>SMGT01008228.1:60374-76304 GCA_004794575.1 Lanistes nyassanus | reverse complement strand
GGGGGGGGGGGAGAGGGTTGAGGGGGGTCCAGCAGACGTGTAGGTTTTCGCTGTGCGACTGTGGCGTGCTCGTGGTCGGCGCGTTCTGCTGCAAATGCGACGCGTTCCCCGCGAGAGCCCTGCCAGTAGAGACATTTTTCTTCTTTTATTGTGGACTTTTCTTCCGCACCGCAGTCAGCCCTGCCGTTAGTTTGAATGCCACAGGTGAAAGCAAGCGCCGCGACGTTTAGCCCGCCGACTGTGACGTTAAATTCACAGCAGGGTGGAGAGCCCCGGCAGCGCCAGCGAGGACAAGATAATGGAATCAGTGCCAGAAAAGAGGTGTCGTGGCTTGGTTTACAGGGTGCTTTCGGAGCCGTTTCTAGGTCTGTCGAGAGTGGCCAAGCAACCGCGAACTCAGAGGGGGTCCTTTGGGAGATGGGGGGAGGGGGTGTGTGCGAATGTGACAAATGGCGTGAAAGTACCTTAAAATAGAACAACCGGTCGGCCAAAGGGGATTAATTGCCCCCCGATGGTTGAAGTCGAAAGGACTACAACGCGTTCGTTGAGAGACGGATGGTTTACCAACGTACTTACACGAATGACACGGCAGACATGGCGAGCTGACAGCTAGCCAAAAAGCTTTTCTTCTCTAAAGAGCGGAGAAAACATTTTATGTCCTTAAGTAAAAAGCGGGCTGGGAGGTATGGGTAGAGGGAAGGGGATCTATAGCATGTGGAGAGAGAGAGGAAAAGGGGGGGACAAGTAAAGAACGAAAGAGGAAGGCAGGGGAGGGAGAAATGTTTCGTGATCATGGTCTATGATCTGACCTAGAAACATGCGAACTTTGGTTATCGGAGACTAAGACACTAGCAGTTTTTTTTAATAAGATGTGCACGCATGAAAGCGAAAATGTCGTGTTTTCACCCATGCTCAAGAGGACGCACGTGTATAAATAATCACAGGTGCGCATGCACCCACGCATGCATGCACTCAACCACCCACACACAGTACAAAAAGACACGCCTACTCGCACGACACAAGCCGACAACCTCAAACCTAGACTGCTCTCAGACGTGATAAAAGCTACAAAACATTACGTGCATCGGTCTATTGGCTGTGCCCGGGCTGTTCCGCTCCTTATCCGAGTAGGCGTCTGTTTTTGTTTAATCAAAAAGAAAAAAAACCATTTCCCTCGTTACAATGCAAGACTGTTAACCTCAACACAGGCTTTTTTTTTTGGGGGGGGGGGTGCAGTGACCGAAAGGAAGCAAAGACAACTAAACTAATCTTTGAACAGTTCCTCCCTCCCGCCTTCTGACGTCTCCACCGGCCGACGAACCAAACAAAACATGTTAAGTCGCATGAAGTGCTCCGCTAATCCTACTGTAGTATCACGAAACGTCCTAGATGCCCACAAAATGCTATCAGCGCATAAACAGAGTCAACAAAAAGATCGTTCTCCAGTTCAAAAGTCTGAGGTGGAAATATATGTCAGGGTCTCAGCCCCTGTCACTCGATAGTATGCCACAACCCCTTACGTCTAAGCTGTTTTTGTCAAGAAGGTAATTCGGGTGAGTAGTGTGCAGGTGTGGGTAAACATCACTCTGTGAGGTTTGCTCTGCTATGCGCAGTCCTCCGTTGAACGCAGTTAGCTTTCTCCGAGAGGAGAACGATGTCCACATTTGGCTGCAGACTCTTATCTAAACAGGAGACAGCATTCATCTGGTCATGCGATATCATTATCCGTCAAGACCAGCCTGTACCGCGCGTCAGTGGTATTTTTCAGATGCTTCTGAAGGTCTAACGACACAAATTTATTTTCCTTTTGGAGAATGGAAGAAATATCGCAAGACGGAGACGGCTGCAGAGGACGTTCTTATCGCCAATCCATACCTAAAGGTACACTTAAAATAAACCGAGTGACCGGAAGACAAATTCAGACGCTCTTGCAACCCAGCCCTGCCATGGCTTGCATAATCGTTCGTATTTGCCTTGCCGGTCATAAGGACAGTCGCAAGGTCTGTGTATTTTAAGTGCACCAGTATGACCAACAAATAAGACTGATGTGGTCGATCCTTAACTCTGACTTGCATTTCGTTGTCAGAAATTTTCAAGCCATCAAAATGAACAAAATCCTCACACAGGAAGTATCATCTTGCTATAGAAAACCCGCAGTGTAGTATTAACATGTCTCTCCGAAACACCACTAAAACAACGTGCTTCTTTGTCTCCAACAATACTGAGTGATTTTCTGTCGTCCCAGCTCCTCGTTTCAGAAAGATTCCTATACTAACCAGAAAGTTCCCCAAACGCACCAGAAAGTTTCCCGAACTCTCCAGAAAAGTTTCTTAAGCTCACCAGAAAATTTCCCGAACTCACCAGAAAGTTTCCCGAACTCACAGAGAGTTTCCCAGCTTACAAGAAAGTTTTGTACCTTTGATGGACAAACGTTGCCTGATTGCCTGCATGGCTCCAGCAGAAGATCTGTACGTGAAAATTCTTGGCTGTTCTTTTTGTTCTGTTCTTCCTTCTGGCTGTCTGAGTGCCTGTTCAATCTTATCAACCGCAGTATCTTTAGAAACACAAAAAGTAGCAACTTTTCTATCCAGGCGAAAAATGAAATCTTTATTTTCTTGGCGCAGCTTGTTTATTAAAGAACGCTCCTTACTGACTAGATTTTTGCATCGACTCTGTAGAATACAGCGCGTTCCCGACATTTCGCGAAATACTCGGATTCGGCGCAATCGAAATTTTTAATTTGCAGGACAAGCAATAGTTTTTGTCACGGCAAAATGAAGATAAAGACACTGGATATTAGTTTCTCACCTCGTTCCCTTCCACCACAAGAAAATGAATGAATGAATGAATGAATGAATGAATGAATGAATGAATGAAAACACTTTGCACTGCAAGTAAGCTTCATTCTATCTCTTTCTCTCTATCCCTCCCTCTCACTTGATCACCACTGCCACCCCACCCACCCCACCCCCCAAAAAAAGAAAAGTCACAAGAAACTCATTACAGTGGCCTTCCGACACTTCTTCAAATGCAGACCAATTTTCTTGTACTTTAAAAAGAACAAAGATTTTCTGAAATGCTGTGATGCAAAAATGATTCTGACAACTTTCCCAGTAACACCTACAGTGTTCACACGACACGATCACTGATATATTCGTACCCATAACCAGGCAGTACGTAACGAAAAAAAACCCGGTTTTGAAACATTTTCAGTGCACATTTGAGGAACTGTTAGAAATCAGATGAAAACAGGCCAACGAGGGAACGTTAAACATCAAGTAATGATCAGTATTTGCACTTAACCCTCGCGAATGGCACGCCGCCGTTAGTTACCAGCGTACCAGAACCTTTGCACTTTCAGTCGGCCATTTTCAAGCAGCAATCCCCCTACTCTTTGCCTGTCCCCACGTTCTCCACTAACTGTGTCATTCTTCTAGTTTGTAACTGCGTAATAATTGCATGCTGCATTGTTCACGCCTGCCTTGCCTTCGAACATTTGGGCCAACGAACGGAGCTTTATTCAAGAAACTTGAAACCTTTTTCGTCTCGTGTCTTTTTTTTTAGGGGTACTTGTGAAGGCATTGGAAATGAATTTGCTGATGTACGACACACGAACGGTATATCTGCTTAATATTATTCCAATCAGGCTGGCACGTAGACGCGAATTGTTACATCCACACACGTTCATAATTTTTTGTATTTCGCAAAAGCCGTTCTCACATTTTTTCTTCCATGACGCGAAAAGAAATTTAAGGCACAAACGAATACCACTCACCTTGAGTAGGGTTTAAAGCGGAGCGTTATTTCTACTTCGTAATTACCCAAATTAAAAATAAATAAATTGTGCTTGTGAACAAAGTGACGGCAGTAGCGTACAGTCTAACGTTTCCCTACGTTCCCTACTTTATTGCCCAGACCGCATCCATCACCAAGCTGACAGCTCATAGAAAACAGCTCCCCATGACGCGTACCCGTCGACACGAAATCGATCTGCTTAATCGTCTTAATCGATCAGGAACTACTTTTCAAAGCCTCGAAACCCAAGTTGCTTTGTTAAACAGTGTGAGAAAGCGTGGACAGAATTGTTCGCTTGACGGAAAACCTGTGTCTTCTTGACTGCGCATGTGTGAGTATGTTCGTAAGCGAGTACTTGCAGGTGTTCCTGTGCATGCGTGAGTTTCAGCTTGTGTCTCTATTAGTGTGAGCTTTGCTGTCTCTCCAATCGTGGAAGAAGACTTGAGTAAAAGAAAAGACACGATGACAATCACAGTTATGGGCGAGTAGCCAAGATGTCTGGCATTAATTAAGGACATAAGCTTCAATTTGGACTTTTCATTCTGTTTCGTAACTGATGTTTTTATTAGCATTTATTTCATAATTTTTTTGTGTGTCGGGGAGACATATACAAAAAGAACCATAAAAGTGCTGCGCAAAGCCAGCGCTTCCTAAAGCCAGCCATTATCTCACAGACAGACCAGAAACAGGAATCCCCGTAGGCCTTTGTGCTCGCATGTATTCGCAAATAATAGAAGTGGCTGCAAGAACAAACACGGAGACAGTTCTCTTTGTTGGCATCGCGTAAATATCGCACTGTCTATAGCGCGCAACGGGGCGCGGTGCTCTGCGGGTCTGGAGGAAGGGGGAATGAGGGAGGACAAAAAGACGTCTGTGCACGAGGGATACCTAAGATCAGGTAAGATATCCAAGATCGGCAGCCCATCCTCATGAAGTGCGGCGGGGAGGAGGGGGTGTGTCTTAAAATGTCACGCACGTTATGTCGTCTTGATCTGCAGAGGGACCAAGCTCTTCTGTACACACAAGATGTATCTATTGACAAAACCAGTCCCGAGTAGAAAGAAATAATGGCAGCGAGACAGACAAGCAGGCAGGCAAGAGAGTAGATGGGAGAAAAATAGAATCATCCTGCGATACTTCTGGACACCATTCCATTTTCGTTCTGAAACTACACATGACACAAAACTGCAAAAGTTTTCTTTAGGAAAAAGGAATGCGTATTCTGGGACTGATTTCTCATGGGGAAAGACAATCGTGCTGCACAAAAGTTCACAACAGGAATGCATGTGTGTTACCGCATCTTTAAAATGATTTTCTTTCATTTGTAAAACATTTTTTGTCTTTCTGGACTGCTTTTCTTTGAGACGGCGTTATGTGCGTTCCGTCGTTTATTGAGGAAGGTGGTAAAGAAGAGAAGATTGTGCCAAATGGAAAGATACGGCCTCACTTCCGCCTTGTCTTACTGTTCAGTGCGCTTTGGTGTTTACCAGTTTAACCCTCAGTCGCTCTTGTGTATCCGCATTTCAAATAAAAACACAGATCCAGCCACGCTGTCTCGACGCCAATAAAGGCCATGTTTTCATATTTCCTGTGTCGCGTGCGTCAAAGAAAGCATTTTGTCCACACACCTGACATCAGCCACACTTCAAATCGCGAATCTCTGCAGCAATTGCTGGCGGTAGTCTGACATCATATTTCGAAAGGGAATAATGGCTTAATGCATCCCGAACACGCAACGTATAGGTGTGTGGGCTTTTTTTTAACAGCCGCGATCTGGTTAGAATACGCCTTTCAGGTTAGCAGCGGTAAACAAATGGGTGTTGCAAAAATACAATTCTTTGCTTACTTCCAGACATTACAGGGAAACACTCCACACAAAGACGTCAGCTGGAGAAACGTTTTATAATGCTTGGAGTCTTTCTGTGGCTTCCTTCTCAGGTCTGGCATGAGTCATCAGCCAGACTGAAAAGGGCATAAAAAGACCCCAGTGTTCTGGCGCCGAGGTAAGCCTAACAGACGTCAGACACAGAATAAAACAAATCAAATATGGGATTCACTGTGATGTTAACTGTTGCAAAAACGAACCAGGTCACGATGAATCTGAATGTCAATTAATTTTGTTATGTTCAGAAGATATGGCCCCTATAAAAACATAGACAGACAGACAGATAACAAAACAAAGATGAGCGTTCGTATTGTAATAACATACGCACAGAACAAAAGAATTGAATTGAATTTCTTTATTCCGAGACCAACGGCCTATGCGTATGGGTCAGTCAGAGAGGAATTCAGAGAGAGAGAGAGACAGGGAGAGGGAAAGACAGGGAGAGAGAGGGGGAGAGGGAGAGATGGGGGAGAGGGGGAGAGGGAAAGAGAGGGAGGGAGAGAGGCACGTAAAGAAGGATGGAGGGAAGAGACAAGTTGGATGATTTAATGCGCGTTGAGTTTTTAACTTATTATCTCCCCGCCACATACCTTCCCTCGAATTGCATGCTCCATTTATTAAACTAAAATCAATCCCATATCTTCCTAGAGTTGCTGGTGCCTCAAAGTTTATGGTTCTTGACAGCAAGTAGAGTTTTCGTTCAAATTATGAGCTTAGTGCGTATCGATGGTTCCAGGAACCTCTACAGAAACTCCCAGACTTCAAAGGCAGCAGTACATTTATATCACAATGTCAGGTATGTAGAACTTTTACAACTCAAAAAACGATGTACCAGAGACGTCACGCACCCTTTAAAAGTACTCCAGCAATATGTAATTTTCCGTTCATGTTTCTGCAGCAGTCATCCCCCATTCTTCGCGAATGTTCCAGCAATGCGCAATTTGAATTTCCTATTTATATGACACATGTCGATGATTGGCTGCCGCCTGGCTGCGCTGACATTTCAGAAGTCGACGTCACAGTGAAACCTTCAACAAAATAAACCTGCGAAAGTAATCCCCATACCGTCCTTTTATAGTGTAAGCTCGCCTTTTGACATCAGGCGGCTCGGAACGAGTTGAAAAGCTGCGTGGCCGCTGTTGATTCTGCTGGAGTCGACGCGAGGTAAAACACCGGTATTGAATGGCTGCCCGCGTCTATCGACCGCCACCGCAGCGACATTGTGCATTTCGTGTCGACGCAACATCTCGGTCGCGATTAAATGCAGACGGTCATCACAGTCCGGAGGTGGACGGGGCGGGGAGCAGGCGGATTTTGCTGGCCTGCATCCTAGTGGGGGACCAGAACGTCTCCGTGGACAGCTGAACACCTGTCACGTCCAGGGGGAAAGGTCAAGAGCATACTGTGGGGGAAGGAGCGGCGCCAGCAAGCCTCGTTTCTTGGCCCTTTCCCAGAATCTGCATGCTATTACTAAATAAAGTGGTCTAGAAATGAAAGGTGCGTGTGCATTTAGCACAGTAATGTGTGTGGATCAGGTAGAACTGCAAGTAAAATGCATTCTTGAATTAGTTTATACATGTATACATTTGTTCTTGTCTAACATTACATTGTCAATAAATAAATAAAAAGAAGTAGTAGGTCTCTCTCTTCCCCTCTACCCACCCTCTCACGCTCACGCCCTTCTTCTTAGCGTTTGTAAGGTGTGGTGGGTAGGTAACCTTTCACAGTACTTCCACCCTGAATGTATCTACTAAGAATACGGCGGGAAGATTTCTTAGTTCTAACCAAGACACCGCCAGCAGAAGTCAGCCCCAAATCTTGTTTTCTGTGCAGACGCTCGGCAAATTCCGGCCCATAGGATTTCCAAGACGTTGCTGTTCTCTAGTTCTCTCTTTTTCTCTACCCATCTTTATCCCCCTCTCTCTCTCTTCCTTTCTCCCTCTCTCTCTCTTCCTTTGTCCCTCTCTCTCTCTTTCTCTCGCTCGCTCGCCAGTACTTGCGTGCTGAATTCTTACATCGAATCTCAGTCTGGAATACTGAAGTCCAGACGTTTTTGTTCTTAGAAACTCTTAGACTTCTACAATTTCTCGGCTTTCGCACACTGCTTTATTTCTCTAACTGGGTTAGGAATGTCGTGGCTACGGGAGACCGTAGACAGACGCAAACCAGAATCTTTTAGCAATGGATGCCCCCCCCCCCCCATTTCTAGCTCCGGTTGTATATCTTCCTAGAGTTGTTCATGTCTAAAATTTGTGGTTCTTGAGCGAAATTAAGGGTTTTTTTTCATCAGACTTGATGATTAGCAGGGCTAACTTATAATGAAGTAACTGCAGTCACTCGGGGATTAGAAGCTTGTAATGAACTAACTGCAGTCACTTGAAGATTAGTATCTCGTAGTGAATTAACTGCAGTCACTTGAAAGTAACTAGCTGCAGTCACTCGAAGATTAGTATCTCGTAGTGAACTAACTCCATTCGATTGAGAAACGTCTTCTGCTCGGGCCGCTGTCTAACCCAATGCATAAAATAATTACTAACTTCCCTGTTACCACTCCCCTTCATCAATGCGCGCGGTTTGCATGCGCTGGCGAGTGCCAGAAGTTTTACTTCTGCACCGCGATAAGTCAACTTGCGTTGCTCTTACCAGGAGGATTCTAGACATTCGTCAAGTGCAGTGTGCTTCGAAAAAAGTGAATTTACGCGGAGAAAATCTTGCGTGAATGCTGATTTTATGTGTCGAATAACGAAGCTGGAGACGACGGATTTCGTTCGGTAGCACACGATCCGGAAGTGGGTATGTATGCGAGAAGCATCTGGGTTTCCTGTTTACGTGCACGCGCAGTTTTGCGCAACACATTGGGCGAAAAGTGTCAGCTACCGACCAAAACCCGCCATGTTCACTCTGGTCACAAGACGTACTGTTCCCTCGTGACGCGTACAGTCAGCTGGACTCTCTCTCTCTCCACAAGGTACAGACGAGAGAGTTCCCCTCGTGACGCGTACAGTAAGCTGGACTCTCTCTCTCCCTCCACAAGGTACAGACGAGAGAGTTCCCCTCGTGACGCGTACAGTAAGCTGGACTCTCTCTCTCTCTCTCCACAACGTACAGACGAGAGAGTTCCCCTCGTGACGCGTACGGTAAGCTGGACTATCTCTCTCCACAAAGGTACAAACGAGTTGCGCAAAGAGAAGGAAACAAATGATGTTTACCTGCATGAGGCACATTCACCTATCACGCCATCTCGTCAGGCTGTCTCTGACAACTCGACCTCCCAGCGACAGTTCTCACTCCGGTCCACATTAATTTCCGCTAGAGCTAATCAGATGATTAATATTTCTCAGCCGAGTGATCTTTATTTATTCTGGCCCGTTTGTAAACACCTGTGCCGGTCCCACGTGGCTGGACTAAGTCAAACAAAAGAAGTAATACAGAACGAATCAAAGACTCCCTCCGACTTCGTTTAGAAATTCATCCTGCAGCTTTTCTTCGGCTTCGATAAAAAAAATATAAACATTTGAATAGATTTGATATCTTGTCTTACAAACTGAAAGAAATCTCCCTTTTTGATTGGCTTTGTTTGGTTTTTGTGATTGTTTGTTTTTAATTTATTTGTTTGTTGTTTTTTTTACTTTAGTTTTTTTTCGGGGTTATTGCTGTAGAAGATTAGACCAATTCCTTGTCCCCGAGTTCCTTTAACTAAGGAGTACTTAACCGGAAGAACGTGGGTCTTGCTTTGTTAAACTTATTCATCGGCATACGTCACTCAGTCAGCGAAGTATAAGTCAAACATTCATTCGGGGAACATCTCGAGTCGAAACTGCAACTGCGGACACGGTGCTACAAACTGACGATGTGATGTGTTGCTACGTGACCTAACGTTAAATGACGTGATGTAACTTCACGTAATACAACGATCTAGATACTATAACAGCGACGGTGAAAAAAGTGCTTGTGAAATTTCTCTTTCTCTCTCTCTCTTCCTCCGTTTTTCTCCTTCCAAGTTTACCTAATGCGCACACGCCCCTGTATCGCCTCCTACTGAATGCTTACACACATTACTATAACGTTCAAGATAACAACATTACTGTTTTGTGGTTTTGTGTATGTAATTGTGACTTTTCCGGTAGATAATATCTCGTAATTGTCCTGTCAGGGGTCACATATCCCGTCACGTTTCAGTTTCCTTTGCCTAACGGTAAATCCGATGAACTGCCAAATACGTCGGTAAAGTACTAGCTCATAGTTAACAACTCTTTTGCTGGCAATGAATTCCGCTTGATTGAATGCCCTCTCGGATGGTAATGTATTGAATGTTTTAAAGGGTCCTGTGCGGGTCTGAAAGACCAGACGCAGAATATTTGGTGCCATTGAATCACGCGGAGGTAGCTTGAGCTGTGACCTCTGTGACATACAAGTGAGGTCAGCATCTCTCCACCGGACATAAGCATTTAGCCAAATCATGCTGACTGGACTAATTTCCTTCTATCGACCGACAAGAAGATCTACCCCGCATTAAATCTGATCTCGACCACGAAAATATGGTCAACGAGAGGAAGAAATGGTGAGTGGAGATCAAAAGCAAAACTTGCCGCTTCAGGTTTTAGTGTCTTCCGTTAGTGAAATGACAACCCCAACAAAGTACTGGCAGCGCTAGACACAACCGTATGCTGACGTGTGCAAGCAAGGGAGCCTACCGTACCCAAACACGTAGCAAAGAGAGAGTCGAAAATAAGGAACGAGCTCATCCCTTTCTTTTAAACGACCCTAGTCTTCACACGGCTAGCCCCTGGTGTACCAGGTATGCATACAGCGAATCCCAAAATCCGATAGACTGCTTCATGTTTCCTGTCTCTAAATATTCGTGGGGGCGAGGGTTCAATAGAAGTATCTAAACTGTTTTAGTTCGTATCCTGTCTCCTGTAACAGACGAGCGGGTGGAAATAAATGAAGAGGATTGTGCAAAGAGGACAACCCAGCAGACAGCTCAAAGCGAGGAAGTAAGCAAGCAAGAAGACGTGAAGAAAAAAGAAGGAAAGAACAAATTTAAGCAAGAAAAAGAAATACAAGAAGACGGATTTATACCGAGTAAGCAGGACGGTATTGGCTGAAGGCAGGCAGAAAGGAGGCAGGCCAGAGAGAGATAAAGGAAAGATTAGGGGATATGAAGAGAGAGACAGAAAGAGAGGGAAGGAGGAAGAGAAGGAGAGGGAGAGAGAAAGAGCCGACAGTTATATGTTCGCTCTACACTACAGATCGTTCTTTATCGACAGGTTCGCTCTACACTACAGCTAGTTCTTTATCGACAGGTTCGCTCTACACTACAGCTCGTTCTTTATCGACAGGTTCGCTCTACATTACAGCTTGTTCTTTATCGACAGGTTCGCTCTACACTACAGATCGTTCCTTATCGTTAGGTTCGCTCTACATTACAGATCGGTCTTTATCGACAGGTTCGCTCTACACTACAGATCGTTCTTTATCGACAGGTTCGCTCTACATTACAGATCGTTCTTTATCGACAGGTTCGCTCTACAGGACAGCTCATTCTTTATCGACAGGTTCGCTCTACATTACAGCTTGTGCTTTATCGACAGGTTCGCTCTACACTACAGATTGTTCTTTATCGACAGGTTCGCTCTACAGGACAGCTCGTTCTTTATTGACAGGTTCGCTCTGAAGTCGACCTTCCCTCAGACCACTTTAATCTCTATAGGAATAACAGCCGCACACTATCTACGCTGACGGGCATTTCACTTGGTGCTGCACACTTTTAAGTTACAAAAAACGAACTGGCGTTTAATACAGTTTGCAACACTTACTTATCTCTCCCTTCCCCTTTCCTCTCGTTCCCTACATACTGTTGCCTGTAATAGCACAGCGTCAGTCTGGCAAAGCATTTAAACTTTGACAGCCGAGCCCTTCGCTTATTACGATCATGCAGACTGCTCCACTTATCTCCCCTTCTTCATCACAAGCTGCGCTAAGATTTCATCTCCATGGCTATGCCTCCACGCCTGCCCGACACAGCCCGCTCACAACAGCGATTCCCACCGGCCACAGTCGCAGGCCAGTGCCATTGTCATTCGTCAGGAAGAACCTGTCTCCGTTACGGCTGGCCAGCAACCGGCCGCCGTCGACTTTAAGGCAGACGATCAATTCAGAGTGAAAATGGTGGGGGAGGGTGGTTTTTTTATATCTTTGCTCGCGCTCTGGCAGCGCTGAGACATTTCCAACCAGAAGCGCACGACTTTTTTTTGGGGGGGAGGGGGTCTCATAGCAACAAAAGTTTTCATGATGGAAGCATGCTGCTCATGTCAGCTGATTTTTGGCCTTTTTGCTGCTCCGCTCTGTTTGCATTGACCGTAGCTCGCACACGCACACAAGTACGCAAAAATACGGGGAAAGGGCTGAAAAAATTGAACCCCCCCCTCCTCGTAGTCCCCCTTCCAACCGCACACACTTCTGTGTGCGCGCGGTCGGCTGCAAATACTCCGTTCAATTTCGTTCGCTGTGGTACGATATACAAGAATACAAGAATATAGTTGTTAAGATGAAACGCACCTCGAAATAAATTTAAGTAAAAGATGGACAGCAAGATCCAGAATGTTTAGTGTAAGCAACACATTTAAAAACAATAAGTACTCCTTGGCAAAATGGTCAGGTGGGACAAACGTGGAATACAGAGTGTCAAAATCTTTCGGCTATAATCACGTCACAAGCATGCTGTGCGATTTGTCGGTCAAAGTCGTCCTTCAAGCACCTTCAGCATTTATTGCCTTTCTTCAGTCACATGCTGGGGTCACGACAAAGTCAAAAATGTATCAACAATTTGTCAAAGCAATCACCTTTGTAAGGGTCGGTGTTGCAGGATTACAGCCTAGCAGTCACACAGGGAACGAACCCCACTCTAAAATCCCCATACGGACTGTGCTCAGAATTGTTCAGAAACAGGTTTCCAGGGTATGACTTGCATATTACACGCTAATACAACAAATATTACAAGCTAATACAACAAATATTACACGCTAATACAACAACTATTACACGCTAATACAACAAATATTACATGTTAATACGACACGTCTGCCAGAACCTCCCCCTACTCGGTTTACCGCTGAAGACTGCTCATAACATTTAAAAAGAATAAAATAAAAATTTGAAAAACCTACATTGCCCATAACCGTGCGTGAACGGTTGTACCCCGAGAAGAAACACCCGTTTAGCTGCTATAAATGCTGTCAGCATTTGCGCGCAATATACACGCGTTTTCTCTGCGTATGCTCACATTTTTGCGCTGTGCTAGAACTGAGTTTCAGGCTAACGCTTAGCACCTTCCTGCATGTAGCACAGCATGCAAAAGTAAATAAATAACGCGATGAAAGGCCTCCTCAGACCTTTTGGTGAAGGAAAGCACAAACACGAATTTATGCGTACCACAGTGGAGAAAAAAAAACATGCCAAGTCAGCGTTACTCACCAGCGGTATGATGAGGGTTCCCACGCCTTCGATTAGAAAGTTGAGGTCGACTTTCCGCTCCGCGGTCACGTCCGAGGCCTCTCCTTCTGAACCGATCGATGACGTCACGGAGATGTTACTGGTCTTTCGTGTCCTCGGCGACCCTGACCCTGACCCCGACCCTGACCCTTGGCTAGCGGGTTCAGAGGTCGCGCCATCCTTCGTCCTTACCACTGGTCCTTCCTCTAGCACCGTGTAGCACGTCGGGTAGACCCCGAACTTCCGAGCGTCGTTCTGATCCACCGCCGGGACGTCCGGCGCGAACTTGACCCTCACCTTCCCGTCCTTGGAGATGTCGGAGTTCTCCCCCTCTAGCGAGCCGTTAGAGGTCGCTTCTCTGCTGGCTATGACGGTGCGAAGCGCTGCCGCTTGCTTCTGGATGGCTTTGAACGGGCAGGTCATCTTGATCACGGAGCAGACGACCCGGACTTCTAGGCAACTCTGTCCCCACCCTCTGTCGAAAAGGTTTTCCTTTGGAAAAAAAATGTCAGGAGAGCCGTCGCTTCAAAGCTGACAGCATTGTGCGTGAGGTGCTGGTGTCATAAGGAGACGCCAAGAGATGGCAGCCCCTGTCGACAATTCACGCTGTTCATTGTTGCGGCTGGTAGGAAATCGGATCACGTCTTCAAAATTTACGACGCAGGTCGACGAACTCCGGCATCAATCCTGGAGGCCGAGGCAATCAGATGCAGAACTTGGAGATAAGAAGCCTGCAGTTACCCTGAAATTTGCGAACGGTGCATGCATGAAGCATCTGTACTGCGCGCAGCCTGGCTCGGGGTCACAACGCACTCCTTTCTCTTCCTGTGTGCGTGACCTGTCTGGTCCGACTCGCTTCACGACTCAGCCAGTTCTCGTCCCCACACAAACACTCGCAAATAAACAAGCGTTGAGCTTTCCCCTTGACGCCACAGTTCGACCACCACAGCTTTCAGCCCCGAAAACATAAATCGAAACACTAGCCGGGATCAGACCAGATGCTGCAGCGAGGCAGGTCGGGACGATCGTGTTCGCACTCCTCTTCAAGAAGTTGTCATCATCCTCTCTGAACAGTGCGCTCGTACCTGTTTCATCGCCGACCTGTGCAAACGAAAGAAACAAACCCACAAAGTCAATGACAACGGTTCGGTGGAATTTAGGGAGCGGGGAGGGGCTCTTGCATTTGCTTGACCGCGGGTCGAATTCAAATGTTTTCGTAGAAAGTTTAGGAGGGAAAGGAATAGTAAGCTCGCCAGAACTAATCCGACTGAGCCAGAAAAGATGGGTTTATCGACCTCCACGGCCTGTCGGGATTACAAGTTTGCGTGTGTGTGGGGTTGTGTTGCTTTGTGGGCTTCATGGCAAGTATCGGCGGCCGGTCGGGACAATGATCTTGGGGAGGGGTGGGGGGAAGTGCAAAGGCAGGCAAATATTTTTTGCACGATTTCGTGTGTAAACTGTCGGTGCATCGAGTCATAGACATTAAGGAATATAATGAACAATTATCGTAAATGTCCATATATATATATAGAGAGAGAGAGATTTATATACACACGTGTGTATATGGGTACATTTACACACACACACACATAATTAAAGGTGTCATATGTGTGTGTGCGTGCGTTTGTGTGCGCGCGCATGAGTATCTTAAGTGTACGGGTCTCTCTCTCTATATATATATATATACGCATCTGTATATATGCATACACACACAAGCACGCGCGCAAGCGCACACACGATATCTGTTGACCACATGATCGCTGCAGACAGACGCAAGCAGGATGTGGATGGCCTTGTCTCTTCAGAGAGATGCTTTCTTGTTGTTTCGTAAACATGGGATGACTTTTAAAATGTCGCAGGTCTCTCACTTCCATTATCTCCGACAGGAGGATATACATACGTGCTACTTTGCTACGTCATTAACTGAAATGGAGTTGTCAGTCCATGGTACCTATAACTGGTTTTAGTCGTTGGTCAGTGAAATCACAGACAGACAGACAGACAGACAGACAGACAGACAGACAGACAGACAGACAGACAGACAGACAGACAGACAGTAAAGTAAATACAAGTAAATACAAGCAATACAAGTAAAAGGCCCTACTCTAATGTATTAAAAATGAAGTAAGGGCCTGTTTAAGAACTGGTCTATACTCGACACGCTTCAACTTCAGAAACGCTGGAGACGGGAAGGGGAGAAGGTAGGAATAGGATGAGAGTGCGGTAGGGTTCAGCAGACAGCAAGAGCGGCGAACACACAACATAGCTGATCACGCGCGCGCCAGCAAAATGCCACTAGCAAGGAGAAGGCGGCAAAACTCGTTAATTTTCTACTGTCCCTGACGTTACCTTTCCGCAAAAAATCACTCTTTGCGAAGCGTCCAGGCAAAGATTGTCACGTGTCGGGGTCTGGTGGGTCAAGGAGATTGCACCATAGATTCCAGGTGTGATCCATCCTCGACTCTCAGGCCCTAATTAAGGTCTATTATTCCTTGTCCAAGCCACCATCTAGCCGCTCACGTCATCACCAGCCCAGGATTAGTTCCCTGTTTACACTTATGATCGGGGGTACTGGCCCTAGAAACCAGGGGCAAGGTGTTACATACCCTGGGGCTGCTGGGGTGGGATTAGTGAAGGTGTCAGCCTGACCAGGTGTGCGTCAGTTGTTCAGGGGAAGATTACGTCGCCGGAGGAACCAGTGACGCGTAGTATCGAGCATCAAGGGCTTTGATGTAGCGATGGGTGTAAACGACCAG
>SMGT01008228.1:41378-60057 GCA_004794575.1 Lanistes nyassanus | reverse complement strand
ATAACTCCCTAATAATTCCGCGCCTGCCTATGGCCTGCCTATGACATTGGAAGTTCAATTACCGATTATTTAACGAAGACTGCGGAAAACCCTATACTCCAAATAAAATTCCAGATGTCCGGAATCATAACGAGATCTTTTTTTAAGTATATACCAAAACCAAAAAAAAAAACCATCATGTAAACAACGACAAAATCCAGCTTTCATGCACACGCACAGACAAACGCATGCGTACACAAACCGATTGCGAGAGGATGGCTAGAGGTGAAAGTGCTGAAAACAGAGTTCATTAGTGGCTCTTTAATTAATCTTTCAACGAACGAATAGGCTGCATTCTCTAGCTTTCCTCCAGCTGTGGGACAAAAAAGGAACATAATGCTACCTCCAAGAATTTCCTTTAGTTTCTGGTTGTCATTGTCCCTTCAAGCCGCTGACAAGATATTTTCAAGGGCTACCAATCGCTGCGTTTTATGTAAACAGCAAGCACCAATATGCTATCAGTGGAGGGCCGTGGCGTTTTACTACAGGCATACAAACTATCGTCGGCTGTCCAAACAGTCCGTTCACAGTGCACGTATCAGCGAATCTCCGCGAAATCTCCTAACGATTAAAGTGCTACCTACACACATGAACTCTTGCACCGTTAAAAAGACGCGCACCTAAAAATACACAAGCACGAACACGCAGGCAGTAGCGCAAACAGACGCCCACACGCAGACGCACACAAACACACACACACACTGGCGCGCGCACACACACACACGCGCGCGCGCAAACATGCACGAACATTGAAACGCACGTATGTACGCGCACACATTCAAACAAACCCGCGAGCGCACGTACTCGCACGAACACATACACACACAAACACACACGTGAACAACAAATTTATGTTATAAATTATTCAAATTCGCGAAAACTAAAGTTTTGAGTGCATCAAGAACAAAATAACCATCCCCCCCCCCAACTCGCAAGATTCCAGGTCCAATGCGCATACAGCCTTTTCTCCTCAAGAAAAGTAATTAAAATGAGAGCGGGAGTGTGGGTGGGGGGCTGGGGGTGTAGAACGCTGTAAATAGAAACAGGGTCTTTAAGACTTGTTCGAAAAGAAGACGCCAGTTCAGAGACGCTCCAAGTACACAAACAAAAAGGCGGACTGGACGGGCAGGTCGGGTGGGTGGGAGACAATTGTATGGGCCTGTAATGTTGTCGTTTATGCTAGAGACGCCAGCCGTTTTACGCCATGCCAACTTTTGATGAATTTTGCGAGCAATAATGGAGGCTCACAGAAAAAGAAAAGAAAGATAAACGGACGTGAGAGGTTAAAAAATGAAGAGAAACAAAAAAAAAATAAAACAACAAAAAAAACCTCCCACCTCAGAGGCTTCAAAAACGTGGCGGTTGGAAGCAGTTGAGGTGTGTGGGGAGGGAAACTCACGCGAGGCCCTCCATTCCGCGCGATCGTCTGAAGGTGAGCGTAAGCAAAGGCCTCATGTCTGGGGCGGGCTGCATGAGTGTCCTATCTGTTCTAGTTTGAAAGCGGACGCCAGCTTCGTCCACCCCATGCGTTTTACGTGAATCTTCCCGTGCAGAAATGAGAAATTAATCGGACGATCCATTGAAGACAAACTTTAACGGTCTCCTCCCTCACTTCGAGGAGTCCGTCCCCGTTTGGTATGCGGCTGACGATATAGGACATCGGCCAGCAGAGCTCTGAATAGACGATATCCGTAAAAACATAAACAAAAACGATGACCGGGTGGTGTCACGTGGGAACCGTGTGGTTTGTTGACATTTAAGAATTCCCAAAAGATTCCAGTATACGAACGCTCATGAAACCAGCTCTGTGCAAGACTTGCCCAAGGGTTGAGTGCCAAGGTCGTCTTATCTTAATCTTCTGCGATTTCGGGGTGACATCAGCGGGTGGGTCAAAATTCGTGTCAACCATTCGCGCTAATCTGCTATTGGTGACATCGCTTTTCCGTCCTTCTGATCTGCGAAATCTAATTCACGGCACGGCTGGTCGCAGGACAGGAATATTATTGGTAGAAAAGCTTCACGTTCAGAAATGCTTAACTAGTTTCAGAATTCGACAGAAAGACGACTAATAAAATCAACATCAAAATCCTTGTTTGCTTGCTTATCTGCGTGTGGGTGTGTAAGTGCATGTGTCGGCGTGTACTTCATAGGCGTGCGCAATAATGACAGTTCAACATACGGACTGGCAGTTTACGGGTCTCGGCCATTCCTCGGCCTGGGGAAGAGTGGGCCCTGCACCCACCAGCCCACCTTTCGTCTTGAGGCGATAAAGGCTGGCGGCAAATTCTCAAATTTTCGGCACCCTATTAGAGGTATTTGAGGCCAGCTGTCATTATGACCAACGTTATGCGTAATTATGCTGGCATACATTCCTTGAACTGCAGTTGTTAACTCATTGTTTCTGCACGATTCGATTATTCCGACCTTGATAGATCACAGCCTGCACTGGACCTTCTCACCCATCCATCCCCGTGTCTGGCACAGATCCGGCCAGCCTGTCTGTGTGTGCGTGTCTCGCGCAGTAGCTAGTCTGTATGTGCGTGTATCGCGCGCGTGTCAATGTATGGGCGTGCGTGCAAGCCAAATTCTCAGATCCGTATGTGCCTGTGTGCGACAGAGAAAGAGAGAGGGTGACGCGCGTACAGACAAGCGTACGTATCCGCGACACAGTATACATTAACAGAACACACAACGCGTAACCGAACACGATCGTGAAATGTGTTGTGAAACTGGGTGACGAACTTCAAAGGCTTCTCGGTCCATTGGCACAGCACGTCGTCACCTGAGGGGGGGGGGTCACTTGCCTACGATTACTTAGTACAAAGCATTTTACTGAGCCCATTTAAGCGAAAGTATTTGACTCTAGCATACCGGGGCCATACTGCTATCCGTAGCCGAAACAGGCGATAGCATTCAAGCTTTCGTGGTATCCCCCACACACCTTGCCGCTAGCTCGCTGATCCAAACACGCACGCCAAGTCGGAAAGTTCAGAAAACCTCAAAGCAAAAACTTACGCTCGTGTCGGGGGCCTTCTTCCCTCCAAGTCCAGACACAAAGCCGTTTCGTCCCAACACAGGTACGTGCGACACAGCAAAATAATTTCAGAGATCCAAGCTCGCTTCCACGAGAATTCTCTCCCCTGTAAGTTTTTCCTCCCTTTCGCGCCGTTAGTCCGCTTGTCTCGCAGCAGACCACGAAGCGTGTTGCGTTCCTCTCGCGTCTGCTCTGCGCAGTGCCAGCTCAACAGCTAGGCGTTCGGTTCGAACGAGCAGGTCGATGAAGCAGACGACTGTTGGTTGTATTACTTACTGCTTGTGCTAATGACAGCACGGTAAACTGCCCCGGCATTGATCACAACAAGGGCAGGACCTGAGAGAATATGTTGTGGGGGCAGGAACCGCTCTGCAACTTTTGAACTGGAAACAAGGAGCTTTTTTTCTGTGGAACTGGTCTGTATAATGAGAAAATTTACTTCGATCGCTGGAAAGTACTTTCCGGTGGTTCAGTTTAAGGTGATTTGACGGCTGTCCTCAGCAGTAACATCGCGAGGTTGTTGCTGTTGTGTGGGGTTTTTTTTTTTTTGTTGGGCGAATAGGATTAAAAGTCTCAACAGAAATGAAGTGAGGGGTTAGGGGGAGTCATGGAGAGTTACGGCACACTGTCAGCACCGAAAGTGCAACAGTTTAGGCTGAGATCGGATGGCATAGCAGCAGATAGAACAAACACTAAAGGACGCTTCTCTCGTACAACAGTCGCCCAATGCCACCAGCAGACTGCCCCGAGCGGGACTTGAACCACCACACCTCGCCGCGCACTCGTCTCGAGCCTGCTCAGTCCTGTCACCGACCCCACCCCACCCCCCAGCCTTGTATCTACAGACGCCGTGGCAGTCGCCAGGGCGCGAGCTTGCTCGCCGATCCGCCCCCCTCCTCACTTCCTTTCCAACTCTCGCCACAAGCTTACCTCCGCTAGCCAACTGCAGCCTGCGAACTGTACGTTGGGAAGGTCAAGGTGTTCCCTAATCCAGGTTTGTCAGGTTCCTCAAAGAAACACACGGGCTGCTGGAATGGACAGTGTCCATCCTGGAGTACCCTATACACGACTCCAAAAACGTGTTGTCGGAATCTGTGGTGGTCCTCCACCCATTACAGTCTTCCTTGCAAAAACATTAGGCAGTCACAGTTCATCTGACTTAAATAGTGTTCCACCCTGTGACCGACCTGTCAGTGAGTTCCAACTTGCAGAGCACACGAGCGCGTTTGAGCTGAAAGTTCTAAAATGTAGAAGAAAGCAGCGGCGGTTGTTTCGAGATGATCGCTGGACAAATTTAGTTCGAGCAAAATTTGCACTGGCTGCGGCAACAAAAACAATGTGCAGGGTCAGCAGATTTCCTCACTGCACCAAGGTCATGCAAGTGTGTCAGTCATCCGAGCGGGTCACACGCGAGACTCGAGACATCTGCCCCCAACGCCATCTTCCTCATCCTCCCGCGTCTCCCTCGCTCCTCCTCCGCAACAAAAAGTTTGCTGCCTGTGCGACTTCTCACACCCCAACACGTGTTAATTTTCCGCAACACAGCTGAGAGACGTGGTCGTGTCACGTTTCCAAAGTGCGATGTTCAGACGAAACGGGTTTCTTTCAATCGCATCTTTCAAGACATGATGCTGAAACAGAATCGGCTACAGTGCGACTTAAGTAAAAAAGAGAAATGGAAAGTTGTTGAATTAACAACAGCTTTGCTGCTTTTTTTCCTTTTAGCCGTCGTCTTCAACCTTCAACGTCTTTATCACAAAGGTCCTGTCTGCCATCTTCCCCCCTCAGCCGGTAGCCATGCGTTTATCAGTCTGGCTTTATTCCCGGTACAGTCAGGAAAGGCCTGCCACAAAGCAACTCCTGGAATTCTCAGATGTCTGCAAGATCTGTTGTTTGCCAAGCGCCAAACTTTGCAAGCTCCTTTCTGCTCCGGGTCATATGATCAATTCTGCCTCCTTTGTTATTCTGCGCAAAGAACGAGGATAACAAGCCGAATTTTCCATGCATTCATTTACAGCAACTAAAGGGCTGTCTCAGCTATTCCACTGCAACCTGCTGCTGCTGGCACAAGAATTCTCTAATCACAGTTGCAAAAAAAAAATCAGTGAATGCAGATCATTTGTTTGGCTGCCGTCTGCAATGACTGCCGTGCAAGACCAGGTGCGATGGTGCGTTGTTCGACATCTTCAGAAAGGGGAGCGGCTCTTGCAGGAATCCTTGGAGCCGATCTCAGAGGGACCGAGTGAAGAATTCGACTCGTTCGTCCGTCCCGTAACTGTGGCATGTGCGCCTGCCGTAAAACTTTGGCACGTCTTCGACTCCACCCTGTCGCGCAAGCTCTCCGCTCGATCACACACGGTGAATCACACTCCTCAGAACTCGGTCCAAGATCCACACAGCCGCCATTCCCATCCTGGATTCAGCGCACGTGCGTTTGGCAGAAGTGATGAACGAGGAGGCCGCACATCTGGTCCCGTCATAACTTTTTTAGGGGCCCAGGCCGGTCAGCCAGCCAGCCAGCCGCCGGACGAGTTCGTCTGTCCTCGGACTGATAAGGCCAGGCTTTTCGCGCCTCTGTGTGTGCGTGCGTGTGTGCAGCCGGTCAACAAAGTTTGACTGCTTGGCTGTGACGAGGACAGCTCGTGGAGGGCGAGTCTTCTGACGCCACTAGCGCGCGGCTTGCTTGCTCGCCTCCGTTCAGAAGCCCTACAGAGATCACCTTGGGTCATACCCATCCACACCCGTGCAACGTGTGGCGCATCGTTCTGCTGCTGGTCAGCAGCGCGGTGGTGCCAGATCTCAGTCGCCGTTGCGCTGCCATCCTGTTCGCTCGATCAGCCCCGTATAGGTTTCGCTTCGCACGCAACGGAGGCAAATAACTCCCCCATCATAATCCGTCCAGCCATCTCAAAGTTGCCCTGTCTGACTCGTCAAACGCGAGTTTCCAAGCCTGTTGAGAACCATTATCGTATGGTAGTCACGAAAACTTTCTATGGCTCAAGACATGCGGGGGCAGGAAAGAGGGGAGATGCGCTTAGAAGAGGATTCCCTCCCCTTCACCCCCCGCCTGCAAATGTCCCACATTTAGAAAAAAGCGCATCGCTGTCTTGTTCTCTCGAGGAGGGAGGGGGGATGTTTAAGGGAAGGAGGGAGCGCGGCCTCACAGGCGGAACTATCACCTTTCTCTGCATTGCTGAAATAATTGAGCATAAAAGCGTGCCAGTTCTCACACACGGCGCTCGTGTAACTGCACGAAGCAGGCGCCAGGCAGTGCAGCAGTAGGGCGGCACCATCTGCCTCTGATTCCATCTCTCTCTCTCTCTCGGTCAGGCGGTCTCTGAAGGGGGCGCCGATACTATCTGAGTCCTCCCACACTCGGCGCTGTCACCCGAACGCGACCCTGCCTTTGCGTCCGGTATTATTTACTGGATGCACAAAACAGCAGATCGCGCGACTGGTTCTCGAAAGATTAAAGCCGAACCGAACCTCAAACAACGACATTGAGCTCACAGGTGTGTGGTGGTAAAAAAAAACTGAAAGAAAGAAAATCCGCGATTCATCGAGAAGAGCGGGCGGGGAGGGGTGGAGGGGTGGAGGGGAGGAGTGGGGAAAGAGGTCACATACAGGCTTGTCCGATCAATCATTGATATCCCCCAACTGGCAGCTGCGCATCTGTGTTTTGGTTTTGGAATGTGCAAGCGTGTAGTCCTTAAAGTGTCAGGACTGTTGTGAAAAGAAGGATTGTTCGCCCTCACTGGAAAATTACTGGCACCTTGTTATCTGCGCTGACAGCTTAGTGGAAGTCTGATAGACTGACGTTGCAGATTTTTTTAAAAAATGGTTTAAAATCTTTGATAAACGGACACGTTCGCGCAGATCCTCAAGAACACACGCACGAACATATACAGATGTGCAGTATACTCGCTCACAAAGACCATGCGATTCTGTCCATATCTCTTTCACTTGTCCTCTCTTTTTAGATCTCCACCCCTCTACTTCCCCCATTTTGTCCTTTCGTCCACTGTCAGAGGAACCAAAGCTGACTTTTCAACTAATGTTAACGTGTATGCAGGTGGATACAGAAAGAACCTCAGTTACAGGTATAGAAACGACTTTAATATTCTGGCTTTTTAAACGTGAAAGATTATACTTGTGAATAGAAGATCCGAAGGACTGTATAGAAACGCAGGACGTTTTCAGAAAGCAGTGAGGGAAAGGAAATGAGATCACATTCGCCCCGCTAGACTTGACTGTTAACAGATCATTTGCTTCAGTGAGCGTGTGTGGGACAGGAGTCCTTGGGTAGTTAGGAGCAAAAACATCACTGCAAGAAAATCTGCGTCCGGTCAAAGAGGACACACACACACACACACGTACGCGCACACATTATATATATATATATTATGCGTTTACTCGAGGTGTACGTGCTCCCTGTTTGAATAAATGTATATTTTCGGGAAGTGAATGGGCTTAAAGACTGACAAAGCCGACTGGGCTGTGATAGGGAGCTAGTCCAGCCCCCGTGCGAAAACAACCCGATCTGTTTTTAACAAAATCAGCTGAAACTCTCTTGGTAGCTATGCAGTATAATGGGATGTGATGAAAAGGGGAGGGGATGATGAACAAAATGCCAGAATATACTTTACGATTTAATAAAGAGGGGATGCATCGGAAGAAATTTTCTATGAACGTCATTTCAACTGAACAACGAATAACTGAAAATGGAGACAATCTGTAAAATTCCAAATTATTCCTGTAAAGGTAGCAGCTATTGTGTTGAACTAAAATCAAAGCAGATGCGAAAACAGACTTGAAACTGAACTCAAAAAATCAACTTGGAAGAACGTCACCTGTCCTGGTTACTAGAGGGAAGGCAGTAACTGCAAAAACACTGACTGCAAATTCTTGTGGTCTAGACGGCACACACACATAAAGCGTGTTGCTATGACAACGAGAATTTCGCCAAAGGAGAGCAGCAAAGACATGACGAAACAGAGCACAGAGATATAGTCTGGGGTGGGGAGATGCCGGTGAAGGGGAAGAGAATGATGGTTTGAGAGAAAAAAAGGGAGAGGAGAAGGAAGAATGAAGATAGGTAGAAAAAGACTATACGTAATGTATCTTCGCGCATGTACAGGATAGTTTATGCAAGCGTATATTTACCCCGGAAAACTGACTGCCTGGTGACAAGTGAGGAGGGCGGATAGAGACAAGAACGGGATGAGTGAGACGTGGGAAGAGAGATCAAAGACAAGAGGAAGGGGAGAGATGGCAATACTGTGAAGAGAGGAAATAGGCGAGTAATTAGGGAGATAGCGGAAGGTCATTTCCGCGTATATGTCTTGTGCATACATGATGGTGTGCATGCGTGAGAGTGCAAGGTAGGTTGAAAAGGGTACGCGAACCCAACACGTCGGAATGATTTACGGTACTCTGATAGTCTTTCAATATACTGTGGGAATATTTTCCCCCTTAACGCGAATACGCCCCATATAGCGATCTCGTTTAATACGTCGCAGTTTTCAAATGGACCTCTCCAAACCAACAGCAGCAACAGCAACAACATCATCGAAATAAAGTGCTTACCTGACGCTTAAGCAGCAACGGAAATGATCACAGCACACCGACTTCGCACTCGTTCCTGGCCACTGCCTTTCTGGTGACCCCCTGAGCACTGCTCGCATCTAACACTCTTGTGGCTTAACTCTCTGCATATTTCTAGCCGACCCATAACTTTTGTCACGATCATGCCTCACGCACCAGTAGCTGTTTAAAACCCTTTTCTCAAGACTGTGCATTAATATACTCTAGAAAGTCATTAACACCCCTCCAGGTCTTTTTCCGTCCAGGAACACAAGACAATGCACACATAAAACACACAACGTGCGCGGTCCAGCAAAACAAACACACACAGTTTACGGTAGGCGGGGGTAAAGTGTTTGGTTTGGGGTGTGCAGGCCACACCTCGTTCGCGAAAGTCATGTGACCAATCGAGAGTAAGGCCGGACATCTTTATTTCACAAACAGAAATGACAGGACACGACGCACACCACTGTGTGTTGGTTTCCTCCCAGACCACGCATAACGTGTGTTCCATGCGCTGTGTTTTGCGCTGTGCGCCTTGCCCGGAAAAGCTGGTAAACATTCCTCCTTCTGCTTCATTAACTATGGTACGAGCATTTGATTGTCGATCAGAAGTGTCAGTCTTCAGGGAGGTGCCAGGTTCTAAAAGAGAGACAGATTCGTCGCTTTTTGAAACCATTTTGACTTAGTTCCTCGCGCTTGTGAGAACAAAACAAAACTTGGCGTGCTACCCCGGAATGTTTTGAAAGACAGACTGAGAGTTAGACTGGAAGGCAAGGAGATACATGGACCAGACGGACGGACAGACGGACGGACAGACAGACGGACGGACAGACAGACGGACGGATAGACGGACGGACGGACGGACGGACAGTACGAAAGAAAACATTAATGCCACATATTTCATCAGCAGAAGGTAGACAACTAGAAATACCAAAAAGCAACACGGCTAGAAAGCTGAAGTTTCATTTCGCTTGAACATTTTACATTCATGACTTCGTGCGCGTGGAAATATATGAATCATGTTCGTGGTGTTTGGAGACAACAAGCGATATGTTTTAAGACTATTAAGCATCGTGTGTTCAACTGAAAGCTTTCTGGAAGACTTTCCTCGGGCTTTCTTTTTTGTTTGCTTTAACAACGTCGGATGTACGAGTCCACACATTAAGCTCCCATTACACCTCATTCGAGTTGCCATCGGGGAAAAGAAAGATTCCGTGTTATTCTACTGTTGCAGGAGCAAAACCGAGCAGTAACATTGCAAAATACATTAAATGTACATAAAACATCGCTTGCCCTGGGCATATTTACAGAAACAAAAAAAAATTTCATAAAGCAGAAGTCTTTAACAAACAGGTGTCACATTATGTACGGTGTTTTTTTTTGGGGGGGGTGTTTTTGTTTTGTTTTTCTTTCTTTCGTTTTTTCTTCTTTTTATTTTTGGTCTGTATCTTTTATAATCACAGTGTCCGCATTTTAATATGCGGTAAAAGGTCGAGGAAAAGTTGGTGACTGGTTTTTATTTGCAACATTTACACCCCCACCCCATATTAAAAACTCTGTTGGTGTGTTTGGCGTGTGTGTGTGTGTGCGGAAGTGTGTCTTCGTGTATGTGTGGGTGCACGCACGCTAGTGGATGCATGCATCTGTGTACAAATGTCTAAATTTATCCATTACACCTGCTTACGTAGGCTTATATTTCAACAAATTTTCGTTTGCACATTTGAGCGACTCATGGAAAAGGCTATTTATACGAAGAATTTTCAACACTTTGGTTACTGGGCTATACATTTGTCATTTTCTAAGCATCGGAGTTGACGATCAAGCTTATCGAAAGCTAAACTGTTTGTTTACGTAGATCTTAACATTTTTACCGTGATACGGACCTCACGAGAACTTCACTTGGAGACAAAAGTCAGTCAGTCAGTCAGTCAGTCAGTCAGTCAGTCAGTCAGTCAGTCAGTCAGTCAGTCAGTCAGTCAGTACGTCAGTCAGTCAGTCAGTCAGTCAGTCAGTCCATCCATCCATCCATCAAACACCTATATCTGTCTGACTATTTGTCACTTTTTATTACTGTCTTCTTTCCTTCCCCTACCCACCCACTCTTGCTTACCATAGAGGTTTTTTTTACAACACGCACATTTGGCGGGCTTCATAACGGCATTTCCTGTCTGTTTAATTTTTTTTCCCTCGGCGAAGTAAAAACTTTGAAGGGCAGACGGGAAGTACTAGACTGATTTACCAGTTTTCATAAACTACCCCTCCCTCCCCGTGTTTGTTTAAAAGTTGGCTTGATGTTGGCTTGATGCTCTGCGTGTTTACCCAGGGCCCAAGCAGGTAAACGCTCTTCTGCTTTAAATGTCTGCTCTCCTGTTTAAAGACAAACTCAAGCTGTGCCGGGTCAAGAGGGAGTAACGAGATAAGCAGTGCGCTGGCTGTACCACCGAATCGAAGTCTGATATAATCTTTCGAAAACCCAGCAAAGGAGACCTGTATTCTGGTCCTCAAATCACGGAACCAAGCGATAGACAGAAAGGTATAACCGGCACATTTCAGTTGCCATGGTTTCGCGTCATAAATTGTGATTTTCACGCGATAAATGTGATCTTCTAGACTTCGGGTAAAAGTCTTCCACATCTCATTGGGAAGGCAGATGGGAAGGCTAGAAGGGGGTGCGAATGAAAGAAGATAACAAAGTGCACCATTAAAGCTTGCACCTGCTGAAATGAAATCCACTAACCTGCCCGGGGGAAGAAGGGAGAATAGTATTAGAAACAGCTCACGTTTTGCTAAACGCCACAGCTACATCAAGACCATCTTTTCCGCGACCAGCCCGTCCACCAGTCTGACTGTAGCATCTAAGTGAACTCTGTGCCAGCTGTCTCTCGTATAACTATTCTGTCACTATGCGGAGCGTAATGGTCTGGGCTTTGTTTCCTTTTTTCTGTTTTATTCTTGACCTGCCCCTGGGCATAGCGTGGGGTTCTCGCTGATGAGCTAGATCCCACGTCCTTCACACATACTTTCTCTAATCTGCATGAGGATCTCATGTTCTTCACGCATACTTTCTCTATTCTGCATGCGGATCCCATGTCCTTCACGCATAATTTCTCTAATCCGCATGAGGATCCCTTGTCCTTTGTGCATACTTTCTCTAATCTGCATGTGGATCCCATGTCATTCGCGCATACTTTCTGAAATCTGCATGTGGATCTCATGTCCTTCTCACATGCTCTCTCTAATCTGCATGCGGATCCAAGGTCCTTCACAAAGACTTTCTCTTTAAGCCCCGCTAGTCTACAGGACTGGTCATCAGAATATAATCGGGTAATACTCTTCTTCCGCCCCTTCCCAACCTCGATTCCTCTCTCCTCCTAATGAAGTCATGAGGCAAACTTCGTTGCTGACATGAATTCAAAACAACCAATCTTTATTTCCCTGCCGTTTTTTTCTTCCTTCCTTTCTCTTCTTTCTTCTCGACATGTGAACAGAAACACCAGCACCAACCAGAAGGAGGTAGAGTTGTCTTCCCTGTTTACACGTCGCGGTACCACATGGCCGAAAGAAACTATTTTCGGCCTTCCTGCAGCTTCCGGGCGCCATTTTGTTTACGTCAGAGTGATGCAGCTTGGTGTCTGTCTAATCTGGCGACGATCTGAGTGCATTCTCGCGTAGTGCTTAGGTCGCTGTCATGGGGTCACAATATGTAGCACTGTAGGTGTGCGTTTACGCGTGTGCAGCGTTAGGACACGCCGTGTGCAACCGTGTGATTAGATCGGCAGGTTTACGACCGCAACCATCTGCAGTCTACAAACGCCCCGGTTCACCACTTTTTATCTTCGTACACTCGCTACCTCCACAGAATGGGTAGTTTCTATCCTCATTTAATCATTCTGTGGTCCTCGTGTTTCCCCTAACTATTTTCGTCTTCTGCTCGCTGCAAATGGTGGGGGTTTTGTTTTATTTTCCGTTATATAACAGTCTAATTTAACTTGTAGTATATAAACTTCAAAAGTCGATCTGTTTGTACGTTCCGTTAAATATTTTTATTGTTGATTTTGTGGAATTTATTACTTTTTTATTTATTGATTTTTTTCACACTCCTGTTTCCGTGTCTGAGGTGCGAAATGTGCCATCCATCAGTCACCCTCTGCCAAAAGGAAAAAAAAATGCTGAACACTTCTCCGGTTCCTGAAAGGTGTTGAAGACGTCATTGAAGTTTTTACACAGATCGCCGAGTCCCGATGAATTTCTTTGCCCAGCTTTTAGCGGCTGAGCAAGACAGAAAACGATGAACGACATTCACGCCTCCCTCCGATGGTAACTGCTAATGGCAGCGAACCACAAAACCGAAAGATGCCCCTCGTGTGTAGAGCTTCGTGTCGCCAGTGGGTAAGAAATCAATCATTTAAGATCAGACGGCAAATTAGCGGTTGAAAGCAGGGATCTCTCGGGCTCATGACAGAGCAATTAGCGGCATGCAGCAGTTAAGGGGTGAAACGTGCAGCAGTCGCGCGCGTCCTGTGTCCCAGGGCTTCGCACAGACAGTGGTTTTGTTTTGCACGTGCATGCCAAGCACGCACTCACGCACCCACGAGGTTACACAGTGACTCCCAAACCGGTGTGAACTGGAAAAAGAGTAAGTGCACGAAGCCATGGATGCACGCATGCAGATAAAGCCTGGTTTCAAAATTACGACGTGCAGGCATGCACGTCCGTGTACGCTAGATCACATACGTATGTAGAGACAGAGAGAGAAGGAGAGAGACAGAGAAAGAGATGGGAAGTGGAGAAACTACTTCTTTTAAAATTAACGATCAAGGGTATCTGAGTTAGCTGCACTTTGAGAGGTTTGTGTATTAGAGGGTGGGAGGAATAAAGGTAAGAGTAAGCAGATAAGAAAAAAGGGAGTAGAGAGAATAAAATGCACGAGTTCATGGACGAACGTACAGACGGACAGACAGACAGGTAAGCAGGCAGACAGAAAAGAACGCAAAAACAGGCAGACGAGACAGACTGCCTCAAGTTATGAGGGACCCTTCACCAAACCTCTGCTGTAGCACCGTTTAACAAGTTCATCGTCTGGCTCCATCCTCCACGGGTTATTCCAGTATACGCCTGGGGGGAGGAGGAGGGGAGACAAGTCTGCAGCTAAACGTCTAGGCCTAGGTGCTAGTTAAGTGGACGCTAAAAAGGCACTCGAGGGATTACAGGGTGTTGGAGTTCGTGCATGCGCGCGCCAGCGTGCGCGTGTTTGTGCGTCTTTTTTATGTGTGGCGAGGAAAAGGGCCAAGGTGTTGAAAGGCTGTCTACTGAACCTAAAAAACCGACTCCAAACGGCGCTATCACGATGCGCGAATTCCCAGAAGGCGACATGTTTTGAAGAACTACACACTTCTGCTGCCCCCCAAAATGCCGATCTGACATGTTAGGAACGTGTACCTGATTTATTTACTTATTTATTTTACCAGCACATGGCAACTATTGTGTTTCACAGAGTAGTTTGATAAGGTTCTGTGTAGAACTGTAAAGGTAGGAGTACGGAAAGAGAGTTCGGGATCCATAAAAGTGGGGGACGGGGAGGGAAAAGATCTGTGCAAAGATGTACAGTCTGCCCCCCCCCCTCTTCCCCATCTTCTTTTCGGTTTCCTTATTGTCCTCCTCATCCTCTTCCTGTCCCCATCTTCTTCCTCCTTGCTTTTGTTATCCATCCTCCGTCCTGTTTCCCTTGCAGAACGTATGCCGTGTCTACAGTATCTTCGTAATCTATGTTGTCTTAGACCCTGGGCCCTTTTTTTCCCATCTTCTTACTCTTTCTCATTTTCTTTCGCTCATTCGAAAGCGTAGCACTGACTACGGCCGAGACCTCAAGGAGCCATGGAAAAGATTCTTTCTCATCGATCTGTCTGAAAGGCTGAGAGTGGTGAGTAAAAAAAAAAGTCAAAAAAAAAAAAAGAAAGAAAGAAAAGAAAAGGAAACAACAAGTGTTGAATAAAACTAATCTCTGATTCGTCCGAAACGAGTATTGCATACCGACTACGTCCTACCTACGTCTGTGCTCTGAACGGTCTCATTTTAAAGCTGGTGAAATTCTGTGGCCGTTCGCCATAGGCTGGTAAGGGAAAAAATGTAGAGTTTCAGGTCTGGACTGGTATGCAATCAGAAAAACGACAAGCAGAGAGGGGGAATTTTTCTCCATTTATCAATGTCAAAAGTCTTGAAAATGGCAATGACGCAGGCTGTATAACAATATAAACAGAAAGATTTGCAAGTCTCTCCATGCGTACGATGTGTCTCTGTTTATGTCGTTCTGTGCAGTGTGTCCCAACAGCCTAACCAGCTGCACTCCGCACGTGAAGTGCACCACTGATGAATGTCTCTGGTCTGTGTTTGTAGCGTCAGTGCGTGTAGCATATGTGCTCGTCAGTGTTCTAGGAGGCGCTGTATTAAGCTTCAAATAAACAAAACTTAATATTAAGCCAAGTTTGTGTCATTTCTCTCGACACACCTCTGTCTCGCCTCCATCCCCCCCCCCACCAGATTTCGTTCCCCTTTTCTCACATCTTTCCACTTCTCATTTCCCTTCTTTCTCGTCTTTCCATCTGTCTCTCGTTTCCCTTCCCTCGTTCCTTATCCCTCCCTTCCTCGTGTATTTTCATATTTTGAACCGTGAAACTTTGTACTTCACACTCACAGTGCGACCGTCAGTACTTCCGCATACTATCCACTACGCTGATGAAGTACTTCTAAAAGAAAATTTGTATACACTATGTACAGAGTACAGAGAAGTTTTTTTAAATTAAAAACGCTGTAATGGAAAAACAAAAAATGCTTAATACAAGCCAGCTTCATAATGCTTGCAATTAACTTTCCTGACCAAAACTGTACCTTATTTACATTTACACATTTAATGCCAAGCCAATTTTCTTCTGTACTTCCCTTTTTTTAAAAAAATCCTGTTAGCATTTTGATCTCTATTTTTTCCTCCTGTTTTGATGGCTTAGCCTCTGGTGATTATGAATAATACATTTTTCGTTCTGCCTGTGCTCAGTTTGTTCAGGTCACCTTGTCATTTCTGTTTTGCTTTGATTTCCGCTAGATTTTTTTCCTGGGGGTTGGGGAGGGGAGAGGAGGGGAGATCCGATTGTTCTCCTTTTTATGATTTGTTTATCTAATTTTAACGGATTCCAGTATACACAGGACGCAGTCTTCCTTCGTTCTTTTGTTCTAAGTGGCTTCCAGTATGGACCCTGTAGCACGCCCACAACATTTTTCATCGACGCACCCAACTATTGAAGACTGTTCTGACGCATGGGAGGCAACCGTGGATGAGCGAGCTCGCTTTCTTCAGCGATTACCTCCCTCTGTTGTACTAAGGTTGCGAGTTTAGCAACACCCCTTTTTACTTACCTAACGAAAATCCTCCCAGTCCCCTTCCCCTCCCCTCCCCCCGCCGGTCTTTCTTCTCCACTCGCTCTTCTCTTTCCCTCTCCTCTCTGTTTCCTTTCCCTACAAGAACCATGGAAAGTTGGAGGCTGGAGGGGTAGAACACTTGTCTTGCAAACATTTCCTTTCTTTTTCATTCTCTGATGATTTACAAGACAAGTTTTATTTCTCTTCAGTTTTGTGTCTTTGTAATTATTATCAGATGGAGATTTTCTGGATGGTCAAGACCTCCAGGGCGAGAATGATTTTCACAACCTCTGATCCTTTGTGATTAGTGAAAAATCGACCAAACCTTCATCAGCCATCTTGGCCACAGCTATTAATAGACATCACGACCTTAACATTTCAACAATCCCGCTGTGACGCTTCACGCTAGCGTCATTACTTTCTGTGTCGTCACGATGACGCTGTTTTGACGTCATCGAGTTATCTAGGGATTTCAGTGAGATTCAGTTCTCTTCTCGGAGAGGACTCCCTGTCAGTCCCTGCTGCATTTCCCGAATTTCCTCCAGCAAGGACATCCAAGGCTGCACTCCGCAGGGGAGTCCTCTAACCCTCTGACTGCCCTTCGGGGCTACCCAACCCACCCACTCCACCCCACCCCTTCTCTCCAAGCATCCAAATCACCAGCCAGGTCTGGCGGGAAGCAAAATGTCCTTTTCTTCTTCTGGAAAAGCATATTCATTCCTCTGAACAATGCAATGAGTCTTTATAGGCTCTCCAGGGATGTTTCGATTCTATTTTAGAATCTTTTGTGATGCAGTTACGGATTCTTAAAGCTCCCAGACTGGCCAGACATCTTCAGCTGCAAGTAAGAAGAAAGAATCTTGTTTTGTTCTCGTCTTTCTGTTTCTCGTTTCATCTCTACTTGTTTTTCACAACACTTCCCGTTCCTGCTGCCTTTTAAAGCAGATGCTGTGGGAGATCAGAGTTCCTGAAATGTAAGCTTCTCTTGAAAATTGGTGTTCTGAATACATTCTGAAGCATCTTCTTTCTTCACCTTTGTCAGCAGAATCTGCCCTCTGCTGTCTGAAAACGTGCATGAGCTTAGAGTCTGGTTTAAAGTTATTCTGCTTCAAAGGACGTTTGTAGCATGTTTAATGGCATACAGCTGTCTTTTGTGGGTTAGCTTTGGGCTAACCATAATCTGCGGCTTCTAGTGCGTCGATGTTAATTGACCGACAAGGATCATTGTAAATATTATCAGGAGCATTCTTGCCTGTCTCTTTCCATGTTTCCCCACACTTCAACTTCTCTCTGCCTCCTCTCATTTGTGGCATTTCCGACCCTGACCATTTCTCACACTTAAAACTTTGACAACAGTCTTCCGTTCACTTGTTCCGGTAATTTTGAATGCAACCGTCATTGCTTCGGTTAACTAGTCTTCAGACCTTGTCAGCTGTTATGTCAAGAATCCAGTCCCCTTTTCTGTATGCATCTTTCCTCCTTGCTCTGACAGGAAAATAATCTCTGTCAGTTCCATCATGCTGTAAGTTCTCGGGGGGTATTTTTAGGAAAATATCTTATTTTGCAATCCCTTCCCAAAACCCCTACATCAGCACCACCACTTTCGCGACGTCGGCGATATGTCACGAGAGGTCCTATCTATCCACCTGGGCCAGGCCGGCTGTCAGATTGGCAATGCATGCTGGGAACTGTACTGCCTGGAACATGGCGTCACACCTTTCGGTGACTCGCCCAACAGCTACACCCAACACGCGAACAATTCTTATCGCACTTTCTTTGAGGAAACAGGTGAGTTGCTTCTGATCTACACAGTACGGCTGAAATGTCACTGCGTCTAGGTGCGTGTCAGCGTGACATTTAGAACAGAGCTGTTGTCGTTGCAGCGGCCGGTACGCACGTTCCACGCTGCATATTCGCCGACCTTGAACCTACGGTTGTGGATGAGGTGCGAACTGGCGCCTACAGGAAACTCTTCCACCCTGAACAGCTGATAACAGGTGACAGCTTTCCGACTGCATGTATGCTGAATCTGTAATAACATGGAGCACTCACTTCGCAGAGAACGGAAAGGCGCGTGTATGAAATGCAGTAGCGACACACTTGATTAATTTGGGACGCCACAATAAATAAACGTAACAATAACTATTAAACAATCTTTGTGGTGGAAATAGATAAGAAAAGAGCCCAAAGAGTAATTAGTCCACGTGGGCGATAAGACTCCCTCATGTACTGTAGCATCACCCAATCGCTCAGCCGCTTACCGAAAGTTGAGGCGCTCTAAGGGATGCCCTTACAACACCAAACATTCGCGAGGGTAGCTCAACATTTCCTTCTGCTGTGTCAACCCCTTGTAGTGCCTCAACATTCAGTCAGCTGCTTTCGGCGAGTTAATCTGCTGGTTAACTCTACTGACGATTGCTGATGAATTTAGACCTATATCCTTCTAGATCCAGAACAGTCCATCATATACAGAAAACAATATATATATATATATATTACGATGGTATACTCTAAATTCCGGACAGTTATCAAGAAAAGGTGTAAGGGTGCATCCAACAAAGCCCATCATTGCGAAACTAAATTTTAACACTGTTCAAAAATGTGGATTTA
>SMGT01008228.1:1050-32562 GCA_004794575.1 Lanistes nyassanus | reverse complement strand
TAATAACAGGAAACGGTCACTGTTAGCTCCCAAAAAAATTGTTAGCTTCCTTTGGTAACCATTTTGATCATGAAGTGGCCTCGCGCAGCACTAAGTTACTGAGGGAACAGTAAATCTTCATGTATGGCGGACTTGTGTTGATCTTGGTAACGGCCATCAAAAACAACAGTGCTCAACATGTGCAGCCACCACTTTGTTTTTGCAGCGCAGCCAAGATATACTTAATCTTTTCTGACCCGACTATTACGTGTAACTCTAAATGACTTTTATTTTTTGCTTAGACATACTTTCACTGTGAAATTTTGTTGTTTGCGTACTCCTATGTGAAATTTTGTTGCCTATTTCGGAGTTTTATTGGGTATATTACGCACATACAGGATGGGGAGGCCTGATATACACACTATTGTGAACTCCTGACTGTACAGACCAAGTGTACGCGGGCGGGCGCTCACACACACACGGGAAAAGAGAGAGAGAATTACGTGTACAACCATGCGTGCACACAAACACACACAGTGACACTGTACAGTAGTTATTGTAGTCTGTCACTGTTCAATTGTTGGTGAGCGTTCATATCAGTGTTTGTCGAATATCTCACAACCACCTTCTGCGGTCTCAAAATATCCCTGGGAGCTTTATGTTGTTTTTAGATAGCCAACCTATGGGAGCTTTATGTTGTTTTTAGATAGCTAACCTAAAGTTGTCCTTCCCCACCCTCTCATCTAATAATCCAAAAGCTAGACTTGCGCAGATCTGGTGCTTGTGTACTCTTGTTTTACAAATGGCAATTGTTTCCAATGCTAGTGGGCGACCGATATATGGGGTTCAGACTTGTTGTGCAAATCGCTTTAGATATATATATATGTAGCACACTTCATAATTGACGGGTGAGCAAACTAGTGTTAAAATCAGTTCATGGTACAATTTAACTTTCAGTGTATTTAAAGAAATGTTTTCCCTTTTTTATTTTGTAAAAATTTTATAAATAGGATAGAATGAAAAAGATGTCATTGCAAAAAATCTGTCAGACAAACGAAATCCTGGAGTAGAATTTATATCAATTTTTTTTCTTGAAGGTTGATTTTTCTGAATAGTGTTTTGTATTATCACTAAAAAAAATCGACAAAAATGGTTCGCCGTGTGAGTTGTACTCACCCAGACCCACACACGCGCAAAGATACACGAACGCAAACGAAGTCCACTTTGGAATTGCCGCTGGCGCACCCACAGTAGTAACCATAAATTCTTTGAAAGCGGGACCTGTTAATCAATGATGAACAACAAAGTACATTCACGGTCGCACTTCGCTGAGTCTGATCGCTGATCGCACAGATATCCGACCAGCCTACCCCAGATACGCAGCCAGCCATTAATTTTTAGACCATTGTCTCCCGCCATCAGCCTTCAGTTGAACTCCACATAGTTTTCTGGTTTATAGCCAAGCAGCACAATGGTGGTTCGCTTGCACGCTGGTAAAATCGAATAGTGCTCTCTCTCTCTCTCTTTCTCTTTCTCTGTGTATGTGTGTGGATCGGAGTGGGGGGGTGTAAATTAAACGTGCCAATAATTAACTTCATTGAAACGTTGTCACATTTGCTGTGTAGGCACAAATTTAAATTTACCCCACGACGGTGGTGGGGAGGGGAAAATCAGACTGGATAAATTTTTCTTTGCGGACAAGTGGAAAAGTTCTTGAAAATATCTCTTGTTTCGTTTGGTTCCATCACGCAGTGTGAGGTGGGCTCGGACGTCGAGGCCGAACATGCGCCTGAACAATAACCGCCCGATCTGTTCCACATCAAGCTGAGTGGTTCTTTCCTTTCTGCAAGTGGGACTGCAGAACAGATTGAACCGCCCCTTTCTTTGTGAAGGATTTCTTGGTTTACTGTTTATCCTCTTCCTACCACTTACCATAAATGGTTCGGCTCAGATGCTGCATTTGAAACTTGCAGTCCATGGTTCACTGCAAGAGTCCATCCACCGTCGGAAGGAGGTCGACATCGAGAGACTTGTTTAAGCTTCCATAACAAACCCTTGGCAAGGTCGCACATAACAAACATATAAATCTAGCGCAAAGCATAAATAGGTGTTGCAGAGTACCTGTCCTGGCAAGTTTGATTTCAGTGCGCATTTAAGAAGTTCCTCTTCCTTTTTAGTCACAGGTCTTCGAATTTCCTGTTACAAACGCAGATGTGAACGAATCCCAGTCTGAAGCGCAATGTCGACGTCTTTTGTGGCCATGTTTGATGTAGATGGGGAAGGGAAATTGATTGAGTGGGGATGGAGAAAATGAGAAAGGGAAGGGATGGGGAGAATGAGTAAGGTGAGGGGGTAGGGGTCCCTCGAGAAAAGAGGCTCGGTGAAGAGGGAGTGAGTATGAGAGGTTAGGAGGAGGGAATGAGAAAAGAGAAGAAAAAATTGAGGAAGGCTTGGGAGGCATGACTGATTGCTCCTGATCTCCAAGTAAAAACAAAATTACTTCAAATTCTAATTAGCACTAACCCAATATACATATATTGTGTTTTGTGATTTGGATGAATCGACCAGTCGAGAAATGGTCGAAGATCAGATCGAACTGCTGCAAGAACAGACAAAAAAAAATGGATTGATGGATTGACCCAACCGACCATTTCAAGACTGCCGCAAGGAGTTTTTCATTTAGCCGACTTTTCAGAAACTTTGCCGACTGGAAATAATTAGCTGTCTTTCACGAAGACTTGCAAGTGCCCAAGGGTTTAAACAAACAGACGGTGCTAATACTGCTGGAGTCTTTCATGGTGTGAAGTAATTGCACGGCTGCAGAGGAATCGATATGCGCGCTCCATAATATCCTAGTTTCATATTAAACCCTCTTCTATTCCTACGCTCCAAAGAGGAGAGGTGGAAAGATCCTAGCCATGTTGCTTTTTCCAGACGGCAGCCATAACTTTCCCTTTAATATTGCGCTGATGTCATAATCGCCAACGAAGACCAGTTTTCGTTTGTGCGATTGCTTGCACAATTTTTTAAAAAATATTTCTCCCTTGAGATAGGGAGCAAGAATCATTGTCAAAGCATTTTATAGGCGTTAATACGTAGCCCTACACAGGCTTCGAGTTCTGCCTGCGTGATTTAAGTGCAGATACGGACTGGGGCGCTCATTATTTTTCCCAGCTAGATTAGGGGGCATAAATCTCCCAGCCAATGGAAACGCTTGGGAAATACCTCATAGGTCACTAATGATGGCTAAATCGACGAGGTTCGCAGTTTCCTATAGCTACCGTGACCATACTTTGCCGTTGTGGTGCACAGCCGAGTGGTAACTTTTATTGGGAAACTTCATTGTTTGAGATTTCGCTACTTTCATTTTCCCCATTAGGAAAAATATCTTTTTCTTAGTGGGGTTAGGGAAAGGATAGGAGTGGGGCAGGGAAAGAGGCGTGGATGGGGTATACGTGAGGTTAGAATTATATACCAGGTTGTTTACGTTACCGAAAACAGCACGGCGCGGTATTCTGTACCGTACTAATGCATTAATCACTACTACTTCTACTTTGCTGCGCCATTTAGTAAGTACTAGTACTAGTCTGTAGTACACTAAAGTAGTGTTATAAGTAATACAAGTATAGTAGTCGTAGATTTTGAACACAGGTTCTTGTACAGTTCCTGCAACAGTATATGACTTTTAGATTCTGTTGGCTAAATCATTCGTGACATAAAGTCTTCCCCAGTGAGTCCATGGGCTGGGACTCCATGCCACCTAATCTAGTTGGGAAAAAATTACCCAACCAGGGCTGGGTTGGGACGCATGAGTGTTTCTGCGCTTCTGGTCATAAGCAGTGTCGTGAGGTCCGTCCGCTCGGTGTATTTTAAGTGCATCTTTACTTAGGAACAGGAGACAAGAAGGCTCATGCAGCTGAACCCTGTGACTACTTTATGTCCATGCCATATGCCAAGTTGCCCACAAATTTCAGAAGCTAAGTGGGCCAAGTGGGCATTTGGGTGTCTGGCAAGCTGTCACGAGCTTTCCTGTAATATTCTGTTGTGTGAAGGTCCAGGAGTCATAACGGTGGAGACGACGATGACGACAATGATGACGATAGTGATGGATGGATGGATGGATGGATGGATGGATGGATGGATGGATGGATGAGCCCGTTTGATGTGCGCACACGCACCATCTCACACTTCTCCCCCAAGTGAGACAATCCTGTAAGATTCCTTCATTCTGCACCTTAGGTTTTCTACCCACAGCGCAAGAACAAGAACAATGCTTCGTTTCCCTGCTACAGAATTCTAGACATGTGTCCTGATGCGATCGAAATCCTCGATCAGGCGTGTTTGTTTTGTGACACACCTCAAGACAAAAACAGGAGTAGAGGCAGGTTTTCGACTTCAACATTTAACTTATTGACCACGTCATTGCTTCCACCAAGATTATAAGAGAAACATAAGCTGCAAAATCAGTATGTTTGTGCGTGCGTGCGCGAGTGTTTGTGTGTGTGTTGGGGGGGGCCATGTGCGTAATTATATATATACATATCTTCTGTACTCAAGCTGGCAGAGAACAGAGGATCTTTCAATTACTAAGAATCTTATGCCTAGGTCTTTCTTAACATCACGAGTAGCCGCAGTCGGGACAGGACAGGACAGGATGAAGTGTGTTATGGGACAGAGAAAAGATGAATTTTCAAAGAACATTCACAAGAAGAGCGTTAAGTAGCTTCCGGATGGAGAGCACCAGACTGTTCCAGGTCAGTGGACCGAAAACGGAAAAAAGATCGGGACCGAAAGTGCTGAGCTTGGTTCGAGGAAGACGAAGACAAAGAGGGTTTAAAGGAAAACGGAGACTGTGAAAGAGTGCATGGATCGGCAGTGAGTTCGACAGGTAGGCGGGAGTGGAGTCACTGAGATGTCCGTAGACGAAAACGGCAACTTTATATTGAATACGGTTTGGGACAGGAAGCCAGTGGAGTGAAGCAAGGAAAGGGGTGGCATGACCAGTTTTCTCTTCATACGAATCACGCGAGCTGCGCTGTTCTGAACACGCAAGAGATGATAGAGTCCGGAATCTCAGATAAAAGAGAGTTGCGGTAATCGATGCGAGACATGACGAGGGACAGGATGAGCTTAGTAGTGGCATCAGTAGAGAAGTGGTTATGGTTCAGACTAAGGAGATGATAGTAGAAGCTTATAGCAGTGCTAGAGACAAAGGTGTGCGTGGACAGAGTGCAGTCTGTTGACAGATTTTAGTGTAGCTCTGTCCTGGTTATATTCAGACATAAAATGATCATCAATCTTTTGTCCTGTCCTCGGGTAACTTGCCTGGACTATAATAATAACAATAATAATAATAGCTCGTTCTATCCTTAAGGAGGGAGGGGGTCTAGAAATATTCCGTTTGATGTGAGTCCAGTTACAGTCAGAGGAGACGACACAAACTAGTAGTTATAGTATTTATAGTATTATATAATTAGTATTTTATTATTGTATTCTATTATTGTGTTTTATTATTATGTTTTATTATTGTATTTTATTATTGTATTTTATTATTGTATTTTATTATTATATGTATTATATTTTAGTATTATATTTTAGTATTATATTATAGTTTTGTTGTTATATAACTATAGTAATTATTGCCTAAGTTGTCGGGGGGGTGAGGGGCAGCATACTCACTTGCCACTGACCGTCGGGCCTATATGAACAAACGAACAGCATGCAGGAATTTATAGAAAACGCAACAGCTACAAACAAGTGTCACCGAGTAATCTGATTCCTACTTTTTTTTGAAGGTTAGCTTCCAACTAAGCTTTTTTTTTATCAACAGCTGAACTTTAAAAGACGATGGGAATTTGTAGAAATGACCTGGAATGTGTGTGAGTGCGAACGTGCGTGGTGTGTGCGCGTGCGTGCGTGCGACAGGTTAAGAGTAACGGGGATGGTCCCCGTGAGACGACAGTCAAAGTGACTGCTGAATGGGATGCTCCTAATCGGGGACTAACCTCCCGGGGCCGGAGGTCTTCCTGCAGCCACCCAATCGCCTTGCCGCAATAACCGTTACGAAGTCGTTGTCTCGGAAGCACGGTTGCAAACTGTCTTTCAACAACCTCTACATATACCCACACTCTAAATATGTTTAAAACTAATTTAAAACATGTAAAAAGTAATAAAGAACAAATGAGGACAGAGCGCTATAAATCATCAAACGATAATCCCAACAAGGTACTGGCAGCGCTAGACATACGCGTATGCTGACGTATGCAACCAAGGGAGCCTATCGTACCCAAACACGTAGCAAAGAGAGTCGAAAGTAAGGAGCATGGCAGATCTTCTTTGGGTACGATAGGCTCCCTTGGTTGCATACGTCAGCATACGGGTGTGTCTAGCCCTGCCAGTACATGTAAAAAGTGTTAAAACAGGTGCAAATTATGTGTTACGTGTGTAAATACACTGTACTATTTAAGACGTGTGCTACAAGTATTCTAAGTGTTCCTAGGATGCCCCTACTTGACTGAACACTTGCTGCTGGCACACATTTGGAACATTATCAGAACATCGCTTATACATTTTCCGGCAATTTAAACACTTTCGAGAACACAGACCAGAACAGTCTTCACACTAGGTTAGCAACAACACATATAATGCGTTCTATATCCAAGTAAAATGCGTTCTGTTTCGTTAACAAACTGTTTACAGTGACACAGTCCCTCAACGGTGGCTGAAATATGTTCATATTACACATGATTTGCCCCCTGCGGTTTTTTTACACGTTCAAGTTTGCTCTGTCACCTGCGCGAATTTCATTTGAACACACAGTCTGGCGTCTTGGTTGGAGGTCTGGTTGCCCACTATACTGTGCACGAAAGCCTCAACACAGATTTCCACGCATACTGAGGTACACTGTTGCACCGTGAAACAAAGCGCATCCAAATTTAGGGAATCGGATGTTCGTGTTCCTGCAAATTACACAGGTCCGTGACCTGCCTGCCAAAGTCAGCTGGTCTTTCTGTTCTTGAGCAGTGTACAATTGCATTTCGTGTGCATCGAACCAGCGTGAAGGAAATGACATTTTTTCCCGTTTAACTTCCGCTAGCAACCTTAGTATAGCCATCTTTGGGCACGAGTTTAGTCTTGCTGACCTTCCTCTCCCTACCCCACACAAACTCACCCCTCCTCTTGCCTTCCCGTGACGTGACGGCAGACTTAACAGCCTCGATTTCCCTGAACCAACTGGAGCTGGGGTCTGCACAAAGGTGCGTGCTAAGCGACTCTCTTGCGCGTGACGATAGTATTAAGAAAGGAAACACGACTTGCACGTTCAAGCGCGCGAGCCTGCCCAGTACGCCCCACCATGCTGACCTCGAACAAACACTGGTGTGGTCCTTAAATGCGATTCAGACTTTTAACGAACGATTTTTCGATAAGGCAGCTATCGATGAGGCCCACTTAAGCCGCACTGCCTCGTTCTCACGCCTGCCACGTTTCACTGTTTACCTTTTGGGGCTGGGTGGAGGGTCTATTAATCCGCACATGCGAGGCTCTGAAAATGAAGCCGGCGATAAAAATGCAGCTATCGATAAGAATGCTGATTTATTGTTTCTCAAATATTCCCTTATTTGCCTTGGCGCCAGCTAGACAAGCAGTCTTCAGTCTTAAGAATTTTCCTGAAATCCATACTTCTTCTGAGAGTGGAGATTGTTACCAAAGTGTTCGAGGGGAAATGTATCTTGTGAAACGGGCGTCTCTTTTTTGATATCTTTATCCTCAAACTTTGCTTTGAAATTTTTTAAAGTCTGTTATTTTTTACGTTTCTGTTTAAAGCAACTTCGCTGGAACAAATTAATGGTGCTGCAATATTTAAAGTCATTATCGTCTTTATTTCTCATTTCGTTCGACCCCTGACAGCATAAGTCCTTTCTTATATGTGGAGACAACAAGGAAACTGAACTAAATACTACTAAATACTAAATACTAAATACTAAATATTAAATACTAAATACTAAATACTAAATACTAAATACTAAATACTAAATACTACTAATCAAGGTGCTAGTAGGAGGGCTGTCACTACGTTTGTTTGGGAAGAAAGTAAGTGCAGTCAGGCCGTCTGTATGAGGCAGAGGTGTACAGAGATGTCAAAAATGTCATTTACCCATATATTATGCCCGTAACAGTTTTCCAAAAGTGACATTCCACGAATTTACCTACATTTTTTTAGCAGATACAGCGTCCTTTTAAAATGTGATGGACACATTGCTTTACTTTCCCTGCCCACGATTATTCCCGTTTCCCCTAGTCCAAGGAACACCTTAACATACCAGTTCTCAAAACTTGCATTGTACGAAAAAAGCCACTACTTGCAAATGGGCATTTATATAAAGTTTGTGTACTTGTATAAAACCTTTATTTGTAAGCGTTTCCTCCGTGCAATATAAGCAGGCTGTGACGATAACGCGTATCTCGCGAATACATCCTAAACTCTCAACGCTCAATGCTAAATAGTCGGTGATCAATACTAAATGGGCTTAATGGACGTTTCTTTTTGTATTCACGTATGTTGTCGGTTCTCGCCAGCAACCTTTGATTCGCTTTGCGTTCATAGGTGCTGTTCCCCTAGGTCAATATTGAGATAGGGTCCATCTATCCTATTACAAAAGCTTCAAGCCATTAGGTCATTTAGCAGACCATTCGTTTTGCCATGTTGGTGTTAATACGATGTCCAGTCACGTGGTTGACTTATGACGTTTAAGTCTGGTTAAATTTGATTCACGTATGACTTTAAATCGGTTTGCAGTTCCTAGTCCGTTATCTATCCAACCGTGCAGTTGTTAGCTGTGACTTTATTCGGGCATGAAACTGGCATTTCTTTTTAAACTTTCACGAGAGTATGCGATATCTTTCTTCGCGCGGTGGCGTTCAATATAGAACTGCACTGGAATGTTGCATAACTTACGAGATCGATTTTAATATGTATTGTGTCCCGCAGTCACTCAAAGCACGTGTGGAGTCTTAAGCCTCTTCATAACAGTAGCCATAGTATTTGAAACAAACATCCTACTGTTTACTTTCCTCGTTCTCTTTGTCTCTCTCTCTCTCTCGCTCACTGATTGCGTAATCACTTTATTCTTACCAAAGAAGTCTTTTCAGACTCCCTCCCACTTGTTAATAATTCTTAGTTATTGTTGTTTTTTTACTTCTTTGAAAATATGAGTTTCAGTACACAAACCTAAAGATAAGATGAAGACTCGGGGATAGTAACAGTGAATTTTAAAAAAAACTTTATCGAGACTATCTGATCCATCCACCCTTTTTAGTTCAGAAGTCAACGCAAAGCGTACTTCCATCGCTAGCGTCCGGGAAAAGCTTTGGATGTATGTAGCGTACAGTTGCATAATCAATAACATATTCCTTTCTCAAACTTCTCTCTTTGATTTCATCCACCGTGTAGGCGATTTCCGCCGGTAGTCTAAACTTCTCGGGCCACTATCATTCGGACATTCATTCCAAGGTAACGTGAACGCGCGGGACAAAAAGTCGGGTCGGCTTAAAAGCAAAATGATTTCTGGTCCCGAGCGTGTTGTTTCTGTTGACACGTCCAACAGAACTTGAATCCAGAGGCCATTTGCTAATACGTTCTGCCTTGCAGACTTTTTAGGAGCCATCCCGTTGTTTGAGAAGCGGGCATAAAGAAATCGATGAGTGTCCTACATCGACAGATGGACCGACGAACGACCCGCTGGTGTTTAGACTCCGCTAATGGGTATTAACTAATGCCGAATAGCTATGACTCGATCGGGAGGAGAAATGGGGGTTTGGAGAGGGTACACTCTGAGTCCTACCCGTTTCCCCTTCTTTTGCGTGACATCGTTTGCAGGCCATGCCTTGGTTTTTTGGTGATAGTTACAACGCTCTGACTGTTTTTACTGAAATCGTTCCACGCTGCTAAACAACGTCATAAGCTCACATTGTACCCTGAAACCATCAACGCCTGTGTTGTTGCAGCGCACCGTCTGAAACAACATTCACTCTGTAACTGTATCCAAGATCTAAACGTGATCAAGTTTCAGACATGTAAGGCATGAAGGTCTGGGGAAGTGTCAGATTTCTTAAACAGTCAGGTGACAGCAGCAACGATCAAGCATGTTCAGAAATAAATTTTTTATGCATTCCCTGCCTTGCGACTTTACGTCGCTGTGGAGAGAAGCAGACAATAGGAGGAAGCTTTTAGCTTAAGTTGCCTTGTAGAGATAGTCGGGATTTCACTGGTGATGACAGCGCTGTTTCAGACCGTCTTGCGTGAAGGTTCTTATCTACTCTGCCTCTAAACAATTGTAAGACCCTTTGAGGCCCTCCATTTCACCTGCATACTGTGTGTGGGGACCAGGTGAGAACGCCCATACAACTTCGCTGACGCCAGGTAGGTATACATGTACCTGTTATTACCCTGCAGACGGCAAATCTCGTCATAAAAGGGATAGTTTTAAAAAGTTTCATTTTTGCATCTATCGTCTTGTGCCTCACTGTTTTTTCATTCAGACGTTTAACCTGCCATTTCACTTCGATTTCAATTCATCTACCGCTCGATTCTGCAGATTCTTCAACCCAGAGGAGAGAAAGTGACGCTTGTTAACTTTATGCAGATTTTAGGAAACGGGAATTCTATCAGCGCCAGCTTTCCATATCCTCAGAACCAATCACGCACAGAACTGCCTGAATGTTGCATTCCATTACACAGTTTTAAACGAATGTCTTCAAAAGGTCTTTGCTATCGATATTGCTCAGAAATGTTTGCTCTATAAATTATTCCACGTGCGCCATGATCGATTTTCATTTTCGAAGGATGTCGATATGTGTAGAGAGATTGATAGTTATCGAGGCTTTCCACGCAAAAAAAAATAATAATTTTTTTTTAGCGATAATCCAGCGCAGAGAGACGCGGTATTATGACCTTTGTTTAACCTTTCCCCTGCTGCTGTCCCCTTGTTACTTTGATTTAGTTCTAAATGTTCAGCCCCTGTACATCGCTCATCAGCTAAATATTCGGTACAGGCCAGTAATATGACACATTTGTTAACATACGATCTTGCGGCTCTAGTTTCGATGTGCTGATTAATTTGTGTATGCTCTTGCCTGCCCGCAAAATAACAAAATAATCGTGTCCGCGCATTTTCCGATTTTCAAAAATCTTGACTAGTCCTACGTCTGCATTGGGTGTTGGGCGGACGAGGGGCTGCCAGCACAGTACATGACAACGTCGAAAACCTGCTTGGGTCCGTATTATTTAGCATCGACCCCATAACTTATCTCCCCTTCAAGCCCTAATGGCATGTACGAAGCCGTTTGACATTCCCATCTTTACAATATCTGATCCAATGCAAGAAAAGATCTAGAGAAATCTTAAGTTTAGTCAACCGACTAGACATAGGAATGACCCTTATAGCCCGAAGGGCAGAGCTTGATAAATGAAGGCTTGACCCTCCTGTAACAGGGTTAACATACTGATGTGAACAGGGGCCCCGGGCTGGTTTGCAGTGGGCGTTCGTAAACCCAGCTGTCCCTTAGTAATGATCAGCTAGATGTAGCTAATAACCCATTTCACACCTATGGAGGATGACTTGCATTTCCAGCCTTCGTCAAGATCGCGCACAAGAGAGGTCTTAAAATTTTACCATCATGCGTCATCACACTGAAGCGTCTCCAACTGTCAGCATGTCTGTAGGCCGGGCATTGAAAACTCTTGCACTACAGAAATTGGCTTGCTCCAGACACGTGGGGCCAGAACTGGACTTCGCCCAAGTCCTGTAAAAGGTGATGTCGCTCTGCTCACAACAGCGACAAGGCTTGACCACATCAGCTTTCGGCAGTGTTCTTCAGCAAAGTCGCTAAAGCAGACGGCTCTTAACAGTCGTTTATGCCGACGTTCCCGCAGACGGTTTACAGCAGAAGATTTTGAAGGAGAGAACTTTACATTCTAAAACCTGTCGTTTTATTCTACCCTTTCAGACATACCATGCCGCATTCATGCACACACCCACGTGGACGTCAAGATACATCCATAACCAACCAGGACAGAGACAGCTCGCTCTTAGCTCCGGCTATACAGGCACCCAGAGTGGACCAGACCTACCCCTGCCCCTGGGCAGTTCACCCCTTTGAACTCATCAAAGCTTTGACGGTCGACACCACAATCTTAACAGCCGTCCATGTCGTGTAATTCCTTCTGCCTAACTGACTGGTGTTCGACTCTTGGCAAGTGATTCCTCTGCCGTGGAGAAGCCATCTACGCTAATCAGGCGAGGGAGGAACCACAGATCGTAAAGAAGGAGGTCTAGGGACAGTAAAAAGACATTTGTTTGAAGCAGAACCAGAGATCCGGCCTTGAGAGGCTGTATGTAATTGAACTCCGGTGGAGGTCCACGGTCGACCAACGAGTGTAGCACAGAAAGGTGTTTGTGACGTCAGCGAGAGCGCTTACAATCCTCAGTAAGGTTGTGTTCTCTGGCAGAGGACGCAAAGGAAACTTCGACAAGGAGAAGCCTGTGGTTACGAAGGAACTGCCAAGAGGACCTTCTGACATGTCAGCGCTCAGGAAGGCAGAGAGAGGCGCCCCCTGGTACAGACTGTAACGTCGTACGAACTGCGCAAATAACGTGTGTTGTGTGTTCTACACGTGCTCATAGTGTGTGCAGTTGAATCAGGAACGTGTGTCTGGATCTTGTGTTTAGAAGGGCAAATGATGGAAAGAATTGTCATTAGCTGAACCAGAAAGAAAGCCAGGAGTCATTTCCCCTGTAAGCCTATAGATATTTCATTCTGTAAATACTCGCTATCTGTAAATAACATTCTCATTTCTTTCACCGTATTACAGATTATATGGTTCTTTATGGGGAGATTGCAGGTGGATAGCGGGTGAGGCCATAGCATGCAGTGAGATGATTATAAAGTAATACAGCGATAACGTTTACACCTATGCATATGTCATTCTTTCAACAGCGGCCGTGTGGAGCGAACACAAGAAAAAGCGCGTTAGAAGAAAAAGTAATTTCCCTTGTGACGACAAAATAACCAAGAGGGTGGACAGGTGAGAGTGCATGGTCTTTGAAGTCTGCAAAATGTAAGCTAGCGATGTTGCTGCTAGCTTAATATACATGCATAGTTTTACTTTTGTATACTAGATTTGGGAAATAACAGGAAATATAGACAACGAAGTATAGACAAATTTATTGTAACATCTTTACAGTAACTAAGAGTGTCCGTCGCGAGGCAGATGCAACCACCCCTTGTGACAATGGAACCTCACAGCTCCAAAGTCCACATATAACCACAAAGGACAGGCCATCAGGGGTCAAACAAAAGCGAGCGAGAAGTAAATATGATAACAGAGAGACACCCAGCGTTACAGCACACACGAGGCAGTGGAGCTTGTAAATGAGAAAATCAATAGCAAGCTCTTTTATTACCCCATCCCACTTAAGTTAGATTCTCAAATGTGGCTGATGAAGCACACAAAGTTATGATAGTGATGTGACACAATTTGTTGTGTTTGAGATTAACTGCTGGACCTGCAAGTTGCAAATCCAAGTCTGTAGTAATCCTTAAGAGGTCTTCAGTTGACGTTTTTTGTTCAGCCTACTTAAAGCCCAAACTTATAAGAATCTTTGGATGCAGTCTGGTTTTTATATGGCAGCTTTTGTTTAATTTTGTTTTTGCTTGTTAGTTTTTTTATTCCAAGACCTGGCCTCTATTTGACCTGAGTAATAACAGGATGTCTCCCCAGTTCCTATCAGACAACTCATACACATTTTTTTCTCGACATTTATTTTTAACTGAATTTACAGCAAGCTTACTTTATATACTTCTCCCACGTCTTAAACTTTATAAAAGGGGAAATGCCATCAACATTATTGATGTTTGCCTGACAAAAAAGTATTTGCACGTTCCCTTTATATGTGTTTGATCAAATGATGATTAAATTATATATAGCGTGTTTTCCTGCAGTGTGTTTCTTTCTCCGATTTCAAAACCACATATATGCATACAGAATGCATACAAGCATATAAAATATTAATAGCCAACTCATTGAATGTCATTTGTAACACAGATCATACGCTTTTTGTCCTACAATATGAGGCAAATGAACATGAGTATATAACACATCAACGCCCATCCAGACGTTAGATATATCTAAACAATACAAAATTAAAAAGGGGATATAAAAAGCTAAAATAACGCCAAATAAACTGTACGACCAAAGTAAACTGTACAGCATTAAAAGTAAAAGCTGAACATAGAGGCAGAGATACACAGAATATAGGAATAGTGTAACAGTAGGTTTGACCAGCAAGCGCTCCACCACTCAAGCCACATACAGCCACCGCCCACCACCGGCGACAGTGCGCCCGGAAAGTAACCAACGAGAGGGACATCACGTGGCCACCACCAGTACAGAGCACCTAACCATGGTCCCCTTCCCTCCCCTCTTCCTTGCCCATGTCCACTCTCCCTTCCCCCGTAGTGCGAAATCACCGCGAGATGGAAGCACTTTCCTTCCCAAACCATCAACATCCTTTTCTTCATCATCAAACCTCACCCCGAACGTCTTCCTAACTTCCAGCCCTACCCTTCCCCTAACCCCCAGCCTTATCCCCTTTAAAAAATTGGGAAAGATCTGGGACTGCTGTTTCATGGCCTGTAGCAGACGAACATTTTCCTTTCGCTCATGTTAAAATGGAAGGACAGCAAAGTCGCGTGCGCTAAAGTAGCCTATCAGGAGGGTTCTATGTGACCTTCCGAAAATTTCGTTTGGAAAAAGCAAATTCTCCACTGGCCTGTCAGAGTAGAGGAATTTGTTCAAATACCCTGAACAAACTAGCAGCTTTCACACCAACTGCGTGAGTTGCACCTGGCCACACCACGACACAGTTGATAATAATCATATCTGCATCACAGTTCCAACAAGCTGACAGTTTATAGAGTGATTTCCTTTTCTGTTTACATAAACTGCCTCGATCGTGCTCTGAGGGAGCAAGAATGTTAAGTGCAATCAATGCATCCGATGACGTTGGGAAAATGGTCCGGCTATCTGATATAATTTATCGATGTTTGTGTTCCCATAAGCTTTTTAGGATAGTCTAACAAAGGGGTTGATACGCTTCGCGAACCCTTTCGACACTCGCGCAATTATGCGACTGCCATGCAGTGCTTCTGTTGAATCCAAAAATGTCTCCAACACCACCCTAAAAAAACCCAGTCACATAAAAAAAATGAAGCGCTACCCGCCGAAATTTTCCCCTATCTTATAGTGTCATATGGGTTCAAACTGTCTCTAAAAATTCGATGCTTTCGAGGACCTCTCCTCACAGTCAGTTGGTAGACTATAATGTTTAAAGTCATCGTCTTATCCCACAGTGCAGTGTAGGTATACACATTCGGAAGGTACTTACAAAGACAAAGCCAAAACAGTAATCTTACATGCAGGAGAGTGAAGTGCCAGACATGGCACTTTCTTAGGGGCTAGTTTTTTGAGGGCAGTATATCTATTCTCATTTTGGGGAATTCCTCCCCATTCCTGTAGGAATTTAAATCACGTGCCCATTCACAGTTTGCTGGACTGGGGAATGTTTGGTCAAGGCCAATGATTCCCACGGTAACCAGTCGCGATTAGTACTCACAGTCACTTTTCTTTTGATCTTAACCACTGTCAACATTCTAAGACGACAACGCGGTAACCGAGTCCCGGACATAAATACACCAGGTAAAAGCCAGTGGTAATCCGTGTTTCGCACCTCGGCTTTTTTTTTTTTTTTTTGGTGGGGGGGGGGTCTTCTGCGGTGCATTCTCTTAAACTTTTTTTTCTTTTTAACATTCCATCTTCATACTTTTATGCGGAAATTAGAAGTGTTACTTAGGCAACCAAAACATCTTGAATCAGCAATCGACTCTTCCATCACTAGCACTGCTTATTTTTGTTGCAAATTTGGTTGGATGCAAAGTTAACGAAAATCAATCGAAACAATATTCAAATTCGGTTTTTATGCTAGGAACTGGGTAGATAAAGAGCTTAAAAGTAACTTACACCACAGATACTGTAAAGATCTTATAATTTAGCCTGCTCACGGGGAAAGAGGTGGATATCGCTTCACTGACGATGTCTGTGAGAAAAAATGTCATTTGTTAACCAGCCTTGTTGTCAAAAGGACAAAAGCCTCCTTGGTAACGTCGAAACACCTGGTTGTGTTTTTTATTAGAAATTTTCTTGTGCCTCAGCTCCTTTTAAGTTTAGCTAGGATATATAAGGCTTTCCCTTAAGTTAAAAGCACAATTTCGCTCAGTGATATGTTTGTGTTCCTCATTTTTAGTGACGCCTACACAATTTCGCATCCTAGCTTGCACGCTTATGACGAAGCATGTGCTACAGCAAAAAATATGATTAGATGCATTTTTTAACAATCGTTCACACCGAAGGAACTGATTGGGCGCCATTATCAACTGATACCTTTTTTCGCCGTGGGATCTTACACGGCACCAGTTTAGAAAAAGCCCATCATCAGCCGACCACATCGCGGTCGGGCGTTTATGGTCTTGGCGATTTCTGTTGGCTGATCGTTGACTGAGTAACGAAAAAGAAAATGGCGCTGCCGACTATACCACAGGCGGCCAGCGCGCGCAGCTCTAACGCACATGCTTGGGATACACTGGTGCTGATGGAGCTCACCTGCGTCGTGACAGGTATCGACGCAAAGCGTGCAGACGGCGCCCACTCGATGCCGGAGCGGGAAGCTGTCACTACGATAAGGAGGAAACACTAGAGAATAAAAAATTCCCACCCCGGCTCACGTGTCCCTCAGGAGCGCGAGATGAAGGTCACAAACACACTTCGCTGACTGGACAGCTTCCGAGCAGATGTATGGGTTGTTCAGGTAATCTTTCTGTCCGTCTGCCTTTCCGTGTCGGAGCATAGAGCAAGGTGTTAAGTTTTTGTTAAATGTTTTATATCCGCGTTGAGAGATGAAGGTCAGCTAGACTGTATGAGACTGTTTATAGCCGTAGAAGCTAATGCTGTAACGTAACAAAAGTGTTAGCTATACAATATTACAGGTGAAAGGAAAGACTGTTCTCCAGCACTCGACAACAACAGACAACGAGCAGAAGGCAGTGGCGACGACGATGATGACGATAATGGCGGCGATGATGATGACGACAATAGCGATGATGATGATGACGATAATGGCGATGACGATGATACTGTTTCATAATTTTGCAGAGCGAAACAGCGAGATTTTGCCAGATGAAGAAACCAACTGCTAAACGACGACGATGTCCGATGCCAGATGTCTTTGAGTCATGCACGCATTGTTACAGGTGAGAACAGCCCGGGTGTCGAGTGACAGTAAACATTTCCGTATTACGGCGTGGCCACTGTGTGTCTGTGTGCGCGTGTGTTGGCATCTTTTGCTATTGCTCTTAAGTATTTGCTCATTCTAGTGGGGATTTTTTTTTGCCAACGAGAGTATAGTGGATGAAGGAAAAAAAGAGACATGGACGTAAGGGGAGAGAGAAAGACTGATAGAGAAAGAGAGAGAAGGATGACATGTTTGAATAAGCACTATGTGAAGGTAACCGAACAGCTCAATTTGAAGTGAAAAAATAGGACGGTTTTTTTAAAATAAAAAAAGGAAGTCGAGAGAAAAACATCGTAACAGGAGAGTATGTCTCAGGAAAAAAATCATGATTCTTCACAGGAGATTAACTATGAGCTAGCAGAAGATCCTCAGACTGAAAGTGTCATGTCGTGCTCGCGAACTGTCACGTAAACGTCGCGAAAATCACGTAAACCTCGACATTCTCCGGCTTTTACGTCAAGCATCACACCACCCACACACACACACACACAATTAGATTCACCTTCGGCGTTACCACTGTGAAAGACGCAGGTTCCTTCTCAGGGGCGGATTTTTTTTTGGGGAGGGCCGAGTTGCACCGCCCCACCCCCTCCCGGTACAAAAATCCTCCTAAATATAAGGAACAAGGTACCCCTCTCCCGACCTACACTCCTATCACGACGACTGAATCTCGGGAAGACAGTAAGAGGTTACAAGAGTACAAGTGTGAAGGATTTTACAATACAACGTTTTTGATTAAATTCCATTTTCTGAGCAGTTGTAGCTTTGAATGCCATTCAACGATTGTACTGCATGATATAATGTGCTTTATGAAGTAATAGTATTCAGTTTTATATAAGATAAGATAACCAGGTGAGGTCACCCTCCCCGCCACCCCCACGTCAACAGCATAATCCTCTCCTGCTTCTTCACCAAACTCTAGAGACACGACACATGAACAGATATTACTATGACCTAGGCCTACTAAAACCAAAGATTATATACTGCTCAGTAGTACATAATCTTTGCTAATATCTAACATTCCTACTCCACCGCTACCACGTCATCTTCTCCGTCCTGTCTGCATCAACGCCTTCACATAAGTTCGTGAAAACGCGAGTACGGAACAATCGAAGCTTGCAGGAGCCCCGCACTGATCTGTCGATCTCTTCCCGAAAGTGCCCGACGCCTAGGGCGGACCCTATTGGGCCCAGTCAGCAAAGGTTCGCTTGGCACCTTTATGTGGACGCGAAAAGCAGGTAGTGCTGTTTGACGACAACAAATTACTATGGGCTCGGGTAAGGTAAACCTGATGGCGCAAACGTGTCTTTATTCCCGGAGGTGGAATGACAGCGCTGCCGCGGGACAAGGGGTCACCGCTGACCTGAATTGTTCTTAATGAGCGCAGTGTCTATAACAGTTTTTTCCCCTGCGGCTGCGGAAACGTAAAGTTTGCACACAATATGTTTCATCTCGCATGTGAGTCTTGTGTAATTAAAACTGGCGTCTGGTATCTCCCCCATCCCCCCGTCCCTAGCTCTCTTCCCCTACTTTCCAGNNCCCCCCCCCCCCCCCCCCACAACCAATCTCCGATCTTTTCCCCACTCTGGTACTGGTCTCCAGTTCTTTTCATGCTCTTTCCTTTCTCTGCCCCCACCAAGCCTACTTATTTTTTTTAAATCGTATTTTATAATGAGGCTAAAGTCATATGTTTAAACAGTACAATGCCGTTTCTTTGTTTGAATTTTTTTGTGGGGTTGGGGGTCTCTTTATGCCCCACTCCCCCATCTTTCTTCTACTTAACCCTTGTTTTGCCCCCTCTCCCCCCTCCCCTCCCACCGAGTCCTGCTGACATGTGCCTGTCCGCTCGAAACGCCTGGACCCGCCAACCGAAATAGTCGATCGAAATCAATAAACATTCAGGTGAGACAAAGCATGCTGGACTGTAAGCCTATTAGCTTCCAATACTCTGCCAATCACCGCGTGCACGTTATAAAGAGACGAAATCGTTTCTAGGACCACACAGTTTTCCGGTATCCAGTTAACCGGCAACACCACATCCGTATCACAAGTGTCGTACTTCTGGTAAATTTCGGTTGGTTTATTGGTTGATAATCTGTAATATTTACTGTATTTTGCAGTGCACGCTTATCAATACTCTTTCAGTTACGGTACTTTCTATTTATTATGATCATACTAGTTCGGGTAATATCTGTTTGAATATTGATGCGAAATTGCGAATGTATTATATTTTTATTCCAAGGTAGATGATTTTTCTTCACCCAAAACATGTAATGTTCCTATCATAGGAGAACAGTATTTCGAAAATAGAAACTCTTCGTTAATTATTTGCATAGGTATTTAATCAGAGTATATAGTGTACTGACATTTTCATAAAGCTGAAATATTCAGCTCGAGAAGGACTGGAGTTGTATAAATCAATTCAACAAACGCATCCTATTATCTTATGTTATAAGTAGAAACGCTCCTTTTTAAACATAAAAAATCGAGTTTTCCTGAGAAGATTTGTTGCGTTGCTCATCAGAAAATCTGGAAGATACCATCAAACCACAGAATGACGTCGTGATGACGTCACTACATCCTGCGCATGTCTCTTGCGCGGCTGTCCTGGCGGCGCTGCTGTGCTGCTCTGCAGAACTCTTCTCGTCCGTCGCCAAACTAAAGACTTTGCCGCATCTGGAGAGGAAACTGTTACAGAAGTTTCAGGAATTCTTAGAAGCGACGCCGAGCAACGTTTTCGATGAAAAAGTTACAGGGTAAGCATCATTCAAAGCTTACTCGTGGCTATATTTAGATAATAACGTGTGATTATATCCTGTAACAACTGTCTCAGGAAAGAACGTGAGGAATTTCGACACAGGTTGTATTTTATCATCGCCACGTCACATCGCTTAGGAGACCGTTAGGGCACAACTGATCGATGACTTGGCAACCAGCTTCCTCCGTATCTATAATAATAATAACAGAGAATTTGTAACGCGCGGTACCACACCTTGCAGGGGCAAGCTCTGGGCGCCTGACAGAATGAGTACATAAAGGCACATGTAGACGCGTGCAGGCAGACAGACGCGCCGACGCACTACAGTACTATACAGAGAGATTACGAGTCATGGACAGGCAAGTGGAGAAGCTAGTCGAGATACTGCATATACAGGCGTGATCTGAGGGCGCCTTTGAAGGATTGGACTGTTTTGACGTGTCCCAGATGGCAGGGCGACAGTTCCATAGCGTCGCAGCGTGGAAGGAGAAAGTGCGTTCGCCATATGTCTGTGTGCGCATGAGGGGTACAGCTAACAGACGATCGTCAGAGGCTGAACGGAGTCGTCTGGATGGAGAGTAAGCTGCGAGCAGATCGGAGAAGGACGTTGGAGAAGAGCCCGAGAGAAAGTTGTAGCACGGGGTTGGAATTTTATAGTCGATGCGTCGCTGAATGGGGAGTCAGTGAAGAGCCTTTAGAAGAGGAGTAACGTGGTCATGTTTACAAGCAAGTCGGGCAAAGAGTTTTGAACCTTCTGTAGTGTTTGAATGAGATATTGAGAGCGACCATCCAGCAAGCAAGGTGTGGCAGTAATCTGTTCTAGACAAGACGAAGGCACAGACCAGGATGTTGGCGGTTTTTACAGAGAGATGTTTGCGGATCAGACTAATCAGATGCAGTTCAAAGTAGACAGCCCTACGGGTGTTGGTAGGGTACAGGTCTTTCCTCTGGCAAGTTTGGACAGTGATTAAAATACACTTTTCTTCTGTCAACACTGTTTCGCGGAAATTCCATAAGGTTTTAGCATAGTCATGAAGTTTATCTTTTTAATAAAATTTTGTCTCCGTGTGACCACCTCGGTTAATACATCCACCTCTAAGGTCGGTGGTTCGCGCCCCGGCCGAGTCATACCTAAGACTTAAACTGGCAATCTAGTAGCTACCTAAGGAACAGTACTGGGACTTGTTGGCCCGATTTGACTGGATGGGACTCAAGCCTGTACGTCGACAGCAGTCCCAGTGTGGCAGCACGTTAACTTATCTCGAACAACACAGTCTCGTATATACCTCACTTGCAACGGGACCTGAAGGAGTCAACAACCGTCTCAGTGTAACAGCAGCTTGGAAATATTATTTCTTATTAATACTTCTTGCATCGTGGTTGATACTGTACTGTACTTTTTATTGTACTGCATGGATTTGTATGTATATAAAACAGTTGACAGATTATATGGTTTATGTAAATTTAGCTGTGGGCAATTTAACCAACTTGCCCGACCGGACAAGTAAATCTTTCCGAAAGTTTTCGCTGTTTTTAAAGTGGAGAGTTTTATGACTACCACAGTTTTCCTTGAGAGCAAGTAAGTTTTGTGGCTTTTTGCTTAACGGGACAAGTGAAAAAGTGGATTAATGTCAAGCCCTTTATAAAATGAAGTGGATTTTGTGCTATGCCAAAAGAAGGTGAACTAGAAGCGTGGGAAGGGTCTCTTTGAAACGATCGAAGAAGTTCTTTAAGCCGAACTCTTGCTGGGTATTTTACACAAATTTTATGAGTTTGTTACTGTCATTAAGCACACGTGCAAGCCTGAGGTGGAGCCACCTCCACATAGCCCGGTCAGAGGTTTCCACAAGCAAAACTGATCACCAGTTTTTACAGTTAATGTGTCCTCTCAAATACACAGTTAAAAACAAAAAACTTTCTTAATGGGACATTCATTTGCAATTTATTGACAACTTGCAACCATGGCAGAGAAAACGGTGCCCATGACCATAACAGTTATATCGAGGCTTCTTGAAGTACATTTGTATTCAGCTGCAGACTACAGTGCGATCAGCTTGTTGATAGATAAATGTGTGTGTGTGGGGGGGGGGGGGGGTAAGGTGGACAAAGTACGTGAGACCGAGAGGACGTTGACATAGGTATTGACTCTCAGGTACACGGACACACACACACACACACACGCACGCACTCTCTCACACACACTCTCACACACACACACACTCGCACTCACTCACTCTCACACTCTTTCTCACACACACAGTGCTTTTGGTGGCTTACTTCCGTCTCTCTCTCTCTCTCTCTCTCTCGCTTTACTTCACTATCATACATACAAGCCATGCATACAAGCGTACATACATGAAGGAGCTCCATACACATAAATACACTCACATCCATACAGACACACAGAACGTCTAGGTTAACGTGATCTTTCTCGCTCGCTGGCTATTTGTTTCTGTCACACAGCAACGCGAGCAAGCACGCACACACCAAACACGCGCCCACATACGAACGCACAAAAGAGAGAGAGAGAGAGCATGAGCAGACGATCTTTGTGGTGGCCTCTGCTGGCCTCTATAGCACGCGAATATGCTGCGTCTTTCAGACACGGTGTAAAACTACAAGAGCGTTAATTGACTTGACTTGTAGCTGAGCTTTGCCGCGAGTTTCCAGTCCTTGCGTCAGTCCAGACTTGAATGTCTGTCTGAAACCCTCTAGTTGTCGCCCAGTCATGCTTTCGGTGCATGCACCGTTGACCACTTAATTTGTGATAATACAAGATCGATAAAATTCGCTGTCGGAATCTGTCGCGGTATCTTGTCTGACAGAAGTGTGTCGGTATCCGGCCTTTGTTACAAGCTTTCTACTTGCTGAAGACATGTACAAGGCTAAATGGTTTCAATAAACAAAGAAAACTAGTTATTTAATAAGTAGATAACGTTTAAAACTATTCTAACACTATTTTCCTCATCTACTCATTTTACGTGATTTAAAGTTTTACAGTTTTCTTCTCTCTTATTCTTCTTCTTCTTCTTCACGTTTATTCATTAAAACATCAGTCTTTCATTCCCTCCTACCGTTGGTTCTTTCTTTTCCTTATTTTTTTCTATTCTTTCTTCTCCATCCCCGCTTTGTCCCCCCCCCTACCTCCACCTGTATCAATTTTTTTATCTCTCTCTATTTTACTCGCTTGCTGCATTTTGTTGTTCACCTCATCCCCGCTGCCTCCGGCGTGTGTTTGCCAGCGCCACATCATTTCGCGCCACCCCTTTAACTCTGTTTACAGAAGATTACAGCGACTTCACCTACAGAACTTCAGAGATCTACACAATATCTCCTCGCTAGAGAGCCCCTTGCATGCGTTCCGTTCCATCAAAAGACTTGTGCTCGAGTGGAACTCTCTGCTGAAACACATCAATTCTGCACTGAGAGAATCAGACCATGACGAGAACAGTGAGAATTTTTTCTCTGCCTTCATCTTGATTTCCGTCGTCCATAATTCACTGAGTGCCATAGTTTACCGAGTGCCTCCTAATGTGTGAGTGTGCGCATGGTTAGGTGTCCCCTTGTGTCGTTACCGCTACTAGTTTTGAAAGACGATTTATAATTTTTTCGTGATGCATTTGGTTATTCGGTAATAATAAATTTACTCGGTCGCCCCATGAGCGAATAAAACTTATTCCAAGTCCGCCGAAACAACGTTTTCAAAGAAAAAAAATCCACTATTTCGGAAAAAATTGAGTACAGTTTACATGCATGTGGACCCAGGCTGTTGTCAAACCCCAATTTAGTACTACAGTAATCTAGTAGCAAAGCTTATTTCTGGGCTAACAGTTAAGGCGTCTGCTTCTGAGGCGGGAGGTTGGTGGTTCACGCCTTACCCGAGTCATACCTAAGACTCAAAAACTGGCAATCTAGTAGCTGCTTTGCCCGACGCCTGGTGCTATAGGGAACAGTACTAGGACTCGCTGGCCCGGGGTCGGTATAAGGTGACTGGGTGGGACTGAAGCCTGTGTGCTGACAGCAGTCGCGTAAACTTGTCTAATCAACACCCTCCTGACGCACCTAATTTGGGACGGGAAGTTCAGCAGCAAGAACTATCCAACCAATCCTTTTTGAAATATTGAAATGGTTTATAACCTGACTTACTGTATGTTTTGCTTCGACTGGCTACAGGCGGGTCTCAGTTCCCTTGCTGGTTTGAAAAGAAATATTTTCCCACATCAAAGGGAATGCGACATCCATTAATTTCCCTTTCCATTTCCATGAACTTTTCATTGTCATTTTTGCATTGTTTTTACTAGATTGTAATAACTGGTTTATTATTTATGTTACAATGCGATGGAAGCATATCAGCGCTGTTCAAAATCAATCTGCCGGTATAGGGTATGTAGATAAACTTGTTACTCCTGCGTGCACACGCATACAAATAATAGAGGCGAGAAGGCTTTAACTACGCTTTACAATTATTTTGAATATTTAAAAGGCGCTGGCTGACCTCGTTGTAGGCTGTTTCTATCAACTTTATAAGAAAACATTACCGTGTTTTATGTAACGCAAAGGATTCCATTCCTTTTCTACTTTGGAAAGGTTTTTTTTTGGGGGGGGGGTGTTTGTTTTGTTTCTTTTAAATCACGAAGTAAATTAGATTCTTATAGCATGAAGTTTTTCATCGACTCTGAAGTTTTTCGTCATGCATTCATTCGAAACGCAAATTTTGTCTTGTATTCACAGCACATGACTCTTTTGATCTGAAACTTTCCTGACGTGTGTTCTTAGATTTGACAAGTTCACTCATTGTTGACAGACCTATTGTTCGTCCGGGAGTTTCTGAACACAACGAAAGCGTGGATATCTTCGCAAGAGCTATGGCCGACCAAGACAGACCTGTCGGGTGCTGCCATGGCATTGGTGCGTTTGCACCATATCTACGAACTAGACTACGCCGACATCCTCAGAGGTCACTTCCTCAACATAAGGTCACACCCTCTGACCTCATCAGAACTGTTTTACCTTACGAAAGCCGCTCTGAACTTGGGATTCGCTTGTGATGCGAGAGAACTTTTCGCAGCTCTTGTTGTCAGAGCGAAGAGAGGGACCGGCAGTGAGGCAGAATCCGTGGCGAAATTGCGTAACCGCATGTCCCAAGTAAGTGCACACACCTTTGCAGTAGTTCTTATGTCGGCTTGTCAGTTCTATATTATTCGTAAATATGTCCCGGGAAGTCGTGACTTTTCCAGAATCCCTGCCACTCCAAAACCAAACTCGAAAAGGTAAAGCAAATTAATAGGAGACAAGTTTTATATATATATATATATGTATATTAGTATTAATCTATCCAAGAGTAACTTAAATCTTGTTTCTTCTCGCACATCATGAGCAAATGAAATTAAAAGCGCAATTTAAAACTCTGAGTGAAATGCCGCTGTTCGGTGTGGTGCGCGGGTATTTGAACAGGGAGATTTTGAACTGTAGTAACGTCCGTTCCAGCCTTTCTCACCTTTTTCTGCAGTGCTTGTTTGAAAGTGAATTTTATTGCAAAGAAATGCCTGCCTCTTCTGACAGTCACATAATATTTATGAGCGGTTTGCTTTTAATTGAAGCTTTCAATCGACAAGATGACAGAATGTGACCAAAACAGAACCAGCACAAAGATACCTCCCTGTAAGTGTGCTATAGTTTTTTTTAAATATCTGCCAACATTTATTCTTTCTTCTTTTGCTATTTTTCTTCTTTTATTTTCTTCCTTCATTTCGTCAGTTTTTTTTCTTTTTCCCTTTTCAATTCTTCCCTTTTTCTGTTTTTCATTTGTTTTTCATATCTCCTTTCTTTGGAGTTGCCTGCTATCCAGGGCTAGCTTGCATGAGCGTTCGTAGCCGATATGTTTGTCATAAGGATGGTCATAACGTCCATTAGTCCTGTGTACCTTGTGCGCAGCCTTACAAACAAACAGGAGATAAAAACGCTCATGCAAGCCACCCCGGGATTTTTTGTATTTGTTTTGTACGTAAGTCAGAAAGTAAGGGTTGAAGAAAATCCTCGTATATATGACCACCCTGGATAAACACTATTCCGCAATTTTTGGACAGCCCCTTTTTCTGGCTTATGCACGAAACAATACTAACTTGTTGTGTGGGCGTTCTTATTGGCTTTGCATAATTAGACGTGCACTTAAATTGCACTGGTTGAACGGCCATTACGATTGGCCTTATGACCAGAAAGGCAGGTTAGAAACGTTCGTGCAAATGACCCTGAGCAATCGCCAACGTATCTTTGTTGTTACGTTAACACATATGAATGTAAAATTCTTCAGTCTAATTAACTTGCATACACACAATACTCGCCCTGTCTCTTCATATTTAATATCAATCAGGGGACAGCTATTTGGCAAGAAAAATGTTAACAGTCTTCTGCATTCAGAAATACACGTTTCTGTCTTTTGTCATGCAAAACATTTTTGTCCAGTCATGCAACAAAATTATTTCTTCTGTCATACAGCGAATCTTCTTCGTGCATCACATTTAAAGTGTCATAAGGTCTGCTGAAAGGGTCCTTTTTTTACCAAATTTCGGACAAGGGACATGGAACTTGGAATGCTCTGCCCGAGGGGACAAGAACTGTACCAGGGCTTGAATGAACGAACACCTGAGTGTAGCAGGCAGCCACGATCTGTGGAAGATTTCTGTCGTCACATGGAATTTTCTTTTCCCTTAACGCGTCGTCCTTGCGCTCGCTCCGCACCACCGTCGTTAAGGTGACGACATATGCATAGGTGGAAACTATTATCACCGTATTTTTTACGATTTTTATATGCTTATTTCACACCGTGGCACAAGCCCCCATCTACCTACAACCTCCCCACAACACAAGGAATGACAAGACTCCGTGATACAGTGAAACGAAAAGAGAATATCGTTTAGCGAGTATTTACAGAATTAGTAATAATCTAGGCTCATTGACAGAAGATGACTCTTGACTTTCTTTCGAGCTTGCTAACATGCGTTTCCTGCCATCACTTGCTTAACTATCATGACAGTGAAGAGACACACATACCTGTTTGAACTGCACACACAGTGACCACGTGTAGAACACAAAACACTTTCACCTGGTAGTTTGGCACGACGTAAAGAAATCTGTTCTGATATGGGGCGCCCCTCTCTGTTGTCCTGAAGACTGACGTCAGAAAGTTCTCTTGGCAAGAACCCTTGTTAGAACCAGACTCGTATGGCCGATCTCTTCTCCCTCCTGTTCTTCCCCTCGGGACACCGTTTACTGAGAGACGCAAGCGCTCTCCCTGATGTCGCAACAGCCACCGCGCTGTGCGACGTTTTCTCAGTCAACTTCAACCTCTGAATCCGCTCTCCTAGAGTTTAGTTGCAGGCAGCCTTTTTTCAAGGCTGGATCTTTGTTTCTGCTTTCAACGGTTGTCTGACTGCTGTCCCCCGATCTCCTCCTTTACGCTCTTCGGGCCCTCCTCTCCCGCGGTTAGCGCAGAGATTTCCTACAGCAGAGGAACACGTGCAAGAGTCACACACCAGTTTTGGGGGAACACCCCAACTTCCTCAAAGAGTACCTTGCGCTAGGCTACTGGTCTACTCAAGGCACGTGCTTCTGACACCAGACTTCGCGTAAGGCGTAACCATCATTCTTCAGCAGCAGTTCGACAGGAACCCCTACCCCTCTCTCCACAGTAGATCTGCAATAGGCAGACGATTGTAGCAAAGATGCACTGATCTCCAGCAGGTAGATTTTGGCAGAAGATACCTCTCGCAGATTTGGCAACAGATGTGCCGGTCTTCCACAGGCAGATTTGGCAAAAGATAACTTGGCGTTCTGAACCAGTCCTTTTATCCTAACCCTATCCTATTCGTAAATTCTTGCATTCACATACACGTGGTCATCGAGATAGTTTCAAAAACCAACCAATCAGGACAGAGACAAAAGAAGCCACTTCCCGTGTTAACTACAAGAACACGTCACGCCCCTCCCCTAATGTGGGTACCTCTTGTGGCCCTAGCTACTTCGTCCTCCCCCAAGCTGGTGCTTTACACCTCCTGGCTAAAACAAAGCCCTGGTGGTTGGCAATACCCTTTAACAGCTTCCTTCTGATGGGTAATCTTCCCCTGCCAACCTGATACCTGCTCTAGGGCTAAGGTCCCATTCCCAGCCATGCTCAGTTGGTGGAGCTGCGGACTAGCAGATGGAAGATTGCTGGTTCGAATCCTGGTGTGGCCAAGGATTATTTCCTGGAGTTATACATTGTGCAAACTCCATTCGGCCATCTCCCCGCACATTAAACTGCCTGTCCGCACTGACCATCTTACTGCAGCCAACAGTCTGGTGGTTCTTTCAGTGCATAGTTTGGTAATAGGACCCCATCCCCCATAGTGTGAAATCACCGTGAAGTCCCTCCGAATGCTTCATCACTTCAAACAGCTCAAGTTTATTCAGGTTAGACAACAAGCCAACAAGGGGTAATAGAGACAATTTATGCAGTGCAGTTAATATTATGGCCAGCTAGCATAACTTATGCTATTTGTGTTTGGGTCAGGGGTTCAAATGAAAGCTCTTAGTATCGTAAGTGCAAATATGAAACGTCCGTTAACCCAGCCCGCGGCATTTAACAAAATCTTAACTTTTTATTTGTCTCGATTGTCTGAACTGTTTCAGGTGCTACATCTGAGAATTTCAGCAAAACTTCTGTTCGGAGAGCTTATGAAGAAATATGCAGAAAAACAATGCAGGTTACAACTTTGTCACCAAAACTTTCCTTCACGTCTTTCTAGACTTGCTAACCTAAACATGCAAACATCCCTTAATACTGCGTGCATTTAGGAATGAATAGGAGGGGGAAAGTCAAAGAAAGAAAGAGAGACATAAAGAAAGAGTGAAGGAGATGATTTTTAATTTTGATGTCTTACTTTGACTTGCCGTCCTATATAACTTTGTTTACAGTATGTGCATAATTTAAGCCGGCCATTGTAAAAACCCCTTTAACCATGGATTCTATGATTCCATCTCATATAAATAAGTAAGGCTTCTTATAAGCCCGACAAGCGTGTGCGCTGCGTGTTACCGCATCTGGATCGTTTGAGCGTTTGGCAAACCTCTTGGTTCTAAGGCATTCTTGTCTTTTTTGCTTGCATATCCCATTGAACCATGGTTTAGTTGTAGCTTTTAACGAATGCTTTCTTCTTACGGATGTTGTTACACGTTTTGGTGTAGTGGGTGGAGCGAGGAGGTTGCAACAGGTAGCGCTCTCTTTCATGACTTCACATACTCGCTGCACAACACTATCTATTATTTGGGTATTAACTTCTGATGGGTTCTGCAGCAGCATCTTTATCTCGTCAATTAGAATCTTAATTTGGTTTTCATTGAGTGATTTTATGTAATCCTCTTTAGTTGTTTTTTCCAGACAAGATTTCTTTTGGGGCTTTTCCTCATATGAGCTAACTCTGAGGGTGGTGTCCCTTTGGTTTGTATAGGGCAAGTGTGTCTAAGGAGATGCAGCGCAACAGGACAGTGTATGTCAGAATATAATGCACTAAAATCTAATATATCAAAATCCTTTATATGGGTAAATAAATCCCTCGATATTACGAAATAGTCTACCACGCTAGCATTTTTGCAAGTGAACTTTCCTTTTCTATCGTCATGTCCTGCTCTTCCATTCACTTAGGTTGAGGTTTTTGCAAAGTTCAATAAGATTTTGTCCCCACTTATTAATTACTTTGTCCTGGGAGACACGATCCGGAAGGACAATGGTGCGTCCGCCTACTCCACTAAAATCAGGTACAAAAAAATCATCATTCAATAACTCCGACAGCTGATCTGTTCTCGCGTTTAGATCGCCACAAATACAAATATGGTCAATTCCTAGAGAAAGTACGGATTGCTCCAATTCTGCAAAAATATCACTGTTTACATATCGTGAGCCTTCCGGAGGTACATATGACGCAACAAACATGATATCTTTTCCTACCACTTCCTTATTAACTTTGAAGAATATGCCATCCTGACACAATTTAGTGTCGACAAACGTATAGTACTGCTTAGCACAATCATCAACATGGGCAGTATTTTCTTTTTCTTCATACACCGTTATACAGCTTATCAAATTTACTTTGATTAGGACCAGGATTCCCCCAGATCTTCTTGTGAACTTGGTACGGGTTTTATAGAACGACACGTAGCCTGGGATATCAATTCTATCGATCTTGTCAAGTTTGCTTTCACATATAGCAATGATGTCATAATTACTTATTAGATGAACAAGGTCAGGGAATAATAGTTTTGATCTCAATCCACATGCGTTAACTGTTAGACATGATAAGTGAGTAGTTTGCTGAGTCATTAGCAAGTTGTCCATAGTTCAGTGATATGCAATCATCCATTTCAACTATAACAAATTTGTCACGATTCAGCGAAGTATCCAGGTGGTCCGCATTGCTCCTTCCAGGTGCGTTCATCTCAGGGTCAAATTATTTTGTGGCAGTGTTCGTGGAGGATTTCTTCGTTATTTGGACTGATCGGTTAACATTATTAGGGGGCCATTCTATTTGTTTGGGGGGTATCAAAAACTGTTCATCACCCTCACTATTTCCAAACTTTCCAGGGTTTAAAGAACTAGTATGAATTTCCTCTGGTAAACAGATCCCACCATAGTACGCAAGGTACCTTGAGTCATTGTTACTACTAGTTTCTTCATTTGGAGAGTTTATACTCACCTTGCTAGCCAATTGACCAGAGATTGTGTAGGAATATCCATCACATATACACTCCTTGTGAATTAGTCCTGTAAGATCTTTTCCTCCCTCGTAGCTTCCTGCACCACCACTAACGCAGCTTGGGCCAACAGGAATAACGCTGTCTTGAATGGGTTTCACTGACGACAGGCCAGCGGTCATACGTCTTTGGTATGCTCCTTACAATACTCCACATGAAGACAGCTCACGCTGTCACAGGTACCACCACGTGCCACAACGCGAACATAAACTGTAGGCCTGTTGGTAGAGTCTACTGGCGCTTCGCACGTGTGTTGACAGGTAGCGCGCAAAACATTGCAGCAGAATGATGTACCAGTAGTGCTTGAAATTTCTTTACTGCGTTTGTAGTAACATTCAACCAACGGATCCGATCCAATGTTCTCATTAAAGTTCTCATTAAGGTTTTGTGTATTTAGTACACCTTGGTGTATTGGCGACTGGGTCAAGGCCTGATTTGCTTGATTACCCCATAGGGTGGCCTAACAGGCGATAAAGCATGTCAGGCCAAGTTTTTCATAGTCAATGCTGTCCTCCCCCAGCTTAAAAATGTCATCTGGAGATTCGATACACACAGGCCGGCCCCGGTTTGTTGGATCCCCCCCCC
>SMGT01008227.1:342423-355631 GCA_004794575.1 Lanistes nyassanus | reverse complement strand
GGGGGTAGCGGATAACAGACAGGTAGGGTTTGGAGGGAGAGAGAGAGCAGAGTGGAGAGGGAAGGGAATTTATGGTTCAAGGTCAAGTCACCCAAGCCATCTGTAGGAAGGGAGGGGAAAGATGAAACTCGCGGGAAGAAAAGAAAGGGGAAGGCGACCGGAGTATTTAGAGAAAACGCCAGCTCTGTTACCCTTAGATATTCAGCCTGCTACCCCTAGTCAGCCTGTTACCCTTAGGTAGTCAGCCTGTTACCCCTAGATAGTCAGCTCTGTTACCCTTAGGTAGTCAGCCTGTTACCCCTAGATAGTCAGCTCTGTTACCATTAGGTAGTCAGCCTGTTACCCCTAGATAGTCAGCTCTGTTACCCTTAGATATTCAGCCTGCTACCCCTAGTCAGCCTGTTACCCTTAGGTAGTCAGCCTGTTACCCCTAGATAGTCAGCTCTGTTACCCTTAGATATTCAGCCTGTTACCCCTAGATAGCCAGCCTGTTATCCTTAGATAGTCGACCTGTTACCCTTAGATATTCAGCCTGTTACCCTGTGAGCTGTGGACTAATTCTAGCTTGTCGGTCCTGATCCTGATGTCGGTGTTCATGTCATTGTAACGGACATGTTTTTCATACGTAATGAAAGTCACGCAATCACTCGCTTGTTCGCGCACACACACACACACCATGTTATTAATTCTTACGTCACATTGAGAACAGCTTTCTCGTCAAGCGGATTATCTTACACACGATTAATAGTTATACGATTAATTCGATGAAGAAAGAAAAACAGATTAAAGTGGGCTTATATATATATGTGTGTGTGTGCAGATGTAAAGGCTGCGAGTACACAAAGACTTCTGATTTACCCTAAATATGGACTAACTACTGCCTCTAATATACGGTCAGTGGTGCAAATTTTCCCTCCATCACTTCTTGAAGCTCTTGTGCTAGTTGTAGATCTTTCAGTAATTCAAGATCAAACATTTTAAGCTTTTCTGGGTGAAGATGAAAGCTCAATATCACATGTTCACGGCCTCTTCCAATATCAGCTTCTGGTTCTTGTTCTTGCAGTTTTACATCTGTACCATAATGTAACCAATCTTATTTTGCGATCAGTGGCCAGAACTTCAACGAACTGTCGCGTGGATCAGAAGGAGGTGGGCTCGCGCGTTGTCTGCAACACAGGGAGACCCGAGTCGTCATGGCGCCGCGCATCGCAGTCAACGCGTGCTCCAAGAATGGAAAGACGGTTCGGTATGGTGATGTAAACTTTTCTTACTCCTTCCTCGTCTGTTGTCTTGGGAGTTAGGAAATTATCTAAGACTGAGTTATCCGGTAAGCCACACGCGTAGGAAACACGTGCATTTCTCCAGCCCTTTTCCGTATCTGTAGACCGCCTCGGTGGTCTAGTGGTTAAGGCGTCCGCTTCCGAGGCGGAAGGTCGGTGGTTCGCATCCCGGCCGAGTCATACCTAAGACTTAAAAACTGGCAATCTAGTAGCTGCCCTGCCAGAAGCCTGGCGCAACAGGGAACAGTACTAGGACTGGTTGGCCCGGTGTCAGTATAATGTGACTGTGTGGGACTGAGACACATGTTGCGCCATCAGTTCCACGTGTGGCAGCACGTAAACTTTGTCTAAGCAACACCGTCCTGATATGCACCTAATTTGCGGCTGGACGTTAAGCACCAGTCCCCCCCCCCTCCACCCGTATCTGTAGATGTTTTCGTGTGTACGTCCCGTGTGATTCATTTAATGGAGATAAGTGGTACGATTTGAGTCCGGAAAGGTTAGTCTTCCCTCAATTTATTCCCAGCCAGCGTGCCGGTGTCTTTTCCTTGTTTGTCTTGTATTAAAAACTTATTCCGTTTCATGACTGTATATAATATTTGATACATTTCTTTGGTGAATATTTTGCACTTTTCTTTGCATTTGACGTAACAATTGGCCACTTGTTATATTTTGTACTTCTTGCACTCATCATGTCGTAAAGTCTGCCAGCAGTCGCGAGCCGCACGCTCTGGCATTAGATTACGTCGCAAAACAGCGACCCTCTATTGTCAGGAACCCTGGTACCGTACACTTAAAACGAAAGAAAAGTGTGTGTGTGTGGGGGGGGGGTCAGCAGCAGGTCAGCCAGAGCTTCACCTGTCAAAACTGAAGACTGTTTCCGGTGTTTCACTGAGGGTTTTAGGAATAAAATGTACTGCACAGTTTCGAAACTGCCGAATCATTAAAGACAAAAACGATTTAGAATGTGTAATCGGTACACACCAGTGGAGAATTAACACGCTAATGTGTACGTCGTCTTACAAAAGTTAGTACGGTTCGGGCTAGAGTCTAGCACTTCACACACACAGATTCTCTCCTGGCTGACTAAAGAATTAAGAAGACAAAAATAAATCGATCCTATCACTTTTAATCTAGTATCACTTCCATCAATCAACTAAACCCCATAACATATAAGGTTAAGAAGCACAGTTAAGAGGTGGGCGAAATAAAATGAAGAAAGTGCGTTTACAAAGATGCGTAAAAAGAATGTGCCAGAGAAATGCTGTTACAAGAAAAGGAAAAGGGAGAGGAAATGGAAAGGAAAAGGGGCAAGGAAACACAGGGCATAAGGAAAGGTGGCCTAAAACAAAGACTGACCTGACAATGAACTACGGGTTGCAACATAAGCAATACATTAAACTAATGCTCCAAAATTCACGAGGCAATGTTACAGCTAAATATTTCCAAGGAATATGCGAACAGCTGGTCCAGTTGGGGTGGGGGGGGGGGAAGAGCAGGTCCAGATGGGAGGGGGGGCATACAATCGCTGCAAGGGTTATCTAAAAGAAACATTCTGCATTATGTGATGGCATTGTATTTTACTTGTCCTTCATCTTGTACTTTTTATACACAATATATTACTGCACGTGCCGTTGTTCAAAAGAAAAATGCCATTATGCATGATTCCGTGTAGGCGTACCCACCTATACACGCGCCGTATGGGCGAGAATGTGCACGTCGACATTAAAACGTGTGTTATTTATTCTCGATCTCAAACTTCTGTCGGAGCCCGTAACCCTCGTAACCCTGCCCTCAGATGGTGGCTCCCCTGTTCAAGAGATCCAGAACGGTCAGGGAGAAAATCAAAGGGTGGGGTGGGGAGGTACGTGTTGGCACGTAGTTAACCTTGCAGACCACCTTTTGCTTCACTCTGTTTTCATCGGTGTTTCTTCTAGACACTTGACAAACGAAGATAAGGTGCAAAGGGGAATCGAACCACAATCCCCTTGGAAACAGAGCCTCGACAGGCCCCTACCCTACTGGGATTGGGAAGGAGGAAGGGAAATCGTGCCTATGATCAAGACACCTACATGGGGGAGGGGGTTTAAAGTGTATTCAAACTTCTGACCTGCAGCGCACAAGTCGCACTCTGGGGATATTATTTAACACAATGTCAGCATGAGGCAAGAAACTAAGATACGGGCCAGTTTTTCTAATGCTGAAGATGTTGCCCTTATTGAAGAATACCACGAAAATAAACACGGACTGGAAAGCAAATTTCAGTCAAACCTATTCAAATCAACAACAACAACAACAACCTGCATGGGCAGCTGTGTTGGGTGCAGTAAATGCTGTTTCTACAGTCAGCATTACATTTTTAAAAAATCAGACGAAGTAAAAGAACTTTTGGGGAAAACTGGGCGGAAAGGCCAGAGTCCAGTTTAGGGCAAGAAAATACCCCTCCCCCCAACAGGTGGAGGAAAGCAAGAGGAAATGCCAAATATCGACATCATGGCCGATATATTTGAAGATTCTGATTTGATTGAAGGAGTGCCAGGTGGCATTGATACCAAAAATCAGGTAGGTTTAACTAAATGCTTGTAATTTGAATAGCAAATACAGGTTCTGAAACAGTTTTCATTCAGTTTTCTTTAAATCTCAATAAGTTGATTTGAGTTTAAGTACTTTTACAGACATTAATTCCTTTGAAACAAATCATCTTTATGATGGTTGAAAACATATATATATATGGCAATACTAAACTGCAGATTTTGTAACTGAATTATGTACATTTTAAGTTCACACGTTATGAGAGGGAAGACTACTGTTTGTGCATCAATATTACTGTTTTTATATTATATTCAGTTAAAAACTATTAGTAGATACAAACATGTATCTACATCCATCCATTCAGATATATGTATATCTGATACATGATGAATGAACCTTTCAACCTTAAGCCTACTTGTGTTTACAGTTTTCAGAATGTGACAGAATGTCTCCAGGTGTTCCAGACTGGGACAGTGTTGGAAGTCATTGCTGACAACAGTGGGATCCTTTATCTGCCACCCAGCTGTACAAGCCGCCCATCTTCATCACAAACCAGCTGCAGCATCAATCGTAGCTCAGCTGGGCATGATGAAATACATTACACAAGGTATGGGTGAGACGAGCATTTTTCCAAAGAGTAGGAAAAAACAATAACTCTTGCCATGTCTTGTTACTGGTTTAATTATGAATTTTAAGTACACTTAGTTCATATTACCATCTCCAACATTACAGAAAATGAGGATTAATACAGTCATAATTTACAGTACTCTGACATAAGAACCATTGAAATATAAGCTAAAAAAAAACTGGTTTTCTTTAAAGGTGTCAAAGTTCACTTTCACAGACAGTAAAGTTGGAAAACGTGTGTTTGGTTTCTCTCTGGTCACATACATTGTGTGACATACCCCACCTCGCCCTTCCCAAGTACCTTCATATTTAAAGACAGTGGAATTGTTCCTAAAATATCAAATCAAGCACATTCAGCCTCCATAGCTTGGATGTTTGAAATGATACTGACTTCCAAATTCAAAGGTTATGTTCTCCAGAACTGAGATCAAAGAGATTAGTCTAGACCCATAGCTACAGCATTCTTGTATTAAGTCATTCTACTCTTTGTGAAGTGACTTCTGTGGACTATAAATTGTATAAATGAAAAAAATTAAAAACAGTTCACTTTCAATGAAAGGATAATGCTGTATTTTAACTTTGTAAGGTAGCTCTGGCAGTGAGGGCTATATTATCTACATCTATATCATAATACTGCAACTGGCACCAGCAGATGTCATCAAAGTGACAACAAATCTGAAATAGATGAACTGTACAAAGAGTATCTCAGGAAGAGCATTATGCTCCGGGACAAACAAATGGAAAATTCAGATAGAAATAGATGTGTTGAAAAAGCTGCAGCAAGCTCCATAAAGAAAATTGTTTTTCTGAACATGTCAGTTGCTTTCTTGTTGATCTGTGGTTCTTACTACTGAAATGACATCATTGCCTGCTTTGCTTTTTAACACGTGAAGTAACTGATTTCCTAAGGGGGACAATCTACATGACATTGCTTAGTTCTTAAGAAGAACCTTAGTTTTGTGTGTTAAGTGTTTATTTGGAAATGTTTTCTGCTATTGTAAAAGCCTACATGAAGTTCCATATTAAAACTTAATGGATATTTTTTGCTACTAGGATAGCATAGAAAATTAATCAATATAAAAATAATAACCCACAAACTTGGGTTACAGTCAAATTATTATATTAATAAAGGAGAGGAGGTAAAAAAGACTACAGCTACAGCAGAATATTGAAGCGAGGTCAGTTGTTCTTACGACTGATCACAACTATAAGTTTCACTTAAGTTTCAAGTTATTCTTCAAAAAAGTTATAATTTAGTATTTTATTTACCTTTAAGTAAATTAAGATTTATTGGTTAAAATGTATATTATGTTAATATTTTTGTTATTATTTTGGTAAAAAAATGACATATTCATTACACTCCAATCAGCTAAGAACCAGTGTGAATAGTTTGCTTAAAAGCAGTTCAGGAGTGAGGATCATCTTTAATTAGGCCACACAGTTGCCCAAGTCATGTATGTGACACAAAGCACACTAACAAAATTTCTACACGTGATTGTTTTAACATCCTGGGTTTTTTCTTTGTGACATTTTTTTACAATACTTCATTTGCACTGTATATTAAAAAATTCAAATATTCTTGTGTTTTTGTTTGCTGTCCAGCTAACTGTACTATTAAAAATATCCTTAGCCTTCCCAATGTGTTCTGTCACTGTACATTAATGGAGAAGACTGTAAATAAGTAGGTACTAGGAAGTGAAGTGCATATGAGGATGGTGTTGCTAAAGACTTTAGTTGCTGCCACACCAGCATGCACACTAGCTTGGTTATCATCATCGTCACTCATCTCTTCTGAATCTGAGTCATCTGTGTTGGAATCAGATTCTGGTTCTGGCAATCCAAGAGTCCTTGCAACATTATGCAGAACAATACATGACATGATGATTCTGCATGCCCTTTCTGGATCATACCTAAAAATACAGAATAATATCAGAAGGCTGTTTGGATGTTGCAAAGCTGCATGCATAAGTTCCACATGGTATAACAGATTAGCCACATCAGTGCATAAAAATGTGTTGCTCATTAATATGTTGGGGTGACTGGTCAAAAAACATTACTGATGTGCTGGTATCTGTAACAAAACCAATGTTGCATTTTATTATTATTGAAAACTATCATCTTTTCTACACATTGTTGTATATTACACATACATCAATAAAATACATCTACAACCACTTCACCCTTTTACTCTGCTGAACCAGACAGACCAATAGTTAACACAAAAAGAAAAAAACTTCACCTGAGTCCACTCTGTAAACAGTGCCACCTCTTTTTTAGCACCCCGTTCGCCCTCTCAATGGTGCTTCGTGTTGTGGAATGGGCACTGTTATATCTTTCTTTTGCCCTTGTGTTGGGATTAGTGAAGGGGGTCATCAGCCATTCCTTCAGTGGATACCCGCTGTCTCCAAGAAGCAATCCTGGAAGTGGCCGTGGCACTCTTTCAAACACCTCATATAGGTTGCTTTCTCTGAGAATCTGTGCATCATGCACGGATACAGGCCAGTTTACAACACAGTAATTACCAATTTGGCATCACACACTAGCTGAGAGTTGATGGAGTGGTAACCTTTGCCGTTAACAAAAACTGCCTCGTTTTCAACCGGTGCCAAGATGCGTACGTGTGTGCAGTCCAGGCAGCCCACAACATTTGGAAAACTAGCTATGCGGTAAAACTCCGCCATGATTTTCGGGGCATCCTCCTGCGTGGGGAAGGATACAAACTCATTAAGTCTGCTGGCAAAAGCACGAGAGACGCGTTCTATTATTCGACTTATGGTCGACCGATCGATGCCAAAAAATGTCTCCAATGACAACTTGAAAACATCCCGACGCATAAAACCTCAAGGCAACCATTAGTTGCAATATCGGAGGTACACTTCCCTTTCGTGGCATTGAATGGTCGAGATCGTTTGTGATTATGTCACACAGAAAAACTATGTTTTCACGTCGAAAACGAAATCTGAAAAATAACTCCACGTCGTCATATACGTCGAACGGATTTTGTCTGTCCCGAAAGATTCGCTCTCTCCTACACTTGCAATGTTCTCTGCAATGTTTACCATATATGGAAGTTGCAACGTTGAGCGAAAATGTTTCAGGGAGGCCTCTCAACATTTTAGGGGATCACACGCCGCGCTATTTTCCAGCAGGGGCTCAAAATGTTGCAGCGTGTCAGCCAATCAGAAACAATCCTGCTATTTAGTGCGGTGTGGTCTAGCGCTGGTCGTGATCATGTTAAGCCTTCGATTGATAGTCATCTGGTCAGAAAAAACGATTTTCCAGCTAAATGATCTCTTGCAGCACCATCCCAGCATATACGAAAACACATCCCCTGACTATTCAAACAGAGATTTAGTACGGGAAGTTCACCCGTCGATTGCGAGACGGCTGGGTCACGAAACTGTCGTGCGACATTCGCAAGAAGCGTCTGCTTTCGGTGGAGTCGTGTGGTGATATTCTTGTAGAAGACACGTATGCGTATGCTCCCAACTGGTTTCGACGAGCAATGCACTGTGGAACCCACATTCGTCTTTTCCGTTTTGTTTTCTCAGACTGCTGGGCGAAAATAAATGCAGTCGCAGAAGCTGCAGCGGTCAGAATAAATTGTTCGTGATCATCCATAGTGTTACTATTGTCAGCCCCTAGAGCGAACACGTGATGATCATGTGACGATCTTAAAGGGCTTCCTACACTTGCAATGCTCTCAACGTTGAGCGAAAACATTTTCCGAGCATTCTCCGTACACGGGCGCATGACACCTGGAATATTTTACCCGGCAGGTCGTCACATGAAATGTTGAGAGGCCTCCCTGCCACATTTTCGCTCAACGTTGCAACTTCCATATATTGTAAATATTGCAGAGAACATTGCAAGTGTAGGAAGCCCTTCGCGCTGCCATCTTTGGAACTTTCCAGTCACAAAAACCAAAATTCCGCAGAGTTACGTCGGCCAACTCAGCTAAGTACGGAGATATGACATGGGAGTAGCAGTCTTAAAGTTAAGCAAGAGATCTTAGACTAACGAAGTTGAGACCGCTCACGCACACCGATTTCCACCTACTTAGTCTTAAGCTCGCAAACTTAATTTTAAGCACTACTTATCCCAAGTTGAGTTCGCTCATACACCCCACCCCCGCATCTGTTTACAGATTTGTGTTGTTTTATATAGGTGCCTGAATTTGTATTTGACTCCCATCCACTGCTACCCAGACATTGCATGGGTAACCCGCTCCTTGCATAGAACTTTCTCTGTCGGCTACTGACGTCTTGGTCGGAAAATGAATGTACTGTCCGGCTCGAGAGCACAGCGCGTTGGTCACGGTCAGTCACTCTTGCCGCAGTTGTCTTGTGGAGCTGAAACGTGTAGTTGTTATCTGAAAGCTGCCCGTCGCGTAAAATCCCAGTGCTGTTAGCACCTGCAAATGTGGAGTAAGTGATCCCTTTTGCTTACATTCGTATTCCAGATCGGCTCGAAGAACATCGACGATACGATTTACGTCGTTTCTTCTAAATCCAAACCGTTGGTACAGTTCATCGTCACGGTAATTAGCGATCGGATCAAAATGTTCTCTGTGAACTCGTGCCGTGTGCCTTTTATAACGTCGCTGGTACAATCGGTGTACGATTCCGGCCATTTTGATTTCGATTTAACCTTCGGGCTGAGAGACTTAGCAGTACTCGGACCACCGCTAAATTTTCGGGGCTAACCTAGCGGCCAGCTAGCGAAAATCGTGCTCGTGCACCCCAGGTTAAGCTAGCGGCGTGCTAAGCTGTTTGGTTCAGCAGGATGTGTTTCCCCTGGTTAGCTTTGTGTGTTGTACAGCTTCTGCATACATGGTGAGGTGTGCGTGTGAATGTTCTGTAGCTCCTTGTAGATACATGGTAAGGTGTGTTTGATTTTTTTTTACAGGTAGTCACTATTTAAGTCAGATTTTTAAGGTATTAAGTTATGATTTAAGGTATAAAGTTACGATTTAAGGTATAAAGTTATGATACATTCAGAAAGGTTATACGCTAGTGGCATCCTTCTTTCCATATTACTGTTTTTAATCATCTTTGCTGCTTAGCTTGTAAAAAGATATTTCTAGGATGCATCCATCAACTATACAGTTGTTTCTGGAAGGAACAAGTGTGTGCATGTGTATCTGCTGGCAGCACGTTATTTTGACCACACAGAAAATCTCATTTGGCGGTAGCAGCGCCGTATTATTATAATAAAGTGGACTGCGGGCGCATTGGGCGAGTTGTTTCCCCTTGCATCTCCTAGCTTGGGGAAATACTAATTAGTAGTTAATAAAGAACAAATGAGGACAGAGCGCTTAAATTATCGAAAGATAACTCCAACAAAGATACTGGCAGCGCTCACACCTAGCCGTATGCAGATGCCTGTGCCCAAAGGGAGCTTACCGTACCCAAACACGTAGCAAAGAGAGGGCCGAAAGAAAGGAACTTCAGCGCATTCACGGTGATCAGGGCCGTGACTTCGAATCGAAGTTAGTCCTGGAGCTATGTAAGATTTACCAGACACAGAAGTCAGGCACCACGCCGTATCACCCCCAAGAAAACGGACAGTGTGAAAGATTTAACCGATCAATGCATGACCTGTTAACCTGTGTCGCTGTGGCCTGGCCGCAGAGTTCATGTATGTCTCAACTGATCGACATTTCTTTCAGGCATCTGAATCTCACCCCTGTCCCGTCGTCGTCGTCGTCGTCGTTGTTTTTGTTGATGATGGTGTAGCGCTCAGGGAGGTACCTGTAAGGCTGTGCATGGGTATGAACGTTCGATGTCAATGTCGGCCCCTGATATGTTTTTTTATTTATTGAGGATTTCTGTCCCCTGTTCCCTCCCATTCGCTTTTTTTTAAAGCGAAAAATAAATTTTGTGAAAGAGACAACCAAAAAAATCCAAAGGAAGTGAGTGTACTTGAAAAATGTACCCAGGCTGGTGACAGAAACAAGCCCAAATCCATTGTTTCCTGTTTCATTATTTGTGTCTTCGTTCTGCTAAATTTTCGCTCACCTTTCCGCCAAAATAGTCCAGGGGACGCAACAAGCGTATGATCAGAGTTTCTGCTGTGGTTACTTCCCCTTAACTGTCTTTTTATTATCTTAGCAGGGTTCTTTCGCCCACGAAATGACGCCACAGACCTTACATATGTAAGGTCTGTGATGATGCTTCGATGTTTGGCAGGATTTTTTTAACAGATAAAAAGAAAAATCACCGTACAGAATCATACAAGGGTTTGCAAACTGTAGACATACTCAGGTGGATAGCTGTCATTCTATCCGTCAACAATTGTTTCAAATCATGCTCTTCATACGTGAACAAACTGTTGCATAACTTATATTTTTACAAAGTATCTTGTAGAGAGGTTTATATTTAAACACCTCACGTCTGCAGTCTATTGACTGACGTCACATGTTAACTCTGGTCTCACTATATTTGCGGACGGCCTAGTGGTAAGAGTGCTTTGGCCCAACTCCGAACCTAAAGGCGCTGGATTGATACGTGTGTGCCGCAGCAGACGTCACCCAGCGGACACAGCCGGGAATGGATATTTGACCCATGGGTCAGGTCAGGCAGCGAGGGAGAGTAAATGGGCTCCCCCCTCACTGTGCTGGCCCACACAAAAGTTGGGATATCATACAACCCTCACTCCCATAAAATCTTTTTTTTAATTCACAAGACAGTCTTTGACGACAACGCAAAATGGCCTCACATTCCGGAAGTTCTATAACACCTAAAACACATATACCTGCCACCCTTTGTTCCTTCATTTTACCTTATGAATATTCTAAACTTCCTAGAATTGCTTCCTGATATTTCTATTGATTTGTTCTCGCCAGGTTAAAAGCTGTGGAATTAATGTTGCTTTCTTAAAATAGATATAGAACTTTGGCATCTAGTTTTATTTTCGTTATCATCCTTCACTCCCTGCTTTATTTGCATGACAATCCCTGCTGGTAGCAAATACTTTGTCAACTAAACGTATGAAATCTAATTACCCCTCGAAAAGGTCGGTGATTCGATATATGTCAGGCTACATCTGTCGGCTCCGGAAGAGTTTTTTTTAACTTTCTGTGTGGTCCAAATGCTCTGTGTCAGGTTCGATTTTCTGCTATTGGTAGAATCTGTCTGGTCGTCTGAAGTTTACAAGGGCCGAGGCTTGGGGCACGTGTGTAAAACAAAGAGGTTACAAACTGACTAGCTGTGCTTTGAACTGTATTTTGTTAAGAAAAATTTCTTTCGAAGCTCTACGCTTGTGTTTGTGGTTCATTATAATTGTGAACTTTAACATTTTGGCTGAACGATTTTTACAAATAGAATAAAAACTGAGTATAAAAACTGGAATATTTGCTTTTCGTTTAATAGAGAAATTGTTTTTTTTTTGTACAAGCATATTTGATACGCTTTTATCTGAAGCAAAGGGTTGAATTATCTCTAGAGTAAACATTCATCACATCGAAGGTTTCCTCAGCATTGTTGTTGTACAGCACTCATTATGCTTTCATCAACCTCTCTCAGAAGAATGATGCTGAAGAATTTCCTTGGAAAAGTTGATTTACAGACTCCCTGATTCAGCCTCCATTAAGACATCTATCCCTTCTTTCACTCTTCTCCTTCCTTCTTTCTGTCTGTCCCTCCGTCCGTAATTCCGTCCCTCCCTCCATCCATCCATCTGTCTCTCAGTCTGTCTGGCTGTCTGTCTGTCTGTCGTCCCTCTCCCTCCCTTCGCTTCTTGTTCCCCTTCCCCCACATTCTGTTTTTTCCTATCTTTTTTCTTTATCTTTTACTCGTTCTCTTTCCCCTTCGCAGCTTTCCTTTTCCCATCTTCTATCCCTTTTCTTTCTCTTCTAGTCCTCGTTCCCATGGCTGCTCTCCTAGACTGTCTGCGCACTATTTGTGTATTTCTGTGCACAACTCTAAACACGTATGCGCACCGGCTCGTAAGCTTATTTTTGTGTATGACTGCGTTCGTGTGTCTTATTTAAATTACGAACCTGACTAATCAGGTAAGATTTCGTTTTATTACCGAGAACTTTTAATTAATTTAATATGCTGCTGTGCGCGGAGGATTTTGGTCATCAGGTGGATAAAAAGAAAATGCACATGAAGCAATCGGCAAAAAAAAAAAAAAGAAAAAAAAAAGGGAACACTCGACTGGTTAGGGATTTATAATTTGTAAGGACCAGGGAGAATTTCTAGTAGTCACTGGGCTACCGTATTTCTCCGTCAGTGTAGATCTCTAATTATTTGAGCTTATGAGTGTTGGATATCACCCAGTCAGTGTGTTGCCTTGAAGATTTTACGTACATGTACAGTGTCAGTGAATGTTTATAACTGTTGGAAAAGACATGGATAACGTGTGTCGTTATCCCTTGGAAATTGAAGGTATAAACATTCCTGTTCATTAAATCTGATACTAAAAAGCAGACGCATGATGGATGTTAGTTCACAGTGCTGTTGTAGTCGTCAAATCGGAGGTGCAGATGTACCGTAACCTGGCCTTTTCACATCTAAATGTAACTCAGTTACGCACTAAGTAGTTAGCCAAAACTAAACTAAATTTATTTCCGAATAGCAGATTTTTTCCTGTCTATAAAGACGCTGTTTCGGCGAATTTCGAATAAGCTCTTCGCTCCCGGGACGACAAATAATTAATAACGAATAACGACTGGGTGGGTTGGGTGAAGTCCTAACTCCCATCCTCCTCTCATCCTTCCTCCATCTCACCCACTCTCCCCCCCCCCCCCCCCCCCCCCCCCCC
>SMGT01008227.1:321714-342413 GCA_004794575.1 Lanistes nyassanus | reverse complement strand
CCCCCCCCCCCCCCCCCCCCACGATATCCAACTTCTCCGCACTTTCTCCCTCACGCACGTGCTTGCACTGAAATAGAAATAAAGACGGAACCACACGGATAATTGCGTTTGATTTACATTTTCAAATAAAATACTGATGTAAAGAAACACATTCAGCTTTACTGCAACATTAACAAGAAACTCTCGGAATAGTAAAAGAAGCATGAACAGAGAGTGTCGAGAGTTAATCAATGAGGTAATCTCTGTTGTCTGTTAGTAGCGCTAATCGTTATACTTCATCACGAAACACTAACGTCTGCTTAAAAGCCTTCTATATATACAAATTATGCATTGACAGTTAGATGGAATGATGGACAAGGATAAATGATGTAAATATTGTATTGCAGTATACCTTGCGGTTAAATAATAATAAAGGACAGGGCAGGGGACGACAGGACAGGACAGGGCAGGGCAGGACAGGACAGGCATGGAAAGCAAAGAAAACATAACCGTATGCTTAAATGATTCTATCACACCAGCAGTTGCTTTTCGTTACACTGCACGTGCCCCTTAACTGTGCGTGGAGACACCGTGAATCTGTATGGTGGCAGTGCCTTTAACCAAGCACGTGCGTTCAAGGTGGGCAGCTGAAACAGGTCGGTAAGTGCTGAGCGCTGTCCAGATTTTTTTTGTAAATACTGCAGCTTGAACCGTCTGCGTTATACAGTCCAGGAACGAAGAAAATGTTACAGTATTACGTAAAACTAATTTTCTGAGCATTCGCAGATCCCTGCTAGTGGGCACAATTAAATGAAATGAAAAGGGACGATGCTTGCTTGCTACTGGACACAAATATGAAAATCATTTTGTGACGTAAAAGAATAAAATCAAGAGAACTGCTGAAAAGACAAGTCATTTCAAATTTCATTTTCAGCGTCGGATGAAGGTTCAGAATGCAGGAAACGAAGAGCGAGATTCTGCAAAATAACTTAATTTTAACTTATAAACTTCCCCAGCAGCATCGCCGTACTATATGTAATGTTCATGAAAACACACCCTGAGCCCTCAGGATTGCCGTTGATTGCATCCCATACCTGCCCAAAATTGATTTGACAAAAAGAAATTTTAACATGTCAACAGACAAAATCTTTAAACCAATATCTCTTTACACGGCTTGTATATGAAGTTTATTTTTAAGGCATTTGATTTCTTGACCGGACGAACGCCGAAGGTAACCATGTGGTGACAAGATGGTCATGTTCGGCGAACTGGGACCAACATTCGTTCTGCTAGGACAGGGCTGCAAACAGAGATGGAAAAATGACGTTCTTCTGTTCATTCATGGTGTTTTATGTAAGAGGAGCACTGCTCTAGCAGACAGCCTGCAATTAAAGACAACTGTTACACGTGAAGAGGGCCAGTCAACTTAAGGCATATTTTAGTCTCGAATGCCAGGCCTGCAAAGCGATGTAGTCGTCAGAAGGCAAAAGCTAGCGGCTGGCGCCGTTGAACTTGTTCCTGATGGTGGAGGCCATCAATGTCATGGCCTGCGAGCCGTCGCTGTGCAGCCGGAGGCGAGGTCTGTCCCTCTTGAAGCAGCACCGGAACGCGGAAGCAAAGCTCTGACGGAAGCGCTTGTTCATGAAACAGTAGGTGATGGGATGGATGCAGGAGGACAGGTAGGCCAGCAGCAAGATGGCCGACTTGTGGGACGAGGTCACGTGACGCCGCACGCTGGAGTAGTCCTGCACGGTCCAGGTGCTGAGCGCGTACAGCGGGCCCCAGCAGACGAAGTACTCCAGCACGACCACGCACAGCATCTTGACCACGCGCCGCTTGTTGGCCAGGACACGGTTGTGGTAGGCCGGCCGCAAGCCGCCCAGCGCAGAGGCTGCCGCGCTGCTGGTGGCAGACGTCGACGAGCCGTTGGTGGCGTTTCGGCCGCTCCCGCTGCTGCTGGCGGTGCTGCTGAACTTGGCGAGACGCAGCAGACTTTTGCTGTGACCCCGCGCCTTTTCCTTGACCTCGTGGCGACGGGGGATCATGGGCGACTGGGTTTGGGGAGTGTCTGGGCTGCCGCAGTCAGTGGTGGCGTCACAAAAGCTGCGGAAGTTGTCGCCGTTCTCTGTGAGAGGCAGGATATAGAAGACATAATGAGTTCTTTACATTGTTGAGAAGTCGAGCGCGGGTTGGGGGTGGGCAGATACAGAGGAAACCCATTACAGTGTAATGAACACTCATTCAAGTCGAACGATATTCGAGAGTTCCAGTGGTGTACTTCTAATAGCATTATGTAGGGGGAGGCGGGGACATCCACACACACAGGGGGTGAGGGGGGTGAGAATTATACGAGTGTCCGTTACTCGTTTCCTGAACAAGACTTTCGTCTGTATTCATTTTGGTAACTTTAGTAGACAACTACATTGTCGAAATTAATCATTTCCATGGTTCTAAGCAAAATCATTCTTTCATGAAAAGTTTCCTGTTTCGCAATGGACGCGTTCATAAACTGCGTTTTATGGCTCCAGGTACAACATCTATCTACGTACAATTTGGCTTCGACTTTTATACTGACGTCTGCGTCTGAACTAGGAACATAAATTTCGTGAAATGCACGCTACATTCGATTTCTTTTATTCGTTTTCTTTGGCATTTCCAGTCTTGAGAGACGCATTTCTGTCACACATTCTATCAATTTACGTGAACAAAGCTGAATACAAATCTGTTCAAGTTTAGAAAGCAGTAATTACAGACAGAGATTCAATCTTTTTGTTCTTAATGTCCGCTTCTGACGAGATCCATGGAAATTAATTTTCCATGGTCTATATTTACCCAAAGGAAAACCACAGTTCTGGGTAGAGTTTTGCTTTCGAAGTTTGAGCTGCTTTGCCTGTGTCGATACTGATAAGTAAAAACGCGTTAGGGGCTTCCTGGTAAGCCAAATTTCAACAGCTAGGTTACCTGCTTTGGTATCTCTCTGTTCTTTTTATTTGACTCTCCTTTTTGTCTGTCTGTCTGTCTGTCTGTCTGTCTGTCTGTCTCTGCTTTTCCTGCCTGATTGTTTTTTCTTTCTTTCTTGTCATTTCTATGCTTCTTTCGCGTCCGTTTTTTTTCCCGAGAGCTCTTGCAACGCATGCGCTTGTTTATTATTGTTTTTTAAATGTTTTTCTTCTCCTTCTCCTTCGTGCGGAATAAACACCGTGCTCCTCGGGATCACTTCATACCGGTATCCGAGCCGCACCAAGACCTCCCTCAATCATTTACATCCTGCTGACCCGCATAAGAGAACTGCTCATTGTCCATTATTCATTGTGCAGATCCTCTCTTTTTGCGCACACAAAACATCGTTTGCAGTTTTGTTGTCCGTGTCGACGGACATGCTTTTTTTTTTGATAAAGTGGGAAACGACTTTGATTAAGAGTGAGGTCATGTCGTGCGTCTGCGCCTGGCCAGTCACAAGGGCAGCATGCAGATCGGCGCAAACTTATCTCCCCTGGCTTTCTCGAGGGTCGCCCGCGGTTGACTCTCTTCTCGCGGTTGGATAACGATGTTTCCCCGACCCTCATTCGGATTTCTCCCAGTCATTAACGGAAGGGAAAACCCAGCTCGGTCTCCCGCAACATTCGCATTCAGCATCTAAAAGAACCACCTTTTTCTCTGTTTCTCTAAAGTTAATGAAGGTCCGCAATTAGCGGTTTTCGTCGATCTGCCAGACACCGAACGTGATCGAGCGTCCAGCCTCTGTGAATAATATATGAATCAAAAGCCGTTTAACACCAGCTGCTTTTTCTTTAAGCATTTATTCGTTTGAGATCGAACGGGTTTTCTTTTCGATGCAAAAAATAAGATAAAAGAAGACTTTATTATCTAAAAAGAGAGATTCATAAAAGTTTCGCCACAGTATAGCATGCGGCGTCTAAACTATTTAGTAAAGTTTTATTTCTTACTATTACTTAGTATTTTTGTTTCATGGCTTTTGATAATTACTCAAATACCACCAGAGCAATATTGCGCCTTAAGTATGTGCTTGATCTCACGCTTGTTGCCAATATCTTTCCACTCTCAAAAATTAACGAACATTATTATTAAATTTAGTTTTCTATGCGTGCTTGTACATGTATGTGTGTGTTAGTGAGCCAGTGCGCAGCGTGTGCGTGCGAGTAATGGCACCAAGACACCGCACATCCATTTTCGGATAATAACGCGATACTTCGAGCAGAGACCTGCTTAGCTGGGGACAGCTTCATAAGCACTACGGCCAGTCACGCCGACAGGGCTGGAGGCATTGAAAAGGGTGACCTGAAGCAACAACAGAGCCTGGATTATCCAGTACACTTCAAGCCTGTTTTTAATAACTCTCGTAAACTTTTAACCAGCATTTCAACACTTCCTTTCGCGTTATTTGTAAGTCGCTATATACATGTATGCGAACACTGCCGGCTTGCAGCATCTTTCCTCTGCCTGCCTCTGGCTTCAGTTGGGGTCACCGGTTGTCAACGTGACCGCTCGTAGATCTCATGAAACTGGACCCAAGGGGACAGGAGGAGGGTCTTACCAGACGTCGGACTTCCACTTACGACGAAGTTGGCTGCAGACCAGAGTTGCCTGGCAACCAGCGTGTAGGAGGTGCCCATGAGCAGCAGCGGCATTGCGAACAGCACGATGTCTAGCAGACCGGCGTACAGCTTCTCCAGCAGGTCGCTTCGCCAGATCTCGCGGCACGCAGGGTCCCCGTTGTCCAGGGTGATCACCTGCGGGGGACACGAGGTGGAAGGCTGTGAGCGCTGCACCACACGGAGGGGAAGGATTGATGGGGGACAGGACAGGATGAAGATGAATCCCTCTCTCTCCCCCTTTCGCTCCCCCTCTCTCTACCCCTCTCCCCCTCTCTCTACCCCTCTCCCCCTCTCTCTACCCCTCGCTCTACCTCTGTGCGTGTATCTAGATGTGCAATGCGTGCACGGTTATAATTCCTTCCCTTCCTCCCCCCCTCTCTCTCTCTCTCTTCTGTTTACTCGTTTCCTTCTCGATCTTTCCACCACCACCAGACCTTATATTTCCCCCTATTTTTCTTTTTCGTATTGTGGTCTTGAAATGGGTGATAGTTTAGTTACTGTAGACGGACAGCGCTTTCGTTTCGCGGTTATTGTCGTACGGACTGGGGTCCTGTTAATGAATTATGCATTGACAGAACCACCAGACTGATAGCTACAGTAAGACGGCCAGTTTTTTTTTCTGTGGATGGCAAGTGGAGTCTGCACAACGTTAAACTCCAGGATATAATCCGTGGCCACACCTGGATTCCAGCCAGAAACCTTCAACACGCTGGTCCTCAGCTCTGTCCGCAGAGCTGTTCAGGCTTATATGGCTCTTGCATGCGACGGGCTCTTTAATTCCCACTCATCCAGCCATCTTCCTCCCCCTTTTTCTCCCCCCTCTCTCCTGTTTCTCTGGTCTTCTATCTCGCCGCTCCTCTGTCTGTCTGTCTGCCTGCCTGCCACCCTGTCTGCCTGTCTGTCTGTCTGTCTGTCTGTCTGTCTGTCTGTCTGCCTGCCTGCCTGCCTGTCTGTCTGTCTGTCTGTCTGTATGTCTGCCTGTCTGCCTGTCTGTCTGTCTGTCTGTCTGTCTGTCTGTCTGTCTGTCTGTCTGTCTGTCTGTCTGTATGTATGTCCCTTGTCTTATTTCATCCCTTTTTCTGACTAATATTTCTCGAGCTCCGTGTCAAACTTACGTTTGCTTTTTGCGACGAGTTTGGACATAGAGCAGATATATATTCGAGCGCTTCCTCTGCGCAAAGGCACATTTTCACAACGTGAAACATCTTCGTTGCCAAGAAACAGAACACAGAAATATTTTTCTTCGTCCCCAGATGCATAAATATATGGTATTGACGTGCATTACTGGGAATAAGTCTGACAGTTTTCTGATTCCATATGCACTGCGCACCTCTCTTTGCATTCTAACAACAGACTTTTCTAGAATTCTATAATCCATAGAAACTGTCTTTCTTCTGCAGAAACCGTTTCTCGAATTTCTTTATTACTAGTTAAACACTTTTTTTAAAAAAAGGAGACTCGCCAGTGAGCGCGCGAATAACTGTCTTACCGAGCCATTAATTAATGTTCTGAAATAAACAACTTGCTCACCTGAGCATTACCTCCCCCTGTCGACAGTTTTCTCCCCTGGCGAGGTACACGCAATTTTGGGGGGGGGGGGGTTGTGGAGCTCTGCCAATCAGGAAGTTTTCCAACAACTCAGAATTTCGAACCTGAAGGCAGCGCGCTATGTTCTGTATATTTAGACTTTGCAGCCTTTCTCTAACGTCTTTGTAAATGGAAACATCAAACATCTCAGTGCAAAGAACTTGATGAACCTTTCTCAGCCTCCCAGAGAACAAATTCCTTCAAACACGCTTCACCCACGCGCTCCTCCCGACAGCCGGCGAATTCTGATCGACTTTTCTGCATCTCTTTATGATGGCGCAAGAGGACACCTTTATTATCCCTCCGATATGGATGTGCCTTGACGACATCCTCGTTCTCCCACACGACCTTACTGGTGTTTGGTCAGCATGCTGCGTAAAATCAATCACCATTAGGAGACTGCTTCTGGGAGGGACTTGCTGTATGTGGTGAAGGCAAATCTCAGGGACTCCACGTTTGCCATTACTATTCGCTTAAAGTTTCCTGGGAGCCTGATACGTCAGAACTTGCTTTGTTAGAGACCTGTCCATTGCCACAACTTTTGTAAAACTAAAACAACGTCACAGCTTTTAAAATCGTGAGCAGTTTTGTCACCGAGTTACCTCTCTTGATATCATGCCTTCCTCTCAGCATGTTCCTCTTGTAAATGTTCTAAAATTCAGCCAGCTCACTGCTAGACTGAAAGAAACATACCTTTTGATAGTACAACTGTTTCAAATTTTATTTTTCGATTTAATGAGACTGTGAGGAGAGCGTCGATGAAAGCCTGCGTGGATTGGGATAAAAGAAAAATGATATAACAGCCATCATTCGGAAATAAATCCTTTTATATAGTACAAATAAAACAGGACAGATAACAAAACTGTAAAGCCACCGACATCCCATTTTCACTATACTGAATGGAGCTGAAAAATACACAAAAACAAACCTGAAATTTCATGGATCCGCTGAACTGCATATAATTCAACAAGTCTTATAGAGAGAACGGGAGAACTGCTGCCTGAGCTATATCCTGTGATGTGACATTCTGTACTCAAAGCCCTGCAGAAGCAGACGACGAGAGATCGAACAGCGCTGGGTCGTTAAATTCTAATAAAATTTACTGGAATCCCAGGTGATATGTTAGTCCCTTGTGGGAAGTGTTGTACACGGGCTCTTGCTCTTCAAATGGAATTTAAATGCAGTGCTCTTATTTTGAAGCTACACTCGGTTGCAATTTTTGTTTTCCATTTAAATTATTCGTTTTGAGATAACAGTGTATGCAAAATAGCGGTGGAAAACTGTTAGGGGATTAGAGGAAAGCGGGTATGTCCCGGCTACTCTAGTGCATGAAGGACATTATCAGTAAAACCCAGCCGGTGACCGGGGACCTCATGACAGGAAGTGACGAAAGTCGACAAGTTTGTGACTGCGGCTGAAGGTGTCTCACCCTGGTAAAGATGGCGATGGGCACCATGAGCAGGAAGGAGGTGGCCCAGATGGTCAGCAGCACGCGGTAAGAGTGTTTCAGGGTCTGCCAGCTCCGAGACCTCAGCGGCTGACAAATGGCGAAGAATCTCTCGATGGAGATCACGACGAGTGTGAAGCAGCTCACTGACACTGACACGGCTGAAAGCAGAAGACGAAGGCCCGATCAGGGTTTATTAGATCGCCAGGTTATCTGTAGAAGCAGTACAGTTTGTACGTTATATATATATATACTTTGTGATTTGCAGGTAGGTTGGGCTGTGTCCTCCGGTCCAGAATTTCTAGCAAACAGGCCTGTATTTTCTCATATATACACATGAACGTACATATTTATACACACACACACATACACTTCTACACAGGCATACACATGTACCCACATGCACTTGCATTATTATATAATACACATATACACATACATATAATACATAGATATACAATCTCTCTCTCTCTCTCTCTCTCTCTCTCTCTCTCTCTCTCTCTCTCACACACACACACACTTTCAAGAGTACCGTCTTAAAATGGACTTGGATAGCTGTGTCTGGAAAAGTTTGTGACGTGCCATTCACCAATGGCAGATCTACACCTTATGTCGCCGTCTCCGCGCTTGGCAAAGTTCATTAACGCTTTTGTCTTTCCTTCGCTTACCTTCGTCTTTCTTATTGTGTGCCCAGCATCACCCACCGATAAGAACCCCGACCAGATATTAGAACAAACGGGTAGAGCTCTGTTTGAGAAGTCTCTCTGAACGCATCCGTCCCACAGCTCGTTCTCTGGTGCAATAAGGACATCCGTCCAACAGCCTGCAGACTGCCAACTGCTGACACACCAGGCTGTGGGGTAGGCGGAGGGGCGTGAGGTATGGTGTCTCACAGCCTGTAGACTGCTAATTGCTAATACACCAGCCTTTGGGGTAGGCGGAGGGGCGTGAGGTATGGTGTCCCATCCAGCTTCACACAGGGAATAATCTTCGACACGAATGTTCCAGAGCAGGAACGAAAATCACTGCCGGAAAGAGAGGAGCTTCGTAACTTGGTGATGTGAGGGCACGAGAGTTTGTATGTCTGTGTTTGCTCTCGATGGCGTGTTCTTGCGCACGTGTTAGGGCAAGGAGAGTCTACACAAAATGGAAAGAACCGAGTCCAGGACCACTTCTGCGAGTGTCAAGGTCTCATTCGATCGCGATCGAGTTGTTCAAAATTTCTGCTGATTAAGGACATGTTTAGTGACTGTATTTGATTTCATATCTAGTTGTTTTCGGGTCTAGACGAGAAGCTGTGTGAAATGCCAGAGACGATGGGTAGCAAATAATGGTAGTTTTAAGTGTAGAAAGTTTCTCTTTAAAAAAAATCATACTCAAAAAGAAATATAGAATTAATGACAGAATGAAAGAAGAGTATGTGGTTCCTCCACTTTAAAAAATCTGATACTTTCTAAAAAGAAAGAAAGAAAATTTAAAAAGAAAGAAAGAAAATTAGCAAAGCAAAGAAAGTAAGCTTTAAAAAAAGATGAGCGCAGGAAACCCAAAAAAAAAACCCAAAAAGAAATAAAAAGAAAAAGAGAAAGAAAGAAAAGTGAAGGAAAAGATGAAAACCAGAGGAAAACTAAACGGCAGAGGAAAAAAGACAAGAAATCAAGGAAAACAAAATCACAAATTTTAGGGAAGCAATGATTACTCCAAAAGGAAATGCTAGAGGAAAAGTGTCGTCTTGCCTTCATTCATAATACCTTCTATTTTAAAATTATTTCTCATTTTTCTGCCTTGCAAGAAATCAATTTTAAGGATGATAATTTTCTACTGCATAAGTAGCTTAATTTGACAAACATAAACAGGTTGGACAGTGCTTATCTGTACCGTCGTCAAAACTTGCTTTGAAACAGACTATTGTCTCAGAGGAGATTTCCTTCGACGGAACAGTTTCGTGTTTGACCGAGGGCGAGGAGATCAGACTGGTCAAGTGGGGCCCGGAGCACAACGAACTGCTAGAACTGTAGCTGATGTTCTGCATGCTGTTCCTCGCCTGAAACCCAGGCTAACTGCTTCGATGGTTCTCGTACACCTCGCTCCGGTAGAGGGTAACCGCCGGTTAAGCCGCTGATAACAACATACTGGAAAACAGGACACGGTTAGGTCGCACACAGAAATAAAAACCATAGCTGCTCGACATTTCTCATTCCTGATTCTTGTAAACGGCTGAAATTAAGCTCTCCATTCGGTATATGGGGCTGGTGTCGTATGCCCATGTGTTTCAGTACGTGTTGTTAAAATCCAGTTAAAAACGGTTTGATATTTTCGAACTTACTAGCACCTTTCACTTGACTCGTCCTGTTACTAACCGTCAGCAGTAACGCTATATGCTGCGCTTATTTATTTATTTATTTATTTATTTAAACGATTTGCATCTTGAAAGCTGGTTAACCAAGGCTGGACGCTTCACTAGAGCGTCAAGATTTTTCTGTCACAGGAATGAACTTCAATTATTCCTAGATAGAAAAGCATAAGGGTATTGGTGAACTACCACTTGCCTTTCATAGATCATTTCTGAAGTCACAGATATTTTGTACAATTCAACAGCACTTAAAAAAAGAAACTCTGTTGCTTTCTGACAGATAGGAGGGTAGAAAAAGAAAAGGATTTTGTCTTTAGCAGCTTTATTAAACATTTAAGAAAAAATCCACCCCAACCTTCCACCGTCTCAAACTTTTGGAAGGGGGAAACACAAGCTTTGTGATCTCGTTGGATATCATAGTTAACTGTCAGCCCCATCAGCTGTTTCAAGCCAGACAGCCCGGAAAGGGTAATGGATCACGCTATTTAGAGCTAGCGACAATCTCATTTGATGACCTGTTTGGTTCAGCTACCAGCCCAAACATTTTGCTAAATACACCCTATCCGCCAACCACCAACCACACCCTATTTGTCTGCTGAGTCCTAATTCGTAGCTTGTATAGATGGGCTTTCGTGATCCCCCTTTCAGCGAATCCATCTAGCTACTGAATCTTATCTCTTCCAAGATATATCTTCTAGCTTCCAAGAGTTTAGCGCCTGCATAACAGCCACGACGGTCGACTAGCTGCATGAAGGGGTTTTCTTATCGTTTTCGTGTAAACGTATTGCTGGATGCATTACACCAGTAATTATGCCATTGCTAATGCGGGAAACAACATTGTTGGAAGACATATCAGTTATTTGTCCTAGTCCTGGTTCTGAAAGGTCTAGCTTGGCTGATCAACCAAGTGCAGTAACGACACAGTCCCACCGATTCCAATGTTGTTGAAATTGTTTGTTTGTTTATTCGCTGCTGTTGTTTATTTGCTGCTGAACAAATCTTCAATAAAGTCTCAGAGGCAGAGTAACCCTGCAAATCGACAAAACAGTGTAGCTCAGAGTGGTGTTGGGTATGTTCGTACTCACATTCGATTCGCTTCACACTCAACTTTTCTTCGAAAGTTGTCCCCGATAACAGATCACCGATCACCACCTCTGCAATCTCCCAGACAGAAAGAAAGAACTAAAGAAAATTCTACTAATTCCATCATCGAAATTCCCACCATGTTTAGTTTCAGGGAAGAAAAATTGGAAAATCTGATTTCAAAAATGAACTGGGGAAAGACATATACAACAATAAACTTTTTCCCAAATTACACTCGTGAAAGACACAAAGAGCGCGAACCACCAGTAGTGCTGAATGAAATGGCAACGGAGGTAACTGAATAAGAGAAAGGTTTACTGCCACTGGGATTTCCTTAGAGGACAAAGTCCTCTCTTAACCAGACGTGGAATTCGAGAATGCACGTAAGCTCTTAGTCCTTTCACTAGCTTGCAGCGGAAATCACTTGCACATTACAATCAGATTACTGGAATTGAGACTCTCTCGGGAAGGTGGTTGATCTGCGGTGTCCATATCCTGGCGGAAACAAAATCGAGGGAATTCTCAGCCTGTTTACTTAGCTCCCGTCTAACACTTTGATAGACGTCTGCTAAGTTAATCTTCAACCCTTTAATAGAGGTTGTTTGGACAATTAACTCTAGCCGCACCTCAACGACTCCCCAGCCCTGCCCCGGATCCATACACGCTTGCACACTACTCTGAACTAAGAAGGCAGAGCTCAATTCTAGAGTGGTATACCTTGTACATTACGAACCATAACGAGCAGCATATTTAAGATAGGCTGTCGGCACTAAAGTTCTTATATACGCACGTCTGTGGCCAAGAACAAAAATCTTAGTATCTGTTCCTTTTTTATAATGACAGGAAATAAGCAAGATTTAAAATATTTCTGGCATAAACTTTTCTGTATATGCACGCCTGCGGCCAAGAACAGCCAGCTGTTCATTCATTATGAAAGCCACTGTGCAGAGAGGAAAAAAATTGTGTTCTCAAGTTCTTCATCACCAGTACATCGGCCTCGGCATGGAATTCGAAAAGAAATTTTGCCTTATGGCTGTAGCTGGCAAACAGGTTGCATAACCTGGACGGGCTAAGAGCAAATCAGGGCACAGCTGTTGTATATTTTACAGCGCGAGAGAATGTGCACTCACGCAAGCAACTTTGTATCGAACAGAATAAAAAGGGATCTCCTGTGTTGGTAGAGATCCCACCATGTCGGCAGAGATCCCGTGTGTTTGCAGAGATCCAATATGTTGGAAAAAATATATTTAAAAGACACGTACATATACGGAACGTTTCATATCAGCCTGCCTGGGAGCCAGCACGCTGTCTAGCCATTATTTGCTTCTCAACGCCTCGCCTGCCGGGAATTACTGCATCGTGACACTTCCGTTTTGAACCGTCTTCAACGTTACAAGTAATGCCGATTCGGCATAAACGCCCATTTTCGTGCTGTGTTTACATACGGATGAGCGAAATCTAAGAACGACCTGGTGACCCAGACATAACCAAGCCAACTGCGTGGCAACCTCGGTTAGAGACTCCTGGACTGAAACGTGGCATCGGCAGTCCTTCAGACGAAGACCGAAAAGCGAGAGCGGCAGAAACAATGCTGTTTGTGTGGTCGTGATTACCGAATTAGTGTTCTTGTAATCATGGTTGACAGCAGCGCGCAGCTAGGCTTGGCCCGTCAAAGCATCTGGATTGTACGTTTACTTTGTGTCTGTGGACCACAAACAACGGCAGGCCAGAACACTTGCACTGCCGTGCAGATACACTAGGCTGTACTAGACTAGACAGAATAAAAATCACGGTGGGTGGGGGTGGGTGGGTGGGTGGGAGGAGAGGCTACGCTGTTTTCGTGTATTCTCATCCATATCGCAAGATTAACCTTGGTGATGATGTCAATAGGAAAATTACCGAGCCATGGATCATGTGGTACTTAATGCTGTCTTAACTAAGAGGATCTATGTCTGTTTATTTCACCATTCCCTTTCTCTTTATTATTTTCCAAATCCCTTTTATTCTGCCCTTCCACTGTCCTTCCTGCTAGAGTATGTTTCATCTGTCTCCATTCATCTTCTCCCCCCCCACCTCACATTCCTCGTTTTTTTTTCTCTCTTCTCTCTTCTTCGTTTGTTAGCGTTTGCTATCAGAGTAGAGGTCAGTTATGCCTAGCGCTGTGTTGAACTTCAAGAACCCAAAGTGTGTCCTCTATAATCTCTAACCTATTGATTTTGTGACTGGCGACTTATGAAAAGAAAAAAAAAACAGGCAGGGTTATCATGTACACTTTTGAAACGTTTCAAGAAACAAACCTTCCTACATGAAAAGATAACAAGCGTCAACTGTGGCTGTCAGCCCTAAGAATGCTTTAATATTCCATAAGATTGCAGTTTGATATCGTTCGCTGGCAGGATAATCATATTTTGTTTAGATGACCAGAAAAAAAGAAACCAAACCAGCGACAGGAAGAGAGAAAATAGAGCTACGGAAGGAGCCGAGAGAATGTTGGAAACAGACACAAACAGGGGGAAAGCAGCCGAAGAGTGAGTGAGTGGGTGAGGGAGGGAGGGAGGGAGCGAGAAGGCGAGCGGGCGAACGAATGAGATGCATCATTTAACGGAGAGAACACTCTCTGGTAATGCAGATATTAATGCTCCCAACGGTTACCCCAGACCTCTGGTATCAGATGTTTTGTCTGCTATTTGCAATTAGAGGCCCAAGAGTTATCCCTCTTGTGAAGGGATGTCGAGAACTCTCGGGACCTGACAAGAGCTCAGGAAAGTTTCTCAGTCCCAGATTAACGCATCGCAGTATATTGGAAAAGACTTTCATTTTGTCTATGTAGTATAGCTAATTCAGCAGACTTTGGAACTGGAGATTACTCATATTTTAATACATACTTCATTGCAAAGATTCTGTCTCCCTTTTTCTCTCTCTCTCTCTCTCTCGCTCTTATAACTGCATTGCATGGGCATGTATCATAAAATTTCCATGAAAAACAGAACAGTAGAGGATGCGCGAGGTAAAAGCATTAGATATCTATATACATTTCTTAAGGATAGTTTTACTACAACATTTTCATTTCTTTTAGAAATAGTAAAAGATAGAACACACAAAAAACTTAACCAAGCGAGAATTGTCTAATTCTTGCTTGGCTAAGTTCTTTTTGTCCGTACCTTTATTACGCCAAGCCGCAGTCACCTGTTTCTTTTTTCTTTACTTCGAAATAGTAAAAGCATAATTATAAGACAGAACGGCATACTCTGTCCAAAGAAAATGCTTTTAGACATATCCTGCACGAACGAACGAGGAAATTATGAGCACAATTGCCGGAGAATAGCTAACGCTCATTCACAATGCAGGGGTCAGACTTATAAGAAGTTTGCAGTGACAGCCCCGTGTGGGCTACAAGGCCTGTTGTGACAGCTGACAAGCACCGCTGAAATAGTTCTTAATATTCTCCTGTGCGACTCAATCGGTATCAGCTGCACTTTAGACGAAAACAATTTCTCTGTCAGGCTGAGCGTTATCAAGTGTCACAAAGTGTGAGGACTAAATAGATCTCGGAACGAAAGAGGGAACCTCATGTTTCCATCCATCGCCCATTCTTTTTTATTTTCATCTGTTTATCTGTCATTGCATCCATCCATCCACGAACTTTAACACTAGTGACGCAGCACCACCATTACAATGAGCACTACCCCAGCAACCACAACCACAGCAGCCGCCGGCAGCAGCAGCAGCAGCAGCAGCAGCAGCAGCAGCAGCAGCAGCAGCAGCAACAACAACAGCAGCATCACAGCTTTGTTAGAGGCACGCGTTTTGACGTATCTTGACCTTGCATCATGTTTGTATTCTATCGTCATAGTATTTTGTTTTTGTTTTGCTTTCTTTCTGTCTCGCCTCCGCAGTAAAATGATTATCGGATCTGTGAATGAGGCCTTTGGAAGTGCCCGTTAATTTAAATTATAATATCAGCCATATATAATATTTATATTTAAACTCGACCCCCTAGCGCATAAATGTAGATCAGGATGAGGCCGAAATTCGACAAAAGAAAGGTCACTGTAAACATCAAGGTCACCTGAAATTCTGTCAAGTTTTGTTTCAACAAATTATTGACTGGGTTTGAGAGTGACGTTATCAAAGGCTGATTCTGTCTTAGTTGCAAAAACTGGGCAACAAATCCCCGACCTCGTTGACGACGAAGTGCCTGCTAACAAAACACCAGAGAGCTGGAAACAATCACCGAATAAACGTAGAGCGACGTGTCTGTGACAAAACCGCGGAGGCCTGGACACAACCTGAGCAGATGCAGAACGACGCATCTGCTGCCCGACTGTCCTCCATTGACTGGCGTTGTTCTCGCAACCTCGTTTGCTGCTGCCGCCGTTTCTACCTATCTCCAGTAGCGAAAGCCTGTCTGCTGTCTGTGCGGCAGAAATTCCTTAGCGGAATTCCATCTTGTTCCGCTAAAGTGAAGCCGACAGGAGGAATATAGCGCGCTTGGCACGAGATTTCATTTGTGAAGGTTCCACGAGCGCTCCCCAGGCTCAGACCGTCCCAGTGCCAGTGACATCAAGAGGTCCCTGGTGGACCGCGGCTATTTTCAACGCGAGGATGTCGTTCAGGTTCGACAGAAAAGCTCAAGAAAAAAGTCTATTTTTGCTCGCATGCTTGCAGCATGCGTGCTCACCAGTCATGCGAATAAGAAAAATTCTCCTGGCATTTCCGTCTGGTAACGCGCTTCGTTCTGTCATCTCACAATCCTTCTTCTCTGGTATCCTTATTTCTTTTACATACCTTATTAATGAACATTTGGGTGGAGTCCTGTGGGTACGTTTCGATTTGTTTCTTTTATTTGGGGAAGCGGATAGACGAGTGGTTAGAGCGCTGGCCTCGGAATTGGAAGGCACTGGTTCGATACCCGTGGTCCGTAACACACTGCCCCCCAGTTCATCCAGCTGGGAAAGGACACCTGACCCATGGGTCTGAGAAGGCAAGGTGGCGAGGGTGAGGAGACTGGCACCTCCCTTACGATGCTGGCCCCCAGAAAAGTGGGGTCTCGTACATCCCCAATCCCCTACACAAAAAACCAGGTCACTGGACAGCCTTAACCTTTGTACCTGTACTCCCTCATATACACGTCTGAAGAGAACGATTCGTTGAGTTGGTTGCTAAGCACGACGTCACCTACTTTGCAAGGTTACCAGCTATTCAATAGCCACTTCACTCGTGAGATGTCTACATCATTTGAACTACAGGTAATAAATCACGTCCATTCATGAGTATTCCACGCCAATCATGTCTGATCCTGCAAACACCGTATACCAGCATCGTTTCCATTAACACTACCAGCCATTTCAGGCATCCTAATCTTTTAAAGTAGGTTTGTTTTAGGGGTATTCATTCAACGTCCAAGAGTTGTCTTTCCTAAATCGCCCTTTCATTGCGTGGCCTCTCAACTTGTTCCGCAGGAAGTAATATTAACGTCATTGAGGTCACGTCAATACTGCCCCCTTATTCCCACACACAACGCCACCACGAACCCCCTCGCCCTCGAATCTATTATCAATAGCAGGTCAAGTCGAAATCCCGCAATTTTTCCGTATTTAGCCCTATATATTTCTGGATGGCGTGCTGCCTTCGTTTCTTGGTACAAACCAGGCTAATCTAATGAAAGCTTTCGTTCAGAAACGTGACTTGGTTCGTGAACACCAGGCTACACGCTTTGGTTCTCGCACGATTCGCAGACGAGTATTTGCTGAACGGACTATTTGCCGAATGTTAAGGGAGTGGGGGGGAGGGAAAGAGGGGGAGGCCGAACTCACATATGCGTGCACTACATCACATCATATCACATCATCACATCACATTACATCACATCACACCACATCACATCACACCACACCACAGCACTACCAATCATCTATACACAACCTCATAGAGAGAGAACGCTGGAGCAGGCAGCATGCTGGCAAAACAATTTCTTCTCTGCTCTGGACACCTCTGTCACAGAGACACAGGCACGTCCCGGCGCCTCGACTGGATATTTACATCAGCCTCGCTTAGCCAGAGTCCTTTGTGACCACTGCAAGTGGGAATGCCTTCCATTTTGGTCGGCTTTTGGTCCTTTTGATCCACATTCTTACACGGTATGTCAATTACATCAAAAAACAACTGACGGTATCTGATATCTGTGCTTCCAGAGGCATTTGCTTGTGTGTGTGTGTGTGTGTGTGTGGGTGGTTGGGTGTGTGTGTGTGTGGGTGGTTGGGTGGGTGCGGTGCTGTTTTAGTGTCTGTGTGTATAAGAGAGGGAGAGAGAGAGCTCAAACATTTGCGCTATATGTGGAAACAGAAAAGAGAGTAGCTCCACAAATATTTCATAACAGAAAGGGCACTTTTTGGTATTCAGATGCAATTATACTTCCAAAACCGAGAGCAAACACTCAAAACCCATTTGCACCATAACTGATTTACTGCAATGGATTAGTAATGTTAATGTTGAGGAACTGTAGCTGTGCTTATACCACAAAGCTTCTAGGTGCGTCATTGTGTTTGCTTCCATCACGCTGGCGCGGAAGTATGCGTGCGTCCATTTATGAATGTGAATTTGTACATGCGTACGGAGAGAGTCAGTAGCAGTAGCACTGTTTTCGGCAACTGCTTCAATCGTTAGGTAAACCTAGCGTGCTCCCTTGCTAGGGTTGAGTGCTGATTGGTCACATTCTAAAACGAAAGAAGATCATTTCTCATTCCCCTCACGTATTACTCTGGCTTCGCATGACGCTTCCACGTAGTCCCGTTTTTGTTACTTTGAAACGTCAGCACCATAAATCCTGAAAGTCGTCGGCTTGTAGCAAACAGATTTGATGGGCAGGCGATTTTTTCTGTCTGTGTGCCTTTATTATTATTATTATTATTATTATTATTATTATTGCTGCACATAAGACTAAGGGCTTTTCTTAACAGGACAAATCTTGGTTGTATTTTGGGGAACTAGACGGACATTCGCCCCGTTATCCTCAAGAGCGAATTGTAAGATGCTGAACAAAGTTGTTTATGCACAATACAGAGAAGGCTTTATTATTAACTTAAGGCAAGACGCGGCAGCGAAATTTGACTAATATCATTGGGCAATTTTGAGATGGCTTATTTTGACAGTTCGACATCTTCTTAATACATCTTGTGAATGTTATTGCATAAAACAATCTGGAAATATTTTGTTTATTTTGTCAATAAACATGGGATATCACGCCCGTGTTTGGTGGCATTTCGCTCAAAATAGAAATTTTCAATATTTACAACATAGCAACGATATCAGTCGTTCCGGGGGCCGGTCGTTTCGGCCATTTCCCTTTCGCCAACCACGCCCTTGGTCGATTTGCCCACTCGCGCAAGTCGATTTGCCCACTCGCGTAAGTCTACTCGCCCACTCGTTTAAGTCGATTCGCCCACTCGTTTAAGTCGATTCGCCCACTCGCGTAAGTCGTTTCGCCCACCTTTGCTCCCCTGATCGTCGAGTACTTCTTGCTGGCCAGAGAGAGAGAAGTCGTTAGCTGACAGTCACTTTATTGTGACGTACAAAACCTTGAGAAGGCAACACAGTGTAACCCTGATTCTCTCCGTAGTGACATGTTGCTTGTGGGGTGGGGTGGGGGGATACAAAGCTTACCGCTAAACTGCGGGGCCCTCGGAAGGACCCCCTTAGTTTCTACAACGCCAGATGTGTATAAACAGAACGAAAGGTTGTTGATCTGTGCTCACTCCAGCTCTAACCCGACGATACTTTATTTGTTCTTTATTTGTGCACCGCCCAATCGGCAAGTGAGGTAGGCATTGTGATGACTGAGACGTCAGGCTGACTGGCTCCAAAGGTAGGCCGAAATTACTATTTAAAAAAAAAAATTTTGAACAAGTGTTCATGTTGACAGACTGTTCGGGGGAGAGACAGAGAAAAAAACGAACGAACGAACTTTATTGATTAGGCCATTGGCCCATATGAAGAGGATGACAATGCCCGTTTTACAAAGCATACGCACATGAGTGTTGAACAACATAAACAACCTCAATCTCTTCTCTCTCAGACAGAAAGGAAGAGATATAGAGAGAAAACTGGTTTTATAAAAGGAAGAGGGAGAGGGACAGCGTTTGCGACCATGCGTATACGCTTTGTATTTTTGTGTCTGTGTGCGATTGTGTTAGGGCGTGTATGCGTGCGAACGTGTTTCTCTCCCTCTCTCCAGTTCCGGAGTGGGTGTGCCTGTGTGTGCGCGCGCAGGGGTGAGAGAGAATTTATGTTTGCTTGTTTGTCCCCCCTAGCAGCAACTCATTTGAAGACCTCAAGTGATAGCCGTTCTGCCTGTACCGCCGTTAGAAGCCGTTTCCTGGCAGTCAGGTTGTGGTGACATATGCAGTGGAGCTTGTAAGAGGTGAAACTTGATTACATCTTTCACTGGCTGTCGGTCTCGGTATCAAACCCAGCGAGTTCACGCCCGACCCTAACAAAGAGTCTAGCGGCTGACTTTGTCGCCAGCCATCTCTTACCCACCCCTACCGATTCGCTTATCGTCTCGCGCCCCTAACGCCACCTACTCTCTGGTGTCTAGCTCAGAGAAGCTCATTACTACACTGTACCACGCAAATAGAGCCTTAGCTAAGCCCTGCTCTCTCTTCACATATCAAGGTGAACGAACTGACTTTAGTGTTGTCTCTCTCTCTCTCTCTGTGTGAACATATTAAGGTGAACGTACAGACTTTAGCGATGGGGCGAAACGACTTAAATGAGTGGGAGAAATGACTTACGCGAGTGGGCGAAACGAGCCATTTGGTGGGCGAAGTGGTTGATGAAACCAGGGGAATCGAACCACCTTATTTTCGGCTGTTTAACCCAACACTTTTACCACATGGCTATCCTCAACGACGACAGAACATAATTATTGTAACTTAAAGAAGCTGCTCACGCATCTTCCGCTACTTTACAGCAGTCTCAGTTTTTAGTGACGTCACAGCACAGTACACGAAACTTCGTCGATTTCGCTATCACCCCTGCTGCATACCAACTCCACTTCCAAATGAACCCAGGCATGCAGTTCAGGAAAATTTCTTTTAGAAATAACTGCGCTTTTCTCACTGAATACAGATAAACCGAATATTCCTAATAAGGCTGATGGGTACATACTAATTGAAGACCTAATAAGGGAGATGGGTACATACTACTTGAAGACCTAATAAGGGAGATGGGTACATACTACATGATGTCACGTGTTGGGGTCTGGTGGGTCAAGGAGATTGCACCATAGATTCCAGGTGTGATCCATCCTCGACTCTCCGGCCCTAATTAAGGTCTATTATTCCTTGTTCAAGCCGCCATCTAGCCGCTCACGTCATCACCAGCCCAGGTTCGGTCCCTGTTCACACTTATGACCAGGGGTGCTGGCCCTAGAAACCAGGGGCAAGGTGTTAATTACCCTGGGGCTGCTGGGGTGGGATTAGTGAAGGTGTCAGCCTGACCAGGTGTGCGTTAGTTGTTCAGGGGAGGATTACGTAGCTGGAGGAATCCAGTGACGCGTAGTTTCGAGCATCAAGGGCTTTGATGTAGCGATGGGTGTAAACGACCAGGAAGGGGAGGGGGTAGTTGTGTCCACCCT
>SMGT01008227.1:282467-311048 GCA_004794575.1 Lanistes nyassanus | reverse complement strand
CTCTTAGTACTGTAGAAGACTCGTAGTACTGTAAAAGACTCGCAGTACTGTAGAAGACTCGTAGTACTGTAAAAGACTCGCAGTACTGTAAAAGACCCGTAGTACTGTAAAAGACTCACAGTACTGTAAAAGACTCTTAGTACTGTAAAAGACTCGCAGTACTGTAAAAGACTCTTAGTACTGTAAAAGACTCGCAGTACTGTAAAAGACTCTTAGTACTGTAAAAGACTCGCAGTACTGTAAAAGACTCGTAGTACTGTAAAAGACTTGCAGTACTGTAAAAGACTCGCAGTACTGTAAAAGACTCGCAGTACTGTAAAAGACTCGTAGTACTGTAAAAGACTCGTAGTACTGTAAAAGACTCGCAGTACTGTAAAAGACTCGTAGTACTGTAAAAGACTCGTAGTACTGTAAAAGACTCGTAGTACTGTAAAAGACTCGCAGTACTGTAAAAGACTCGTAGTACTGTAAAAGACTCGCAGTACTGTAAACGGAACAGCGCTCTTTTTCATTGGCGCATCCCAGCCGACCATCATATTGGCGCACAGTACAGACTGAGCTGCACAAAGGCGCAAACATACTGGGCTGTAAAGACAGAACTAAAACCTTTATTTTGATGTAAGTTTAGGGGATGTATCATTATCTTTTTTTCTTCCTTTCTTTACTTTGTTTTTTTTAAAATGTGCTTTAATACACAAATGAACAAACAAATATTCCATATTCAATCATTTTGTCAGAATGATAAAGTAAGACCTCGGTAGTTCCTCAGACAACCGAATTCTGCCTACAATCGGTGGCTGGGATCCAAACAAAATGGCACTAACGCCCTTTCGACTGATGGTCACCCACGCACGCAGTCTACTCGCTAGGCTTTAAACACTCTGCAACAGGATCTCAACGCGGTATTTCGTGGTAATTCCCCCGCCCACACACCCAGCGCCCACTCGCTCTATTTTCATCACAACATCATAAAAAAGCACATAAACTTTATCGCTCACATCAACATGCAGCCGTCAACAGCGTGATGACAACACGTGACTGCGGTGTTTTCAAAAAAGCCAGTCATGTTTCCGCGGAAGAAAGGCCCCAAGTTCTTTCAGTTGTGCAATATTCTAAGTACCCGATGGAATCAATGGCAGGTAAATAATTAGTGATAAGTGCTTCCGGGATCAATTTTGCAGCCCACCCAACAACCAGTGCATTAAAGGAAACCAACACGTTTGGTTGTGGGACCTCTTCTTGTTATTTTAGAGACAAAACATGCCTATATTTGGCGTGTGAGAGAGGATTTTCGGCACTCACTCGAATAATTCACGCGTTTCGTCAGATGCTTTAACACTCATTCCCGCGTGGTGTGAAATTGTTAGTAAAATTGTTATAATAAAAATTATTTAGCAGGGAGGTGCCGAAATAAACTGTTATTAGCAATGCAGTCTGAACAAAGCCAGCATGTTTCATGATCTTATATACGGAAGAAGACGTTCTTGTTTAAAAAAAAACTGTAGGTATGTACGAAGCTACTGTACAGTGAAAATTAAGGGAATGGGTTGAGATAGCGGAGAGAATGAAGTATGAATGATATAAGGGCGGTCATTCTTGGAATCGCATCTCCTCCCCGCCCCTTCATTGCCAGAAGAATCTGGTTTACTCTTCATATACTAAAATTCAAGCCTTGCATCCCTGTCTCTCACAGGGCTTTTACTTCTAGTGAAATTTATTATAATCTAATTATAGTATTTAATTATATACGCTAATTATATAACCTAATTATAGTTAATTGGCCAAAGAGGAACAGACGCTAACCAGAAGGGGTATCTTTAAAGATTAGCGATCAAGGCACACAAAGACTGCCAGAGAGCGAAGTCTGTCTAAAAAACGGGAGTTTATAGGGTCAGGGTTGAAGTGCGGAAATGGCGATGCAGTCCAGGAATTGGGTGGATGTTGGGTCGGGTGTAAGGGAGGCCGGCTAAGGGAGGGAAAATCGTGAAAATTAAGGCCAAAATTAGAAATTCCAACATAAAGATCAGAATAGGCAATTTCCTCAAGGGACACGATCCGACCCTGCCCCGACGGAAACGCCGCGGAAAAGCGTTGCTGTTCCATCTGTTCTCGAATCCTTTGCGATAGTGTTCCGTCGGACTTCAGCTTCAGGGATCACAAACACCTTCAATGCACTTGCTCCAGGTTGGGGCGGACCCATCAACAGTAGACACCCTCCCTCTACAAACCACCATCTTGCACCAGGCAGGACGTGAGTAGCAGTTCGCTTCACACGCACGACTAATGCCGGCACCACACATCTGAACTCGATAAGGCTGATGGCTTGGAGTTGCCGCTGCATTTTCGAGTTCCATAAGCTTGGTGAATGTGAATATCATCGCCTATAACATCTGGATTTTCCAGGCGAAACTGGATAGCCAGGATATTTTCCCTGTTGTCGTTTTTGTTGTTGTTTTATTTGGGTTTGGGTTTGTTTTGTTGGGGTATGAGGGGAGTGATTTTGTACCACAGCAAATAAGTAAAGCTTCAAATTAAAACTAGGGGAAATTTAAAGGGAAGGAAACAAACGCGAGAGCCGCTATTTCTAACTCTGGCTTCAAAGCTTTACTGGGCAATATCTAGATATTGGGGTGTATGTGAGTGTGTGTGTGTGTGTGTGGGGGGGGGGAGTCTTCTATTTGATTTTATTGTTTTTTTTAAAATAAAGATTAAACCAGCAAATTTGTAAGTCTTCTTTGTTTTTGTCCCACTATGTTTTTAAAGTCTCTGAATTTTCTCATTATTTCCTTTAGACTTTTGCATCGTATTTAGATAGGCTTTCTAAACGAAATGTCAGGCAGAGAAATTGTCTTTCTTTACGGGATAAAACAGTTTCTCGGATTCAGTTGATCAATAAGGTAATTTTGAAATCCATTTACCACTGATTGTTCAGAGGTTATGACCTTCCCTGCACCAGTCTTTGACTGACGGCGCCAGCGAAAGAACGCTCTAAACAGTCTGCGCTGCTCCTCTGAATGGCTAGCAGGGCATGTGTCCGGAAACGCGTTTCAGTAAATGCTTTACCCTGCACACAGGAAAATCACAGCGTTTCTCTTTACCCCCACCACCTTTCTCCTATTTGAAGTTCCTTTGTCATCATTACCCAGTCTTTTCGTACCGAGCAAGTTTGAGTTGATAGTGAAATACAGGAACAAACTTGTCCATTTCAATGGCAGCAGTTACAGCGAAAGTATGCAACATGACTAATCCACCCGCACACCCATCACAGGTAAGCACTGCAGATGCCGTTAAATTTTTTTTAAAAACGTTTTTTTAAATTAATTATTTTCAGGTAACTTCTTAGAATAGCTATTTCTTGCATTTATCTTTGGAAAAACACATACTTAAAATGCAACACGATGATATGCCAGAGGTCTGCGCAGTATAATGAAGACGCAGCTGGCTGATACTACGACAAAGCTGGCGACATATATCTTCTTTATAACTGAAAAGTACACAGTAATGGCAACAATGGATGAAACTGGCACAAGAGCAAAAAACGAGAAGAAAAGTGTTACAGAGCACAGAATATAATATTTTGGTGTGGGATGTACGATGTGCGTGCGTGCGTGCGTGTGTGTACAGATCACCGTAAAGTAATCAATCTTCGAATTGTTATATTTTTACACAGTATATATTTTTATAAACATATTAAAGACGCTTGGAAAAGGAAGTTTTACATAGCTTTTTTTAAATATAGATTATTGCTTTTCCGTCTTCAAGAGTTTATAGCTTGATAGACGGGGATACAAGCGCTCACATTCCAAAACCTTTTTTTTCCAGAATGAATCTGTGGGACAGTTCGGGGAGAGGAAGATTTGCTGCCTTTGCGTCTAGATGAGTAGAGGCCACGGCAAAGCCTGACAACCCTTGCTCTTCTCAATCCTGAAGTTATCTGTCGGATCGCGGAATTTAACAAGCGTGTTGTTTGGGTTATTATTCCAGCAAAAAATAGACTGTTAAGCTTGATTGTTGTTTTGGACCTCACGCACTAAGCACGCAGGCACGCACATCTGCCACAAAAAACTATTATTCTCTACCTCTTTCAGGCAAACACGCCTCTATGTCTCACACACGCACGCACACACTCACACGTACGTTTTCAAGAGAAGGACAGAGGCGAAAGCGCAAACACAGAAGTGCACGGGGTGTGGGGAGGTTGCACAGGGATGAAAAACGACAAATGTTATTTAAATTTGCAGAAAGTAAACCCAACAAACATTGGAGAGACAGATATGCAGAGTGACAGGAAGAAGAACAGTAACGGGATACAAGGACCAGGCTACAAGATGGACAGCCGGGAAGAAAGAATCAAACACGTGGGTACACCAGAAACGAAGAAGTGTGGGGATCACTAAGCTTTGAAGGACAGGTTTAATATCTACAGAAAGGAAGCGATGAACGAGCTAGTGAACGAGTGAGAGGGACTAGTTTTCCTTCTTACGCGCCAACAGCCCCGTTTTTTGTATAGGAATGAGATTCCACCTCGTCTGGCTAGAACTAAGCTTCCCAAGACCCAATCGATTTCACACACGACTCAAACAGAACAATCACCTGATTCAGCGCCAAGCCGGCTTTTGTGCGGGTTCTGGCATGTATACGAACAGAGACACGCCTGCATTTATCGGAACTGCTTCCACTCTCGTGTGCCTTCCCATAACCTTTTCAAGCCATGTGGACTCAGTGTTCCTGACTCGGAACGACAAGCAGATGGAGACAGAGCGTATCCAGATCGAAACCTGACACCATGACATAACTATTAAAATTGCATTTTAACTGGGATTAGCTTAATGTTGAAAAATTTAAAACGCTTATCAAGATTGAGAAATAATATGTTGTCAGTCATGGGTTAATTTCCTACCACGGTTTTGGATTAAACATTTATTTGCGGAAAATTCCTTTGCTTTTATTCCAAAGCGCCCTTCCCCCTTTTTGTTGCAAATATGGGGTCTTTCGGAGAATTATGCATGCATATGACCCTTGAACTTTTGGAGGTGAGAGAACTTCCGGCCTTGCCAGCAGACTCTCGTTTGTACGTAACGTGGCTGCACAATGTCAGCACTTATTAGATGAAATCTCTTCGAATCTGTTGCGTACCCCAGTGTACTGTAACAAGTCACAAATGCCCAACTTTGTCCTTCCATGGGTTTCCCGAAAGTGAGTAAATCAAGAAGACGTGGCGTGAAAATTCGCAGAGACGAAGCATCCTTTTTTTTTCAAGATGCTAGCGCTGTTAACACTGACTTCGAGAGTTTGCTGTGCTACAAGATCCTGATGCAGTCATTTTAATTGTATTTATTTCCATTGACATACCCATCTAAGTTGCTATATAACTATTGAGTGGTGAACGGTTATAATGGCAAACATCTACCAGTCTGCAGTGTGAAGTACTAATGCTAGTAATTGTCAAAATTTATACAGTAAAACAGCATTGTGAAGTAGAAAGGAAAATAAAAATAGACATCTATTCTTTTGTCCTGCCTTAAATGTAAAAAAAAGAGCTTTTGCGCGGCAACCATGGTCGTAAGGATTTGGTGCGACTGTAGAAATATCATGAACTGCATGATGTATGAAAAAAATACGAGTAGTTATACGTTGTGTGAGCAGTATACGAGACACAGCAGACTTAGCAAAATAATAATTTATTTTTGTAATGCCCCAAACCAAACTACCAAGTTTGCTCGCAACGCTCGCACGCATTTGCACAATGTGACGGGCAATACATAAATGAGACACACAGATCGCTACCCCACCCCCACCCCCTTTCTCAAATGCAACAACAGAAGCATACACATCCCCAGTCCACATACGCCCACATAAATACAATCATGTACCTTCAGTTTACGCACAGGGGCTGAGAGTCGCTATATGAGTCAGCTATTAAAATTTCAATTTTTGAACTGAGCGAAAGTTCTGAAACCTCCAGCTTTGCCACGCATGTGTTTCGCGCATCTAATTACGAAAGACGCCATGCGTATTGAAGACTGGGTGAACCTGCCTGCACGTTCATGCGGTTAAGAAGCCTCTGAAGATCGGGGGCTCTCCGAACAGTGAAGACAATACACAAAGTCGTCTTCAAGACATTCTGAGGCTTTCTTTAGCTCGCGCACGTGCGAACACATACGCCCTCACATGATGACAAAAAAACTCGATCACTCGAATATTTTTACATCCACCGAACAGGCTGACGTGTCGAGTAGTAAATATTCTGAGGTCCGTAATAAATCCTGAAGCAGCAATGCACACAGAATCCGACCCCTATTCAAATGCCGTATGCAAAAGGGATGTCTACTGAAAAAGATGAGGAATAAATCTTGATCTTGACGTCATGAATGGACAACACCGCGTGGGATGGATGGCGTCAGACGTTGATGGATTGCACAGTTTCAGAGGAAGCCGTTAACTTTCCTAGTCGCCTATTGTCTTCTCTGGTTGTGACTGATGGGAGGTAATTTTTCTTTAAAGCCAATGTGACACATCCTACACCAGAAAATTGTTCCAATCTCCATTTCTGACGTTGGAGCGTTTTTATGGCTCTTTTTACGGGAAGAACATAAGCCTTCGCACTTATCGGTGTCTGTGATGGCAGGCTAAGGAACAAGAACTGGCACCATGATCCAGACCTGTCCAATGAAAAGATGGCTTGAGCGTTTTCGAGCAAAATGGCTAACAGCATGCGCAATCGCCTAATCTTTGTGGTTCTCGAGTTTTGCAAGTGTCAGCCTCTTTCGAAAGGAAGACACCATGAAATGTTCAACCTACATATGTCACCCAGGAAATTTTGACACATACAAAAGGCTACATCGTCACCTGATTATTGCGGATGCAAATGACCGAGATATATCATGGCAGCTAAATCACGAGTGCTTCAAAGCTACTGTGGAAAAGCACACAAAAGCGCGCGCGCGCATGCACGCACGCACGCACATATTCTTGTCTTTGATTTTTTCCCTTTTGTCGAAATTAATGGAAATAAAAACAAGAGTTGGATGAATTTTTTTCTAAAGCCGGAGAGATGATAAAGATAAATACGGCGTTACTCCTACTGACACTGACACTCTTTTCAAAAGTTTAAAGTGTAGGGGGAAAGCAATAACGAAAATAGTTTATGCCCATTATAGCACGATTTTTCTGATTGATTGAGACAAGTTTTGAAGCCCTGCAAGAAACTGCTCGGTGTTCTAACCGAAAGGTTGAGCCTTCATTGAGAGGACTCTGACAACATTTCCTCTTGACATTTTACCTTCCATATGCAGCAAACATTGCTCTCATAGCTGGAAACATTGCAAAGTGTAAATGCTACTTAATGTTTTTGCTTCTTGTAAATTCAAAATTCGACCAGACATGCTAGTCTGATTTTGTTTTCCCTGAAAGGAAACACGAGAAAGTATATCTTTAACATTAAAATCTAATTCTCTAGTGGCCATGACATACGAGCATATTGAATGAGGCTGAAAAAGTGAAGATGATTTACAGAAGGACAGCGGAGATCAAATCCGTTTTGTTTAGTGAAAAATGTATTCTGTTCCATCAGGAGATATTATATTGCTCTAGACCGCTGACAGTGATGCAGTTTATGATATATATTTTTTGTAAAATACATAGCAGCAGCCTGTACGTAAATTACACTCAGTGTGTAGTTCATAAAATGATTTTAAGTGTTTAAACACACAACATGGTGGATGGAAGGAGATAGAGTGAGGGAGGGGAAAACTGACTTAGTGACTGGCTGGCTGACTAACACAGAATGAGATAACAGAGGCAACAAAAGCGTGCAGGCAATGCAGGCGACCAGAACATTCAACAGTGTGTGTGTGTGTTAGTATATAATCCTCACTATGTGAGGGTAAAATCCCTTTAGAGTTCTCCGCGTCAGGTTAGCTCATGAATCTGTTTCTTTTGTGCACTGTTTGTCTGGGCGGACCGGGATCTTCGCACCAAATGAAACCGACTGTCCGGAGCTTCTGTTAAATGTGCCAATCCCTGGAGGAAATCCCTAGGCCCTGACGTGAGCATCTTTGATGGGCTGTTTCTTCTATATATCCGGGATGAAAAGTCGAACTTTGTTTCCTTCAGTAACGTCCTCACGCTTGCATTGCCGCGATTGAAATAATCCCTGCAAGTGTGGACTGGTGCCTATTGATTTGGTGTTTTCTGTCTCCCTTCTCGGTTGAGTTAATTTTTACTGTCTTTCTTTTTTTGACGTCTTTCTGTAGATCTGCGCTGGATTGTTAACATGAACTATCTTTACACCTAACAGACAGCAGGCGGTGAGAAGAACCAGCATTGCAATAACGCGATCAAGAGTGCGACGTTGCTTAGGAGGAAAGTTTAAAATAAAATATTGACAAGACAACGACAAAAAAGAAGAAGAAAGGATTAAGAGGAGACGTCCCTATAATCACCTGACGGCCCTAGCTTCGATTTCATGCATTAGGATTGCAATTACAAGGTCAAGCAAAGAGCTCAGAGAAGAGAAACATAAGCACCGAAGACGTAAATCCTCACGGAATTAAAGGAGGGGGGAGAGACACAGAGAACACACTTCGCAAGCGTGGTGTCACATTTTCCATTGGCTAACTTTTTTTCTCCTTGAAACGTGGTTTCAGTCTATTATAAGGCACGCAAAGCTAAGATCAAGGTGGGTAGTGCAGTGTCCGCACCCCCCGCCCCCGCCCCCACCCCACCCCCACCCCAATGATCCTATTGCTATTTTCCCGATTGCACTGCGGGAATGTAGAAGTCCACATGGTGGATTACCCCACCCACCACCCTTCACCCATTCCTCTTACAAGAATAAAGAGGGCATCTCAACACACCTAGGAGACTGGCATGCGGGCACCATTTTCTAGACTGTCACATCAAAACAATTATTCATCACGGTTGCTTATCAAAAGCGTTCTCAGAAATACAGGTGCTTGACCGTTTAAGGCCGATCTTAACTTCCAATACCAACATTGTACAGTGTGCGATTTTAAAAACCAAGACGATCCGATATTGTGGTTATCTTCCAGATGTTATTTTTGGTAATAACGATCTAATCAAACAAGAACAAATGAGGACAGAGCGCTATAAATCGTCAAACGTATTCACACGTGGTACACCAGGGGCTAGCCGTGTGAAGACTAGGGTCGTTTAAAAGAAAGGGATGGCAGATCTTTTTTAAGATCTGCCACGTTCCTTACTTTCGACTCTCTCTTTGCTACGTGTTTGGGTACGGTAGGCTCCCTTGATTGCATACGTCAGCATACGGTTGTGTCTAGCGCTGCCAGTACTTTGTTGGGGTTGTCGAATAACGATCTGTTTGGGTACACGCTGTCAAGTGCAAGGATTGGTATAGACGATGGAAGTTTCCACCATACGTCGTGCGATCTTTCTTGATCTGGAGATCTTTGACCACTCTCCTTCCAGTTTAGCTATTTAACACGTAGCATCTGGGAAACACGTGCCGCGGCCGTGACAAAGTCTTCAACGGACGCACCCTTGATGGCGCTCAGGGCTGAGAGCGGCAAAGCTTACCCCTCGAAGGGTCGTCTGATTATTATCGGACCTTTAGCCGTCACTTTCATCTAGACATGCTAACCCCTTGTGCAACGACCTAACCCATCCAAAAATCTCACGCAGACGCACACTATCTTTGAGCATACAGATCAGTAAAAGTCCAAAGCAAATATTTCAGATTTATGCACGAAACAGCTCTAAAGTACGCATATATTTTATTATATTAATTTTGCTTCGCGGTATATGTTTCACGTCTGTCTTTTTTCGTTGTCTTTAATCACTTCGTTTTTATTCTTCTTGGGGGGTGGGGTACATAATTTTATCAGACGTAATACCGCGCAAGAAACTGCTATGCATGCTTAACTTTTTGTGGCTTTTTTTAAAAAGCACCATGCGATGGCCATATAATAACCGCCAGACGAGCCAGCATATTTCTTAGGAAGCGAATTTTATATCATTTTATAGATTTTACAGCACTCTCTCAATCCCAGAAAAATCCGTTTTCCTTCTATTTGCTTTTTATTTCTTGAAGTCTGTCACGTTGTTAATACGAGCATGAAGTCCCCTTTGAAGATATTTGTCGAAACTTTACGCACAAAATGAAACGGAGGGGGACTCAAATTCCCCTCCCCCGGGCAAAAACTTACGTACGCATCCATTTCACTTTTTCCACACACCTTACCCTCTCCCCCAACTAACACCTCTCGCTGTCTCTTCGTCCATCCCTCCCAATCCCCCCTCTCTCTCCCTCTCCCTTCTTTTTCTTTCACTCGGTCATTCTTTTCTTCCGTGCCTTCCTTCCTTTCACGTGTTTGGAAAAGGATGGGAAGACAAGCGTTTAAATGAATGGATAAATGAATGTCACTGACCCCGAGGAATGCCCTCTGGATAGACAAATAATCTTCAGTTAAAAGCAACGTTCTAGCTGTTCTGATACTTTAATTAATATGAAATTCCGTTAGCGTAGATAGGTAGGAAGTCCTGTCATCCGAAGAACCAGAGAGAACTAATCTCAAGAGTTCAGATTTCGATCGAGCGGAACGATCAATCTTTCTTATTCGCCTGGGCAGGCCAGACAGTCTGTTGGCGTTACAATTTTTCCCTGACGTGGCATGAAAACGCCGAATAAAGAAAACCTCAGGAGGATTTAGCCTGTCGCTGGACTAGGTTTCTTAGGAAGTAGACAGCTGTCTGACAGCTGTAGCTGCCAGCTCACACCGTTTGCTCCTCGGAGGAGGCGTGATTGCGAGCAAATGAAAACCTTTTTTCCTTGAAATCTTGCCTGGGGGTTCCATTATGAATGTTGTGTGCGGGCATGCATGTGCGCGTGCATGATGTTTGATGATGTTTTGGTAATCTGACTACGCTGTAATTATACTGTCTTCATTACATGTGTTGTTTATCAGATGCGTTTTACCATCGTTTTAATGGTTGTCATTAGTCATAATCTCCAACACCACCATCAAACATCGCAATGGTGAGTGAATACCCTCCTAAAATACACAGCAAATCCATCAAGTGTAACTGACAATTAACTGATTTGATTACTTTAGTCATAGCTTCTTTCGCTGAGAAAAAGTTACATTGTTCGTCGAACACAGAAAGAGATCAGGACTAGCCCTGCGCCAGGGCACGACTGGAATAAGGCACAAGCCAAGCACGGAATGAGCGATAAGCCAGAATAAAACAGTATTGATGAGACGGAAACAAGACAATTGGGCCACGGTAAACATGGGCCGGCAAAGCGAGACCTATGGTCAATACAAGACTGGCGCCTCTGATCGATCGTTGCAGGACACATCAGGCACACAGACACTATAGTACAATTACCACTCAGTTGGGGTCGTCGGCGCAAGAAGTGAAGTGATTTATATAAATGTATGTTTGTGTGTATGGTTATGTGTGTGCGTGCGTGCGTGTGTGCATTGGGAGTTGAGGTAAATGGGTGGTTGGATGGGTACGTGAGTAGATGTGTCAGCGCGCGCGTGCGTGCGTGTGTCGGGGAGGGGGGATGGGGGCTGAGAATTGAAGATGGCGGAACCTGTCGTCAGATTTGGAACTGTTTCCCTTGCTTGGGGTGGCAAGCAGAAAAAATCCGTAGTCTGATTATACATGTAACATCTGAAGACACCCCCCCACCCACCCCAAAAAAAATCCTTCATATCCGACTGACAGCCAAAGGGCTTTAACTTTCATTTATGGCGTAAGGATAAGAGCCTAGGCAAGTTCAGGCAATATTTTAGAATTACTTTTTTAACCCGCAGATATGCTGCTGGGCCCAAAGTCTTAATCAAAATGCATGCCGTTAATTGCTTCTTTCCTATAGGGAGAATACGTTAGTCGTTGCGCTGAGACTGGCCGTTTTCCATCGCCAGTGAGTGCATGAGTGATCAAGTGAGTGAGCGAGTGAGTGATTGAGCGAGCTACCGAGCGAGTAAGGGAGGCAGGCAGGCAGGGAGGAAGAGAGGCAGGGAGCATCGTAAACCCGTATGTCTAACTTTTTTTCTGGCTTCTACTCACCCTTACTTGCAACTCGAAGCAGAGGGATTTGATAAATGACGAAAGACGCAGACCTCTGACGGATGCCTAATGAAAACGCAGCAGGCTGGACACCACTATTGTCAGCTCAGTGCAAACATAATTCGCCACTGCTGCACAGCAATGGTTCGAATCTACACAGGTTAAACAAAAGCAATGCGGCTGATTCAGCACTAGCTGGTTCGCCGTCTTCTTTCTTGCGGTTTCCGTTCCTCGAAAGTAGGGATGTTTCTGCAGGCGATGTCCTTTCCTTTCCTTACGCGAGTAAGTCAGGCGCTGTCATGTCCTTTCCTTACGCGAGTAAGTCAGACGCTGTCATGTCCTTTCCTTACGCGAGTAAGTCAGACGCTGTCATGTCCTTTTCTTACGCGAGTAAGTCAGACGCTGTCATGTCCTTTCCTTACGCGAGTAAGTCAGACGCTGTCATGCCCTTTCCTTACGCCAGTAAGTCAGGCGCTGTCATGCCCTTTCCTTACGCCAGTAAGTCAGGCGCTGTCATGTCCTTTTCTTACCCTAGTAAGTCAGGCGCTGTCATGTCCTTTCCTTACGCGAGTAAGTCAGGCGCTGTCATGTCCTTTCCTTACGCGAGTAAGTCAGGCACTTTCATGTCCTTTTCTTACGCGAGTAAGTCAGGCACTTTCATGTCCTTTTCTTACGCGAGTAAGTCAGGCGCTGTCATGTCCTTTTCTTACGCGAGTAAGTCAGGCGCTGTCATGTCCTTTCCTTACGCGAGTAAGTCATGCGCTGTCATGTCCTTTCCTTACGCGAGTAAGTCATGCGCTGTCATGTCCTTTTCTTACCCTAGTAAGTCAGGCGCTGTCATGTCCTTTTCTTACGCGAGTAAGTCAGGCGCTGTCATGTCCTTTCCTTACGCGAGTAAGTCAGGCGCTGTCATGTCCTTTTCTTACGCGAGTAAGTCAGGCGCTGTCATGTCCTTTCCTTACGCGAGCAAGTCAGGCACTTTCATGTCCTTTTCTTAGGCAAGCAAGTCAGGCGCGAAAGCTATGATCAATTTTACAAAAACCTTACAAAGATTCCGAGACGATAGGTGACGTACCAGAACATGACGCGCCTTATCAGGACAAGAACCTTCGTGAATTCTTGAAACATTAATGTGCGTTCATGTGTGTGTGCGAGAGAGAGGGGGAGGAGAGAAAAAGAACCACGCCTTAAATCAACAATCCATTATTACCAAATTCAAATAAGTGGAGATTCTCACCCTTCCCCTACCCCTTACCCCCCCCCCCAAAAAAAAAAACTCAAGGTCTGATTAAATTTCTGTCTCACTTCATTAGCTGTACTTTCACTCGGTAATCGAAGTGAATTTTCGATTGTCATACATGGTTATATTTCTCGATTTTCTTTTTCCACAAACTTTTTGTTTTCTAATTTGTTTTTTGCTTTGCATTTGCCGGAGACCTAACCCTCCCATCAACGTTGTACGATTTTTGTAACCAGGGTTGTCTTCGTGCAGGTATTATTTAAGACAGAGAGAGAGAGGGAGAGAGGGAGAGAGAGAGTAGAGAGATTGGTTGTTGGCTGCTAACGTCCCGCCGCAAACTGGGTGCATATCAGGACAGTGGTATATAGGGGGATGGGGTCCTGTCACTAAGCTGTGAACTGAAAGAGCCTCCAGACTGATAGCTGCAGTAAGACGGCCAGTGCGGACAGGCAGTTTTTTGTGAGGGGAGTTGGCCGAATGGAGTTTGCACAATGTTTAACTCCAGGAAATAATCCTTGGCAGCGCCAGGATTCGAACCAGCATCATTCCACCTGGTAGTCTGCAGCTCTATCAACTGAGCTATCTAGGCCCCTTGAGAGTGTGAGAGAGAGAAAGAGTTCTACAAAATAGGAAGTGACATGACACGACATGTCGCAGCCATTTAGCCCCACGACAAGGAGTGATGCATACAGAACGTTAAACATATAAACGACAGCAACCAAATAGTGTTGACAATTCAGATGCTTGAAGACCACAAACATGTTACTACCCTGTGTTTCCTTGCACTCGAATGATAAAACAAACGTACGCACACACGCATACAGTATACTCTAGCTCACTGTCACACAAAATAATTATATGTTGTGGAAGGTATCTAATAATGGGTTCTTATGTTAAACCTCGCGTGACCAATGAATGTTTCTCTGGATATGACTGTTGATCAAGTTATTCATTTTCTCATAAAAGGCTATATAATTTGATTTGTCTGTAGTGCAGGGATTGGAATTTCAGGTCTTTTCGTATTTAAAAAAAAACGTTTTTTATTAGTTGTTTGGGAAAATCAACTGCTGCAGGCAAAAGCTTCTTTATTATGAACATCAATTAAGAATTTTACTAATGCTAGGAAGCGGATTTGTAAAAAAAAAAGAGTTAATGATTTAGGTTTAAAATCAAGCTGACGACCAGTTCATTCAAAACCCATTGATAGAAAACGTACGTGTTAATAACAGATATTTACTTCATTGGGAGATGACCCCGAACTTCTTTTCATTGCTGACAGGTGTATCTTCACTGCCCACCAGATTCATCCTCCTGCCGACAGCCACCCACTCAGTGTCAGCGCTGGTAAAGAGGAATGCCAGAAGCTACAAAAATGTTGAGGCCTCTTGTTTTTTTCCTTTTTTGTTTGGCAGTTTTTGCTTGGGTTTCCTTTCTCTTTTTGTGGGGGTGGGGATTGGGGAATCAAAATCTCGTCCAGAATCCCTGGCGACCTTTCGTGAATCCCAAGGTTCGTCTGTGCTTGTTTTAACTGTATACCGCAAAGTTCCCCCACCTCACCCCCACCGGTCATCTGGCGATTATTTCAGACGATTGCAGTCTGTGACGAGACAGAAAAGGAAGTCGGTCTGAAGTCTGGTTCGATTGTTCGGACCTCACTGTTGGACATGAAAACAGCGAATACTGAAGTACAGGGGAGGGGCAGTGTTGGAAGACGAGAAAGGTTGTGTTTAAAGGCTAAACATCGGGGGACTACGGTGTAATTCCATTTCGAGAGTCTAGCTGCTTATTAACATGCTATTGCGTGATCAAACTGGCGGTGATGGATCACGTGATCTGTAATGCATGCACGCAGGCACTCATAGAGGCACGCACATTTGCTGGCGATCTGGAATGGAAGGAGGAGTTACAGATGAGATTCTTTCCTTAATTTTTTAAACACTTCATTTCACCGTCATCGACACATCAGCAACAAGAAGGACGACTACAAGGAGGAGGAAAACAACACGATGACAACGACAACGACGACGACAACAACAAGAAGAAACTGCCACCATTTTCTCATCCTGAAAGCAACGTGAAGCTGTTAACAGTTCAAAGCTTCCAGGAAGCTTTAGTTTCGTTTGTCGTTGATTTGAGACAGAGATGACAATAACGAAAGCTCGACCAAGCAAAACTAGACAAACAAAACGTTTTATCTGTTATCTGTTTGTGTCGTCCTGAAGAAGGGGTCGTTCGTGCCCCGAAACGTTGACGTTTTGTTTGTCTAGTTTTGCTTGGTGAAGTTTTTTTTTGTCTTCTTATTTACCCCTAGCATCAGTCACGTGTTTGTTTTCTTTTTTCTTTGAGACACATTCAAATTTATATCATGGGTTATATGAACGGCTTACGCTTGACCAACAAACACTGCCACGAAAAAGTCACTGTCAGAACAGTCAGACAGCAGAATTATTACTCACTTTTTACTTTAAAAGTTCCACCTATGGAAAAACATAATGCCATGTCCCTTAGATGACATTATCCAAATATAAGAACGTTATTTGTAAACATCTTACATCAGATGTAGTGAATGGGTTGCTTTGATGGAAACAGCTACACCAGATAGAGAGGTCAAAGACCCTATTCACAATGAAGTCTTTGGGAACACTGTCTTGGGGTACTCCTGATCATAGTGGGTAAATCTACCACTGGAAATGGAGGGGAGAGGGGATAAGGGTTGAGGTTATGCATACATTCACAAAAATCTCTCCGCATCCTCTAGATCTTAAAAATAATGAACAGAATTTTTAAAAAAAACTGCTCCATAAAACTAAAGATTCTAAGACACAGGGATAACTAACACAAAAATAGTAAATAAATTTAAAGCGTTTCCTTGTTGTCACCATAAAATTAAAGCGGTTGAACAACAAAGTCAAGAGATGCCTTGCGAAACTTGCTGGTCAACAGCGAGACACTGTGGCTAGTCTCCTTGTGATTCTAACAATAAGGACCAGCCGTGGGTCAAGTGCGTCTGTTGCTTGGATCGAATGAGTAGCTTAACAATATGAAGCGAGAGGAAGAAGCTTAAGGTCATGAAATACTTCGCAAGCGCAGCACTGTAAGAGGCATGTGCTTAGTATGGATGTAAGAGTAAGAGTAGAGACTTTTAAGCTAAACGAAACCTTTTTCCTATTGTAAACAACTGTACATCGTTTAAGCACCTGCAAGTGTTTGAGCGTTGGTAAGACAGGTTCATATCCCTACTGGATATTAACTACCACGATTGTTTGACTGATACCATAATGTTTCGATTGTTTTACACCTTCCCAAAGTGTTGTATGCCGTTTAGCGGAAAATACTCACCGTATGCCGAGGTGCATGTTTTGCGGCAACTTTTGAAAGGGCTGATTATAAGCTGGTTCGATGGCAATGGAAGTAGCTCGTATTTTCATATACATGAAACAATTTTCTTTAGAGTTATCTCCCTTAGGCCACAAAAGAGACCATGTTGCAATGAAGCAAAGCGTTTGAAATGAGCATGCTATCGGGCAAAAGTGTGAGACTGGCTCTCGACATGATGAGACATTCACTTGGATACCATTTTCAACGCAACTGGTTACACAGAATTCATACCAGATAGATTTCACGAGCAATTATTTTATTTTCGTCTTCTTAAATTTTCTTACAGACTGCGTTGAAATTATTGTTACCATTCTACATTTTTTTTGTAAGATACATAGAGACCACAGGGAAAGTCATGGCCTTCTAAAATGTGACGAAACAGCGTAGGCGAGTACATTGCATACAATGACTGAATTTAACACTAAATAGTAAGTGTTATTTAACAGTTTTTTCCAGTACAATTCTATAATTATTTTGAGGTTCAAAAATTGGTCTTTCCAAATACGTAACATAGATTACTTCACGTGTGGTAGTTTGCAAGAAGCATTGATTTCAAACGGGGGTGGGGGGGGGACATCTATGGATATCAAAGCGACCGCAAGGGTGGAACAGTTGTCAGTGTTGAATGTACGTCGTCGCACTTCTATGTTCGTAGTGTGTGTACAGTTTTGGTAAAAGATGACATTCTGAGATGATGTTCACTTGGTTTGGAGTGTCTTTGACTGGAGGACTTCTACAAAGTACTTTGAATGTTTAGTGCCGATTTCTGTCTTTTCATATTCAATGCTAGAGTGGTGTGGCAAACTCTCCAAACATCCTCCCATTACTTTCTTTTAACCTTGCGTTTGCCTTCTTCTCTGTCCTATTTCCCAATCTGTCCTGACTTGAACTGACGGTAAAGAGTTTAGGCCGAGTATCAATATGGCACCCCTTTCATGACCGCCAAACAAGAGTTGCCGGACCTGTGGTCGACAACCCATATTGACTTCCGCGCCTGGAAGATGCTTTCGTAGAACTGAACAGCAATTCCCAGCAGCACGAAGAGTTTTCTGTTCTTTATTTCTTTCTCTTTCTTTCTTTCCTTTTCTTTCTTTCTTGCATGTATGAAGGAATAAATGAATTAAACAAGAAAACCCAAAACATTGCAAGGATATTCTTTGTACGTAATTTGCTTGAACATTCTAGGTAAATACTCTGATTATAATCCTAAAACAATAGTTTGTGCTACTTTATATATTCACAGAATATGAATATACTATATATCACAAGCTTTGTATATATAGCTGATCGTTTATTTATATAAACACGCTGCAAATTGTCAAGATAGAATTAACTACGAAAGATTTTTCGCGTGACTTCAAATATTTTTAACGCAACGGATGGTAATGGTACTTGTGAAAAGAGAAGCATGCAAACTTTTCTCATCCGTGGAAGCCAACGATCAAGACACGGGAATCTCGCTAAAGCATCTTGCCCCCTTTGTAATCGCCCCTTTTTCCACGTCATTCCCTAATGGCAGGGCTGATCAGAAGCCTCGACTTGAAGTCACTTCCCCTTAAAACGTTGTTAGCCCGATCAATACAAAGAAGGGCTTGTGACCGGAGTGCTGTCAAATTCAGTCTCGTTCGCACACAGAGCAGCGAACTGCTCGAAGGGCACGTTCTGTTACGGCATGATCTGAAATAGCCGCGCATAATTAAGCAGCGGCCAAGTTTGCAAGATGGGCAACAAGTTGCTCCCACGTTCGTGTCAGCCAGAGTCATTGCACGAGAAAAAGCGTGTTTGTTCTCTTTTCGTTGCTGCACAGTGGGGGTTCTCTTTGTGTTTGCCTCGATCGTTTTCTCTCAGGTAAACCCAAAGTAAACATAGGTGTTTCTGTGCATGAGTGTGCGTGGGTGCTTGCGTGCGTTTGTGTGTATGTGTGCGTGCTCGCGCTTGAGTGCGTGGATGTATCGCCCGATTCTGTAGTATAGTTGTGATAACGGAACAAAGCATTTATTTTTCTCTCTGGCATTTCGACAACAGAGAGACTTCAAGAGATACGCACCGTTCGAGTCTGGAGTTTAGTTTGTGACCAGCGTTTCCTCTTTGTGCTCTCGGAATCTTGTTTGTGTTTCCCTCATTTTAAAAGACCAGATAAGAGGCGTGTCTCATTTTCGTGACCTTTCATTTTATGCTAGATCGTGGCATTTCATGTACTCGTGCAGAAAAAAAGTCATTTGTGAAGGTCCTTGAAATAGTGTGATTGCCTTTTCAGTACCCGTTTCGTACGAATCTTTTTATTCTATATTTTATTTTGAATACATTTCTGGGGCCCTGTCCAATGCTTCAAGGCAAGCCAACGATCAAGTTCGTCTCATTACAACCCTTTGGCGTTTCCCAAACTTCGCAGCTCTCCTTCCCCAGTTCTATTGCACACTCGCAGTGCAAGAGAATTTTCTAGAAAAAGGAACTTTCCGGAACTGATATAAAAGCCCAGTCCCTTTTAATTTTTTTCTAATCTACTTTTACCACCTGCTTTGATAAGCTGAATCTATTCAGCACTGACGTCGACTCGTCTATTTTTTCCCCTTCTTTCGCGGACCTTCTGTGGCCACTCATGCTCGGGGACAGTTTCCATCCACGGCCGGCTTTCAAGAACCGCTTCAGACGAACGCCAAGGGACGCAGCTCGGCATAGTGGGAACACGTTTCACGAGATGTGTAAGTGTTCCGCAAAACACCCTGCAGGGCAGTCGACACGTAAAGCACGAGAGAAGAAGAGGCGCCAGGAGTGGTAGAAGGAGGGTTACAATGAACTGTCGCTCCAGAACTGGTGCCAGAACCACTTTGAGAGTCAGAAATGCAGAAATATGTTGCCCCGCGAGACCCACTACTTTCAAGGTTTCTTTGTTTACAGCCGTTTCCCCTACCTCGGCCGTCTACTGTGGGACATTATAGAGAGCATTGGCAGAGCAAGAGAGTGACCTTTGACATAAAATGATAGAACGCGCTGGCTTTGACCTTCGAGTGCGTCCAGTTCTGACAGGAATAGATACCTGGCGAGGCAAGGCAGAAATCCAGAGACCAGTTCTATGCTGCTTTGACAGGAATGGATACTTGGTGCGGCAAGGAAGAAATTCTCAGACCAGCCTATGCTGTTTGACAGGAATGGATACTTGGTGCGGCAAGGGAGAAATGCACAGACCAGCCTATGCTGCTTTACAGGGCGGTTGGTGGAAATCTCCATCAAATTGTTTCATCTCTGGAACCGGGACCCCACAGAGCTAGCATGTCGAGATACAAAAATCAACAGATAAACCTGTAATTTCACATCCAAGCACTGATCAAATAATGATGTATTATAACGATGGCAATGGGAGTAACGTAAGAATAATGACTGAAAGTAAAAAAAAAAAAGTGCTTGATGTCGCGGTTTTTCTCTGTCGTGTCTAGGGTATGGCGCTTTATGTGTTTTACTACTCTGCTCGTTCGACTCGAGTTATCACAACATAAAAATGTGTCAAGAAGGGGGAAACTAACACTGCAATCACTGAACATTTGCGGTCGGTTGCCTATATAGCCCTGCGCGCGGACTTGCAAGCGCGCACTACCCGTTCGGGGTGGTGGTCTGTAGCCCGTGGAGGGTGGTTCGCCCCCACCTCGCACTCAGCCGGCTACCTTCCCCCCTACACCGCGTTCTCCAGCTGTTTTGGCGAGCCAATCGGGTCGCCCGTAACAGTTTGTTCTACCCCCTGATTGGTTAGGGCAACTAGACGCCTGAAACTCGCAACACTTGAGTCATTGAGGTGGGGGAAGGGCAGGGTACTAATGTAAGACTGCGCTAGTAACTGAATTTGCATTGACCACGTTTGCCGCATCTTCAAGCAGAACAAGAAACAGACTTCAGCATTTAGGCCGCAGCTACGCTGCTGATGACTCCTTAAAATGGTAACAAAAAGAATCGCTGACCTCTCGGTGTACGAAAGTTTCGGATTCTGTTTATCCTGCCATCAAGAAACGTATTCAGAGGCAAGCTACAGGTAAACAGCCACTTTTTTCAAACAAGGATGATCTCATTCTCTCTCTGTCTCTCTCTGCGCATTCACACACGGACTGCTAAGGATCCACCGATAAAAGACACCCAAACCGAGAAAACATTATTTTCCTGTGATTAAAGCAAAACTGGAAAAGAATCTTATGCTGGGAACAATTCAAGAAACAGCCAAGACTCGCCACACCTTTAAGCAATCTGGACTCCAGTTCCGGATTCTCAGGATTTGCTCTCAGGCGTCTACAGGGACAGACTCTCCGAGGATTACAGAGGGAACTCTAATGACGCTGGTGATACTGATTTCAACAAAGTGCGCGTCATCCCGCTTCTCTTGAATCCGTCCTCAGGCATGTTCGTGACTTTGTTCTTGTTGCTAGATTCCACTGACCAGATCTTTTTACCTCACTCCTTGATCTGCTCATCAGTTCCTAAATATTTTGAGTAACCACCTGGACATTTTCATGTGAAATATATCGCAACATTATTCTTTCGGTCATCACGCTGATGGCTTCAGTTCTTTCTCGTGCCATAGGCTCCTGTAGACAGCCAAAGTGACGTAGTTATCGAAACAGGTGAAGCGACGTGGTGTTGTTGTCAGTCTCTTCCTCTTAGTCTATCCAAGTTCCAGGTCAAAGGAAAAAAAAACCGCCAGCTAATATCGGGTAGGTTAGTCAGCAAGTTGCCTCCTGGCTCCTGTTGCGCTGAAATGTGAATGCCTTGGGTTCTGTGGCTTCACTGTGATCTGTAAATACATTGTCTAGCCAGTCTGGCTTCGTAGTGCTACGAGCTTAATTAACAAATAGTCTTCAGTTACAAGTTTGATGATGATGATGATGATGATGATGATGATGATGATGATGATGATGATGATGATGATGATGATGATGCGCAGAAACACACTCATAAAAGAGCGCTCTCACTGTGCTTGACACTGCGCAGAAGAAATATATCTAATATATAAAGCCGAATGTGAGTGTGTGTACGTGCGTGCTTGCGTGAGTGCGTGTGTTACACAAATCCGCGCTCCTGAACCAAACCACACCAAAGTCGGCATGCGTCTTCCTTTTCATCCGCAGATGGTCATAGACCATATTTCGACGCTGTACCTAGGCCTAAACAAAAGTGAAATAAATATGACGACGCCCTCAACAAGTCATCTACACAGCGATCAGAGTGCAAGGGAGATCACTACACAGACTTTTCACTTTCGTACGAAGAGTACTTTCCCTTGCCTCGCTTGACAACAGGGAGACGGCAGCAAAGGAAGGGCTAAGGGTGGGAATTACGGTAGGGTTGGGCAGGGTAAGAAAATCCTTGATAGCTCCGGGTCCACTGGCTAGTGAATATATACAGACAAAAAAATGGTACTCAAATGATGGAACACTTAGTGTACCTAAGCAACAATAAAGCTAAATCAATGATTATTTACTTCATATTACTTTTTACTTACTTCAACAGACAGGTATGTGCTTATTTATTTTTTTAAGGAACCGCAGCAGGTACTTCAAGTCAGAAGACTGAAGTTCTAACGAAAAGAAATTTTAAAAATTCTCGTCTCGTGTCACACTTAAAACTTTCTAGAAATGAAAAGCATCTTCCGGTTATCCTTGAAAAAGCAATTACCAAACGGCTTTTCCTCGGTTTCTTTCAGAAAGATGAGAGCAGAAATATTCCTATTATACACAGCCACCCCTCCCTTCTCCTCCGTTTCCAGTCCCCCGGGTATAACATTCCATGGCAGCTTCTCTCTCTCTCTCTCTCACTCACGCAAACACGCATACACATGCAACACACACATCCACAAGCTGGTTCTCTCCTCCCTCCCCCCACCCCCAGTCACACTTTTGGTAATATAGTTTTATGGCTGTGTTTTAACTCTGTCCTGAGAAAACACCGGTGATTGCGGAAGCGTTTATTAAGAGACAAGGTATCACTTCCCTGAGCCAAAGTCGTATATCTCTGGCACAGTCCACACCTGTCTTGCCCTAGGAATCAAATACATCATCAAAGTGCCTTGTCGGCAATCACTCTGAGAAGACGCTCTCAAAACGTCTTGCGGTTTAATCTTAAGAGTTCTGTCTCTGGCGTTCGCTATCCCTGTCATTCCTTTCTCTCTTCTCCGCACCCTATGCTTTTCATAATTATATTTTAAGCATTTAGTTTGATATTTCTTTGACTGCAGTAAACACACGAGGCTTATTCAGGTGTATTTGCGCTGCTGTCAAGATTTTAAGGGGGAATGCTTTACTTTAGAGCAGTTTTTCTCCAGTTGATGTGTGAGTACGTTTGGGGTGTTTTTTGTGCTTTAAAAATATTTTCGCTTTGTCAGGAGAATCGAAACGCGAAAATGTGAACATGGAATTAAGTCTCGTAAGGAAAAGGAAATAATCTCTCAGTTTCCTCTAGAACCATTATGGCCCCCAGAACTGTTAACTCCCTTGCAAAGACAGCGTAGAATTCAGGTGCAAGCACACAGCTGTAGACTGTGGTGCAAAAGCACGCAGCTGTAGAATATGGTCTTTACCCTCATGGGACTTTCAGTGAAAGCGAGAACATTAGGCAAATTTTCGTAACCAGTATTTCTAACAGCAACAACAACATTAACAACATTAACAACAGCAACAACAGAGTTTTTATGCCTGTAGCTGTTGATTGGTTCTTTGACAGAAATGCATGAACAATATGAATCTTTCTGCATCAACATGTGTGTAGACCTATAAAGTGCATCTAGAAGGAATATTTCGCAACTTTCTTTTGGCAAATCACTATAACGCTTTGGTATAGTTCTGTGCGCACGGCTGAATATTCTTCCGTTCTTTTTGAAAGACAGTCTTATTCGACGACAAAGCAGTACCTCGTTAAATCTAATTGAAAATTCATTTTCTCAAACCACAAGAAATTTCTTTCTTTAATCTCTTTGGATTTTAACTGATATATTTGAAGCGTGCCCAGCAAAAGACGATTAGCTGATACAGTATTTTTTTTTTAGCGCCTTTCCTCCTCTCTGTTTGATAGAATTTCTCTAAAGAACCGGCTTGTGCTGTGTGCTTTGCAACGCTTCAAAGAGAATGTTTTTCATAAAGTGTAATGAAGAAATCGAGCTGACAGGAAATACAGCAGACATGCCGTTCTAGAAAGAAACAGTCATTGCTTCTGAGCACAGAGGCATGCCTGGTTTGCTAGAGTTGAAAATCGCTAAACACGTGTTCCTAATCTTTTATGTTTCCATATCTTGACTGAAAGTCTTCTCTTCGTCTTGGCAGGCCCAGAACCACAAAACAAGAAAAACGAAAAAAAAAAAAGAGTTTCGAAGATATATTTTATTTGTGGGCTAACATGGCAAGCGTTTTGGAGCTGTCGTCCTGTTAAAGTGGTTGGCAAACTGTGTTTTTCGCTTATCGGGTTTGCAGGGTTTTCCATCCAGATAAAGTTTTTAATTTTTCTTTGACTCTGCAGCTAAAAGTAATTGATTCCTTCTTTTGGTCTTCGGTTAGCGCCATAAAATCTTCAGCCATCCCATTCTTAGTGCTGCAAGAAGAATAGCGAAAGTTACAAAACCAGCAACAGCAGAGCCCTCAAAAAATAAAAACTGTTTCTGTGACTATGAGGGTGGTGGATGTGTTTGCGCATACGAGCATTTTCCAGATATAGGTATCAGCAGTGTCCCGTCTTGATGTCTTAGCTTCGGGAGGAGGTCACGCTGTTGCTGTTCTTGTTGTAGCGTGTTCGGTGGGTGGGTGTTGCTTAACGTCCTGCCGCAAACTAGGTGCACATCAGGACGGTGTTGCTCAGACAAAGTTTACGTGCTGCTACACGTGGGACTGCTGTCACAACACGGGCCTCAGTCCCACCCAGTCACATTATACAGACACCGGGCCAACAGTCCCACCCAGTCACATTATACTGACACCGGGCCAACCATTCCTAGTACTGTTCCCTGTAGTGCCAGGCGTCTGGCAGGGCAGCTACTAGATTGCCAATTTTTAAGTCTTATGTATGACTCGGTCGGGACGGGAACCACCGACCTCCCGCCTGGGAAGCGGAAGCCATTAGACTATCGAGGCGATCTATTTTGTTTTGTGATGGTGTTAGTGTTAGTACTGGTATTGATGTTAGTATTGGCATTAGCATTAGATTAATATTAGTTCTGTTTGTGATGTTCTTGTTACTCGTGTTCCTGCTATTGGTGTGACTGCTCCTAGCATGAGATTGATTCTCGTCAACCTTGCCACTATCTTTAAGATCCCTTTTGTTCAGCCATCTTTTGTCCTTCTGTTTTTCTGTCCTTCATGTTACGGGCGTCCGACTTATATGCATCCTGTGACAATGGAGAAACCTATCCACGTGACATGCCTGACACGTCTTCAGGACTATTCCTTCTCATCCTATTTGGCCATGTCTTTTCAGTCACTATAATCTGAATTTCTCAGCTATTTCAGTATGCACGTTTCTTTACTTAATTTGGTTGAAGGAGCCTGGATACCTCTGCAGATAGAACTGCGAAACTATCGTGTTAATGTTGCTGTTTCGAATCCAATTGACTGCAGCTGCCAGTCTGGTGGTTCTTTCACAGAGTAACTTAGTAATAAGACCCCATTCCCCATAGTTCCATAGTGCGAAATCACCGCTAGGTGGAAGCACTGTCCCTCTAAAATAACCTACCTACATTTGTACCTAAGGATAGTTTCATTTGGGTTTGGTCTGACTTGATTTTGGCTGTAGCCTTTGTTCTTGCATGGTTTTATATTTGATCTACCTTGCTTTATTTTAATAAATAATGTTGGTTTCTATCTAGATAGGATATCGACATGTAGAGCGTTTTGGAGAGGCAGTTGAAATATATCGGGCTTAAATATGGCTGATCTCAGAATAAAGTCTTCTTGTCCTTCAGATCTGTTCCCTTCATTTGTCTGAAGACGTAAGGAAATGCCTCCATGCTGTGCCTGAGTGGAGGACTTCTAGTTTGGGAAGTGCGAAAATACTGTCAAGCTTTGAACTGACTAGTTTCTCATGAGGAAAGCAAAACCCTAGTTTTGGGTGAAAGACGTGTTTTGAAACTTAACATCCATCTTGTAGAGTGCAGTCAGGTCAGAAGGCGGAACCCTAGGTTTCACTTGAAGTACGTGCTTAGCAAGCCAATAGGTCGACAAAATGTGTGTTTAGCGAGACGATAGGTTCTTTCTTTATGTCTGCATGGATCCGCACTTCATTGGACAATGCAGTTTGGCATTTGGGACTTTTTTCTCTGCGGTATAAATAAGTCCATTTTACTGATAAGGTCACCAGGGTTTACGTCTTCACTTCCAACATTTATGTTAAGTTTAATAGCTACTAAATTGGCGGCTACAATTTCGCTTTATTTTTCTTGCCGACGAGAACGTAATATATTTGAAAGAGGCCGCCCTCAAGAACACCTAGAAGGGAGTTCCCGGGCCTTGTTTCGCATTTTGTGCCACTGGGATTTTTATTATTAGACTATTTTGCACTTTATTATTTTTGTTAAACTCGCCAAAAGCCTTTTTTTCTCTTTGATCGTTTGCAACGTTCAGAGGCTGCGGAAATAATATCTCCACCCCACACCTTCGAGCGATTTAAAAAAAAATGAAAGAACGAACAAAGGAAAGTGTATATATGCATGTCTACGTACGTCTGTATGCATGTATGTCTACGTACGTCTGTATGTATGTATGTCTACGTACGTCTGTATGCATGTATGTCTACATACGTCTGTATGCATGTATGCCTACGTACGTCTGTCTGTATGTATGTCTATTACGTCTGTATGCATGTATGTCTACGTACGTCTGTATGCATGTATGTCTACCTACGTCTGTATGCATGTATGTCTGCGTACGTCTGTATGCATGTATATCTACGGACGTCTGTATGCATGCCAACATTCATACCTGCCTGCCTGCAAGCATGTATGTATTTAGGCATGTATGTATGTATGCCAGTAATTTTTTTTGGGGGGGGTAGTTTTATAAGTAGTCCCCTACCAGGTTTGTATGTATGCAGGCGCATAAGCATAGATTTATAGATGTATAAATAATCCCCTCTCATGCCACCTGGAGAAGAAAAAGAAAGTTTTACAATTTAAACAATAAATAATCAATTGAAGGTTTATTTGAGAATATGAGAAGAACGCTAGCAGCTTTTGGCGTGTGCCTCGGTCTATGGTGGAATGTCTGGTTTTAACCGATATGTTGCTTCGTGAAGAATATTGCAACGTGGGGAGTTTCTGTGATTCTAAAGCTGCACGCTTTCGTTGGTTTTAATACAGAAAGTGAACTAAAAGCTTGGATTTCTTAATTGCCTGTGTAAACATTAGCTGTGACTCAATGACCATTTGATTTCCTGGTAAAGATTTCGGGATTCGATCCCTTTGCCCTAGGCCACTACTGCGGAAAGAGTGCTCAGATAGGATGATTTGATTTTTTGAGGGTTTTCTTCCCAGTTGCGATGGCGATATATTACATTTGTTCATGTTTAAATATTTTGTAGTTTCAATTATCAGAGCATTTTCAATGAATCCTCGATAGGGAAAGTGATTGGTCATGCTTTAGATTACAGAGTGACTTGCAAATCTTGGAAGGCCAGCTGACCTGTAGTACTACTGTTGGAGAAATGTGTTCACCAATTCAGTAATTGGAAATGCTCAGCGGTTAAGACAATTTCTTGTTTACGATCTGAGTGAAGATTTATACTAATTCTGAGCTACGTTCGCCAATTCTGTCATGTAACAGTTATGAAAAACCAATAACTTTGCATTTCGCTTGTGAGCGATTGGACGTGGCACATATATGCGTGCATGCTAGTAAATGCCCGGAGCGGCTAGCGAAGCTCAGTAATATATGCGAACTCTCATCCTAATTCTACCGTTCGCCCTAACTTCCGGTTCCGCCTATGCGTCCGCCGCACTGTCGCGGATAGTTAGGGTGACTTCTGACTGAGTTGAGTTTAGTGCACATACAGGCCTACACCCCGTCGATGCATTGCTCAAATGGACGTCATTTGCTGGCGTGGTTCGATTTTAGCCTACAACGTTGCCCTTTGCGAGGTTAATAGCTTTTTCTTATTAGCAGACCCTAATAACATGTGTACATTAAGCTCTACTTTCACTGCACAGAACATCTAGTAGCTGACGTCACGGACTGGACCCGCCGGGTAATCTGCTACAGCCATTTTTTGTGTTCTCCGTTGACGATTTTTCTAGCGGCCACCCTGTCTCAAGTTGTCTGGGTGATTACTGTTTCTAGATCCCGCGCTGCACCACAGTAATTTCTGATTCCGAGCACTCCTTCTTTTCCCACCTTCGCACCCCCCCCCCCCCCACCACCTACCCCGTCCCAGTCTTAGTTTCATGTACAGCACGTGATCTAAAAGAGTGCCCTTTTGACAAGACAAAGATGGAGTTTACAGCTATCCATAAACTGCATGTTGCTGATATCCAAATGATCCTAAAATAAATAGTGTTAATTAGCTCTAGATGAAACAGGCACTATCCCAGCACGGCATTTTCACTGACTGTACAGTTCGTTGTGTACGTGCGTGCGCGCGCGCGCGAGCGTGTGTGTGTGTGTGTGTGTGTGTGTGTGTTACCTCTAGAATGTTTGAGGACTAAGCAAACCTAAAATCTTGTGCGACACTACTAACAGTTTAACTCTTGAAAGTTTAGTGTCTAATAAAAAGTAGACATTGTGAGTTGATGATCATCTTGTCATGTGTCAGTTTCGTATTTCTTTCCGTTAACTTAATGCAAGAAAAACAGGTGACTGCCGCTTGGAGTAAAATCTATCTTAAATTTAAAACAAGGGAACTGGACCAAGCTAAGACATGACAAAGACAATCTACATGTTTCGGGGCACTAC
>SMGT01008227.1:255424-275568 GCA_004794575.1 Lanistes nyassanus | reverse complement strand
ATACATGATAGACTCTCTCAGGGTTCTGATACGGTATCCCAGACGGTGTAAAGTTCACCGAACTGGTCGTTTTGAGCACACCTTGGATGCTTCTATTCCGTGGTTGAAGTTGCTGTCATGTCGCCTTCAATCTATTGCCTGTCACTCCTTACAATATTCCAGACTTCTTTCATCACGGGCAGCCACTTTGGCAGGTAGCCGAGCTCTTGAACAGTTTTCCTCGCATCCCGTTTCGTGAATTCGTCTCAGAACAGAAGTCTGGAAATACAAGTGTGGCTTCCCCCGAATATTTCTGCAAGTTTTTGAGCACGTGGCCTTGATTATCCATAAAAAACATAACATTTTTTCTTCGCACACACCATCTTTGCTAAACACCGGTTTGTTGCCACTGTGAAACGACGTTATATTTGCCATCTGCTCCAGAATGGCAGCGAGACAATTATTCCCCTTAGACCACACAGCGTGTGATTAAAGTTGGCTTATCCGCATTTTTTAAGATCTTCTACCACAGTATGAAGATACATAGTATGACATGGCGGCAGAAGTGCCTGACGGCATTCACGGTCGCAGGTAAATAAGATACTGATGTTGCGCACTTCATGCTGCAAGTCTTCGTTAAGTTAATATTATTTTTTATTAATTTATGCTAATAATACAAAGTAGTACATTTCTGGTAACACTCACGTGTCCTTCTCTGTAATTAGACAAGACTGGGTCTCTGACACAGTGAATAATAGGCAAAAATGTGTAGATTTCAGTACGGCATTTTTTGTGCAGGTTAGACACAGTGCACAGCTGGACTGTCATGCCATAAGCAAGTGCATGGTTTTCGTCTGGGGGTAAATTGAAAACACAGAGAGCGAGAGAGAGAGAGAGAGAGAGAGAGAGGACCCCCTTCGTCCTCACCCACCTACGCGCACTCACAAACCACTAACAAAGGCTGAGTGGAGTTGTGAGAAATTACAAGGGAGGGAGATAATTCCCTCATTAAGACAGCCACTGATAAGATCTTTTTTCTTCTTTTCGTCTTCTTTATGAGGCAGCACTACGCTGCTCCTAACTGCGTTAAATTGCTGAAGAAAGTTTTCTAGTATACACCAGAAGTTTCGCCAGCGAAGAATCTAAGATGCCGTCGATAAATAGCCACATGAGTACTTCAGAAGGAGAGGGGTTATTCTCGGCATACAAATACTTTTCATATGTGAAAATGTGTGTGCTGTAAATGAAACGAATAATCTCAGCCAGGTGAGGATGTGTACATCCCTAGACTATGAAATCCATTGGGAAGGCAAGGATGATGAAAAGGGTCAACACTTTGATCATCAAAATCTAGACATGCCGTCTGCAGCGCAAAGAGGAACTTGGAAAATGACAGGACAATTCTTCATGTCTGCCAGCCTTCGTGGACGTGACCCATGTCTGGAAGGATGTGATTTTGCGCAAGCTGAATGAAAAAGGGCGTCTGTCGGTCAAGAAGAACAGACAAACCAAACATTTTCCTTGGGAAAGAACAGCGAGAGTTCGATTGCGTTCCTGCGGCGGAAATGCAAGAGACGCGGACATTTGAGTTGACGTGCATAGACGGCGGTCGAGAGAGAGAGGGCGCCGAGAAGACACAATCTCCCACAAGCTTTCTGTTCGTGACGTCATTCTGGGAGCAGCCGACTGCAAGTGCCACGCGTGCATGCTAGCAGGCCACACGGTAAATGGCCCCAAGCACGAGACAAACTGCACGTCTTCTGTAAGACGGAGGATGTCGATTTGGGATTAGCCAGACCAAAGGATCCTTTCTCTGTGAGCGTTTTTTTCCCCCGTGTCTCATGCGTCTGTCTGCTTCTGCCTGTTGCTGGTTTGAAATTTGCCACTGTGCATGGATCTCGGTACGTCTTCAAATTTGTAACTGTTTTTTTTCTCTGCAGTAACATATTGGTGAACGTGAACCGTGTATATGTTCGTCCGTGTACATTTGTATACGCACATATGTATATTTGCACGTGTTCGTGTGTGACTACATGCATTCACGAAGATCCAGTGAGTTGTAGTTGTGGAGACAGATTCAGCACATATGCCCTGCCCTGCTAAGGTGAGAATAAATAGCCGGGAAAATATGGTCTTAAAGCCATGTACTACAACCTTGCGCTAAATCTAAAATCTATGGCAACATATCATGGAACTCAAATTTTAGGTATATTTGAATAATAAAATCTTCAAAAAAGTGTAAACTATGTACTTGACTAGTAGTCTACTAAAATAAAACTACTAAGACTTATATGCAATTAAAGGGAATTGATTAAAACGAAAGAAAATTGAACCATATCTGAATATTAAAGATAGCAAATAATAGAACTGAGGAATAGGACGGCAGTAGGATCAGCCAACAGGGACAACGTCCCATTTCGTACGAGGAGAGCCAGCACCAGCAGCACAGTACCACAACCAGCATGGAACCAGCAGCACACCAGCACCGGATCAGAACACCATAGCCACTGGGCTTTTCCCCAGATTCTTCTCGCTCCCCCCCCCCCACTCACACACACACACACACCATAGTGTGAAATCACTGCAAGGTTGAAGCACTTTCCATCCAAACTCGACAACAAATATAATAGGTGTGTTCATATGCACACACACATACACCAGAATATAAATATATATATAAGCATTAGTGCATTCATGCAAACACAGACAAAAAGGACATTGTAACACCTCCAGTCGGACGCACTCGCACGACAGCACAGCCCGACAGCATAATGACTACACCAAAGTTTATTGCTAAAAATATACTAAGCGATGGCACGGCCGTTCAACTAAACGCTACTTCTAAACGCTACACCAAATCTTGATAGTCTAGTGGCTTTCTCTTGGACCTGTCTCCAATGTACCTTTCCTTTTAAAACTCAAATGTCACCTCGAGCGGAGGAGGAGGATCGTCAGCCTGGTACCAGCTGGCCACCTCGCAAAACACTTCAATCAGCACCTCCCTCCACCGGCCAGCCTGGATCATTACCCGCAGTGCTTCTTTCTGTTCTGGTGTTTGCATGATGGTGTCCACCAGCCGATGAAGGTGCTGCTCCGCCAACCACACAGGTGACGCACGGCTGTTCGACGATTTCTTCTGTAGAGGCGCACGTGAAAAGCAACTCTGTAGTCACCTTTCAACTGTGCCCCTCTCAGTCTTCTGCTTGCTAACTCCTGCCTTGGGCTTCAATGTCAAATCTGTTCAAGTCCCATGGTCAGGCGCGCATAAGCCTTTCGGCTGAGCGCAGGTTCGAGCAAGCTCTCTCTCCTGTGTCCTTCTCTCTCTAATCGTTGTCTCTGTCTGAATCTCCTTGATTCTTGCATCTCCCCCTATTCTTATTCCTCCCTACTCCAACGCCCTCTACATCACATGGTCTATTCTTGTAAACAGCATCACGAGTTTCCAAGGCCAGCGACCGGACATTACTAATACATTCATGATCAGTTGTCGCACTGCTGTCGTCTGGTGTCCTTGACTGTTGGACCTGGGAGGTTGCTTGACTACCTCCCTCCACCGTACATATTGTTCTCTGGGAGAACACGAATTTTACTTCCCTGAACTAAGTGAACCTCTAGTTTAAACTGCGTGAAAAATACTATCTTTACACGCCAGGTCTCAATTTCGTTACAGACATCCATACATAATCATGTGCATAAATACAAACACATACAAATTTTTATTAAGCTATGTGAGAGACTGCTGCCCAAGAACCTTTAAAACTGGCTCTCAACACGTTAATACCAGTCTGATGATTACGACACGAACATGTGGACAAGCAGGGGTTTTGCTAACGGAGCAAACGTGTCAGGACCTCCCTTGCAGGGATCAGAAAAGCATTAAAGCATGTGTGCAGACGATATGTCAAGTCTGTATTAACGAATGCAGGCATGCCTTACTGTCACCAATGTCAACAGCCTTGACGTGTCATATTACGTAACAAGCCTCCGAGGATAGAGAGCGCTAAGTGCCTCAGGCTCGATCCTAGCAGGTCTCGGGTTCTGCATGTGTCCTTGGAAAGCTTTGTGAAATAAATCGGTCTCGGCCTGTTAGCAGTTCCTTAACAGAACCTATATGCACGGTGAATGTATCTTTGAAACGACTAGATTTCCTGTCTACATTCACGTCTGTCTGTCTGTCTGTCTGTCTGTCTGTCTGTCTGTCTGTCTTTTCCCCTCCCGCTTCCACTACACTACGTGTACGGGCAGTGGCAGGATAGTCACAACCCACAGACAGCCAAAAGGCCAGTTAAGCCGAGGGAAGGGAAAAGGCTGTAGTCTGGCACTGTGTCAAAAAAAAACTGTTAAGCCCGTTTTAGGACAGAGAGGAGGCAATTAGCAAAAATAACTTTGAAACTCAACCATTTTTTTTTGTTCTGTAACGACAGATATCTAGTCACGAAAGTACTGTTCACCACTGGCTAAAGCTAGTTGCTGACAACCAGAAAGACTTCTTCCTCTCTATTTTCCTTTGTACAGAAAGCAGTTCTTGGGCAAGGACAAGTTGATTTGCCCATAATTTAATTCTCGAGTTAGCTTTGAGAGTTGTTTGGGGCTGGAGTCGACGGGGAGGAGGAAAATGCCAGCCAGGGCTGTCATTAATAGATCGGAGCTTTGGAATCTGTCTTTCCCATTTAACCTATCACTGACGTGAAAATCTTCGCACAAAGTGCTTTCTCGGTGAAAAGAGGGATAAATATTTCCACCTCTTACTCTCAGTGTCCAGGTAAAACCCGATGCTCTTGCACTCACATGTCTAGGAACAGCTACGATTCCTTCCTCTGGATGTCCAGATAATGCCATAACGTCTTGCTTCCATTGTCCAGGTAATGCCATACATTCTTGCTTTCATTGTCCACGTAAAGCATGACTTCTTGCTTTCATTGTCCAGGTAATGCCATGACTTCTTGCTTTCATTGTCCAGGTAATGCCATGACGTTTTGCTTTCATTGTCTATGTAAAATTGCTACCTCTTGGTCTCAATGCCAATGGAAAACCACAAACCCTTCCTCTCTCTATATCCAGGAAAAAATCCTTGCTGTCAGGCTCCAGGAGAAAACCTGATTCACCTTTGCTTTCATTGTCCAGGTCAAAACAAATGAGCTTTGCTTTCTGTTTTGCGACATCCATCTTGAGCGAAACTGTCATTAAAACTTTACAAAGATTATTGCGACACCCCATCTATCAGGACAAAAATAAAACACTCTGGATTCCTACACGTAGAGTCTTCTTCTTATATGCTTGGACATACACTGTTGTTTCCCATCTTCCATACCAACTGCGGCTCGCGATCTTTCCAAGGGAAGACAACTCTCGTTCCGTTGTGCTACGGCAACACCGACTCAGAGCGCTGCCCTCAGACTGATAAACCACTTGGCGCTGTCGGTCAAGACCACATTTGTCCGTTTCTCGAAGAGCTACGTTACCTATGCCCTAGTGGTATTACAAAGCTGCAAAGGGGTTTACAAACTGAACTTTCGAGGGTATTCTCTGTATAGCATTTGATGACAAATTCCAGATAATTATTGAATCGTACATTGTACAACAATAGTTGTGATTGCTATTTACAGCCATACATTTTGGACGGATCTCACTAGTTCTTTCTTGCACCTCCTTCATTAAGCCTTTCGTTTATTATAGTTCAGTTACATGCACATGCTGCAGATGGTAAAGTTCAAGAGAATTGTAAATTGTAGAAATTATTATTGCCACACTAGGAACGCTGTGTTCAGACTGAAAATCATTTGCGATCAAAAACGCTAAATAAGCGACATTTTAGATTGTTAAATCATCTTTAGAGTGTCGAGATATCTATACCTTCTGTGACGTTACAGTGCGCTTTAAACGGTCTGGTTGCTGCACCATTATAAACGAGTAGCATTGCCCTGCTAGAAATCCCTCCCTACAGTAAAACGTAAATTTATCCACATGAATCAGACTAAAACTTTTTCAGATTTCGTTTTACACCCGCTTTACTTTGTATATGTTTTGCAGCTGAAAGAGGGTAAGAGGAAATGAAGTTTATGCTACCAAATGTAAACAACTGTTAAACATATGTTCATGCACTCAGAAAACCCTTCCCAAAACATTCCTGGACCAAGAAAAAGACAAAAAGTGCACTGCCCTGCTGGACATGTTTTGAAAAGGATCCCAAAATATCTCAGGATATTACTTGCTATGAATAACACAACCATGCAAAGAATAAAACACAAGAGTTTACCGCTAAATAAAAGAAACATATTTCTGTGACATTCAGAAACTTTTACTAAACAGACCATCTTGATAATTAACTGTGACTTTTTAGATGCTGCTCTAGTAAGCAATGCCAAGATTATGTAATATTCTAATGGCCACTTATCTTCTGAAAAGTTTTATTCGAGATTTGATAACACCGTATTCGCAAAGAATGCGATGTCTTTCTATTAATTATTCAACATTAATTGCTTTGCTTTAGGGTCTAGGGATTAAGAGAATTGTGATGTTATGGAGACCTCCACAGACACAAAAAACATCCTGTAAACACCATTTTACATTTACGTGTGGTTGCGTGCGTGGGTACCTGCGTGAGTGAGTGAGTGCAAGGGGTTTTAAATATTTATAGTTATACACTGATTTCATATAGAGCACAATGTTACTCTGTCTATGCTTTGCAGGCCTAAGTTTTCAAAACTGACAAGTTTATTTACTGCATCGCCGTCTGGGCTTTCCGTGTTAAGAGTCGTTTACATTACAGCTTTTCGAGAAAAAAAGTTTTGTCTTCTTGCATGATCGCTATTGCTGAAATCAAATTTCAGCTCAGTTTATGACTAATGTTCTCTGAAAGTCAGAAGTAATAAAAAGTTTTCTCCGCGTGGCAACATTCTACAGCACCGATTTCTTCATTACGACAACTTTGATTTGTAACCAGCAATTTTATACGATAAATACTTTCTACTTGAATTTCAATAATAAATATATCACAGCTGCAGTTTCTGACATGGCGTGCTGCTCGTCTGCAAATTGTGAATTTTTACGAGGAAGAGAATCGCCTTCGACATTTATGCAATTATTTATCAATACTCAAAATAATATGTATTCAAAGATATTGCCAGATAAAATAGATATGACTTAAAAGAAAGCAGAACGAAATGAGACACAATAACAATAACAATCATTCATATCAGAACATCTGCACATCTACTACCAATCAACACATCTGCTATTAATCTGCGTAGTTCCAACTAAAGACTAATAGCACAATTTCCTGGTCATCAGCTTTGCTAGAGAGGGCATCACCGCGACATATTGGGCGGAGATTGGCCCAAGCAAGGGAACAGACTGGTTCGTGGTCTTAGCTTGGTTTATATCTGACCACGATGAATGAACGATGGTCTATAGTGCCTGACCACCAGAGGCCGCAGAGACTGTGAGGTCTGTCTTACCCTGTGAAGTCAGGCTGCCTGCCTACTTTCGTTTCCGTCACACCGAACAGCTGGAAGGCACGTCGTTATTTAACACAGCGTAACTGTCTAAAGCGCATGCGAGGAATTTGCTTTTGTTAAGCTCTCAGACAAAAGTTGGAAAGTTACGAATTTCGTAGAAATGAAACTAGTTATAAAATCCTAAATTGTTTTTCACAAAACGAATTTAAAAAATGAGAATAAATATGAGAGACAGACTCAAAAAGTTTATTTGTTAGGCCTCAGGCCCATAAGAAAGTTGATTTTAAAAAAATCACTCGTATACTACAATGCACACGTCATTCAAGGGTCCCTAGACGAGAGAGACAGAGAGAGAGACGAAACGGGAGATAGAGAAAGCAGAAGGACCCATAATCCTAGCTACAGCCACAGGACACAAACTTTACATTAATTTAATCATTAAGCACGAGGCGAAGAAAAAGAACGCTGACTGCTTCTGAAGTGAATGAAAAGCCCATAAAATGAAGTGTAGCTCTGTTGTGCGTGTCAAAAGAAAGACTTCCACGTCTGTTTACCCTGTAAAGGTAGGCAGGAAATCAGGGACACGCCTTAACCCATTAATGGCATGCATTGACGTTCAACCAGCTCCAAAGAAGTGTTAACAGAGCAACCAATTTATTTCGTTTATACTGCAAACAAAGTGTTTCCCATTGCTAACATACGACGACAGTTGTCTCTCTTCATTCAGTTATCTAGTGTTTGTGTTGTAAACATGACTTCATCTTCAACTTTAGCAAACAGGTGATTACATAAACTTGGACGAGCAGTACTTTTTATACAGTGTGCATAAATTTACCCTTATTACTTTGTGTGAAATTGGATAACTTAGTGTCTTCTGAAACTAATCTTCCGAGTCAATATTTTTGAAGGTGTGATGCACCCTTCTAAAATGCGATGGGCAGGACTGGTGATAGTATTGGTATGCATAGATGTTCCCTTAATAATCGTGACGTATGCGGAGAATATTCTGTGCAGCATAGGCCACGCTTACGAGCGAATGCGGACAATAAACCAAGCAACTTTGACAATTTATTTATGGAGAATCGCTAAATATGGAACAAGGTCCAAGAAACACAGTAAGAAATGAGTTTTCTTTGTTTATTGTAGTTAGATACGATGTTTAAATAAATTTTCTATTGTTTTGGGGGATTTTTTAATGAATTTTTGAAAAAGGCTAAAAATCCCGCGTCCACAAGGAAGGCTCGAGCTGCGAACGCTACGGTAGCATTGTGTTAAAGGGTTGCACTGGGGGGAGACAGACAGTTGTGTCTGCAACATTATTTGTTCCCGTTTCACATTTTCAAGACAGTTGCTCAAATCATTTTGAGTGGTTGGTGTTTTCAGCCCTGCATCTGCCAGCAGTCACTACAAGTACACACTCAATAAACTGCTAAGTTAGAAGATGAGAAATTCCTTGATGTCATAGTGTATATCAAACCATCACATCACCAAGTGACGGATTGCAAGTGATAAAGACAGCGGGGATGAATATGACGGCACACCACACAGATTAAGTAGATTCTCAAGCAGAAGCTTCAGTTCGTCATCTGGATGGTCAAGTACAAGTACGCAGCAAACAGGCTGCAAAGCTAAACATTCTGCTATCAGAGCCACTTGCAGCAACTGTACCTCCTGTGACACTGGCATTACTTGTAGCACCAGAAACATATGTAACAACGACACTACCTGCAGCACAACCCGCACCTGTTGCTTCTTCTCCACATGGTCTAAGAAAATGGAGGCGAGAGGAGTTACCACAAAACCAGCTTCCCACCCAGAGGCCTCAGCAGGCTCCTAGCTTTTGTGACAAAACTCAAGCCCGATTGAGATCTTCCAATTTTTCTTCAATGAGGAGGTCATTGACTGCATTGTTCAACAGACGAATCTGTACGCCAACAAAGATAACGAACATCATAATTTCATCACCGACAGAGAGAGTGGAGATCACTAGTTCATTATCAACGGAGACGACACGAGAACCTTTCTTGGGGGAGGGTAGGGGGTTGGTATGCTCTTGCACTTTGGATGCGACCAGTTGCCAGGACGACGCATGTAGTGGAATCGAAGTAGTGATTACCACAATAAACCCTCTCAAGTGCAATGAGTAGAAACAAATTTAAAGATAATCTGCGGTATCTGCATCTTGTCGGCAATATTAACCTGAATGCTGCAAACACGAGTTTTATCAATGAGCGATGTCTGCTGGTCTTTCCAGTGCAAAGAAATCTCTGCGTTGATGAATACTTCATTCCATACTTTAGGGGTCACAACAGAAAGCAGTTTATCAAAGGAAAGGCCATTCGTTTTGGTTTTAATAACTGGTGTTTGGCTGATACCAAAGATTATGGGGTGCAGTTAGCATTTTATGCTGGTGCTTAGGGCGCACAGAAACATGGTGCGATCTCAGCTTAGGCTGATGCTTCAATGAATCTATATGACAATAAAATAAGCTCCACTATGCTGTTCTGTTTCTACAATTTTTTAGTCATTTCTAAGTAATTTCCAAGATCAAAAAGCAGCGAACCATTATTGTGTTGTAGCACTAGTTTGTGCATCTTTCATTGAAACTTGTTTCTTCAAACCACCTGCTGATATTAAAAAAGCGTTCAAGTGTGGGAGTCTTCGTAATTTATCTCTTTTAGACTAAAACCTGTGTACTCTCTATCATGCCCTTCGCACCTGTGTAAGGTGCAGAAAAGAATTAAGCAGATGAATTCCTTCATTCCAATGCACCCATATAGGGCGCAACTTATTTGCTCGGATATAGTCGTTTTAATAAGAAGGTATTTCCATCTTTTTCACAACCATAATCACTCTAAATGTTACAGCAGTTATGAGGAGAAAAACTGGTGGTTGGACAAACCAGCGAACAAACAAAAATATTTCGCTAAAACTATTCTTACATCTTTTGCATTTATAAGTGGGTTTGCACAATAGCTAGATATACTTTCGGTATTTCGATTTATTTAGGAATACTGTTGTAATCTACTTAAACTGTGTGTACGTGCGCCCGCTTGTAAGCATTTTTAAATAAACCCCGTGCGTGAGTGCTGGGGTGCGTTTGCGTGCGTGCGTGAGTGCTGGGGTGCGTGTTTGTGTGCGTGCGTGCGTGAGTGTGTGTGTCTGTATATCCACTGATGTTGTGATGATACGAAGAAAAGAGCTGCGACAAAGCAAATGCTGTCTTACCTTGTAAGTACCTGATCATCACGCAGATGACTGGTCCAAAAACGAAGGCTTCCATGAGCATGGGGATGAGGGTGAAGGGCATACAGAAAACGGCCAGCAGCAGGTCGGAAACAGCCAGATTCAGCAGGAGTATATTGGTGATGGTTCGCATCTTCTTGTGCCGCACCAGGGTCAGGATGACCAGCGAGTTGCCGCCCACGGACAGCAGGAAGATGACGGCATACGGGATGCACACGAAGAGCGACAACCCAGCGGACCGCAGGTGTCCTACGCATGCGCCGACGAACTCGTCCAGCGTGGCGTTGGCAAACACCAGCCGCGCTATCGTGGACGCGTTGGACCGGTTGTACAGGTTCTCGCAGTAGGTCTTCTGCCAGTTGCCCTTGTCGGAGGCGCCATCTGACGGCGGGGTGGAGCCGTAACCCATGGACATGTGCGTCAAAGACATGTTCAGCGCGTGCATCGTATATCACCTTGACTTATTCCCAGAAGGACACAGTCCTTCTACTTGAACTCTCAATTTCAATGGTTGTGAGCATGGACAAAACCTCTAAAGAAACAAATCCAATAGAGTGCTTTCTTTTTGCACGATGCACTTTAGCGATTTGGTAGAGATTATCAAGTTGCAGAACTGAAAGAAAACGGTTGGTCCTGCTCGCTGGAAGCAGCTGGCGTGGCCCAGAACGTTCAGGATTACATGCCGAGGATCTATGATTCGATCGGTTCCTTCATCGTGGCCAATTCGGTCACTCTAGTTTTTGGTAGTATGTGCTTGGTAAGGTTTCGTTGAGGTCCAAACTGCCTGTTGAAGAAGAAAAGAAGTTTTAAAAATCAACGATCAGCGAACAAATCAAGGACGCATAACTTCGTTTTCAAGGGAAAGGTGAGTGAGTGAGCGAACGAGAGAGGGTTCAATCAAGATAGCAATAAGAAAGGTATATGTGTGCATATATATACTTTCGAACCCGAAGTATCCAGGATTTAAATAAATACCCTTCGAGGGTTTTTTTGGTTTGTTTTTTGGGGAGGGGGTGTGGGGGGGTGCATTCGAGCCTCTAGGAATTGCGTCCATTTTCGGGGAAACAGCCATGCAATATAAGGAACTGCACCGGAAACTCGGCTCCGTAAAGGAATTTATCTTTACGTTTATTAGTTCAAGCCAATGGCCATTAACAAGTGAAAGCAGCCTCCTATATACGAGCAAGAAGGCTTGAACAAAACGATGCCTTCTGAGAATAATCTACTAATTTCTCCCAGCACTAGACGGGAGAAATAATTTTTTTTTATCTCTTCAGGACCGAACTACAGGGAGCATTGCTGTCAAGATGACTGTAAAATTTTGAATTCCTTTGGAGTGCAGGGACTCATGAATGAATTCTCTCTAGCGGACGTAACGTAATACAGTGAGGGGATACGCTTCGAGTAGGATTTCTTCAAAAGCATCCACAGTTCTTCGAACCACCGGCATTTGCTCCTCATTAGTCTTAGCACAACCCTTCTGCCCGTCAGTCAGTAGTTAAAGCTGTGTTCCTTTCGGACCGGTAATTCTGTGCTGACATCATCATCCGTTCGCTAGCTCTCTATCTTTTCCTTCTTTCTTTCATTGGTTGTGTTCTATTTCTTTTTTCCTGTTAACTTCTTTCGTTTACAACACAAGCACGAACAGAAACAAAGACAGCACAGTCACAAACAACAGCGATCATAACCGTAAACACGGAGGCATGAACATAAAAACGAAAATATAAAAGCGCAAGCGTAAAAACGTGAACATAAACGTCAACGTTAACTTCATCGTAAACAGCAACAGAAACATTTGCAAACATTCACGTTCCGCAGGATTGCTATGAAGAGTCTCTAAGCAGTTAATGTGAAAACATCTGAGCCGTACAATGGAGTCTAATATAGTCGGCGATATCTGACAGATGGCGCTGATTGAAATAAATTTAGCACGCTCCGCTGCACACACACCGCTCCTCCGCGCCCAGACGGCAAGCACTCTGACTCAAGTCTTAAAGCCTGTAGAACTCCTCTTCATATGGTCCGCTGCACGCCGGCTTTATTTCAGCCCTATCCGGCGAGTTTTGACTAATGCTGCCTACAAAAACTAAGTTATATTAAACCCTGCGAGGCCATCAGTTCAGCGTGTGGACATTATTAGTGCGTGCCCCTTTTGTTCTACATCTGAAGTTTATGCTCTGGTTACTGTGTTCCTTTGAGCATTGGACTGGCACGATTTGATTGCAAATTCTCGCTTAATAGGCATGTTTCAGCACACACACAAAATCTTTAAATAACAGGCAAAGAAAAACGTGGGTTTATTGGGTAGTTCATCGACCTTATCCAAGTACTAATCGTCGTATTCATCATCATCATCATCATCGTCGTCGTCGTCGTCATCGTCGTATGCTTTAACTAAATATGGTTTGTATCAGCAGGAAATATTTTGCGTGAATTTTGTTTATAATGATCATATGTTTTGAGGGCCATAAGTTTTGATTTGACGAGCAACCATTTTGTAAAATCAGTGTTTCGTGACGTGAAACACTGACAAAAAAGACAGACATTTAAAAGTTTTTGCAGTGGTGCAGTCGCCTGTTACAATGAAGGAAATGCGCCAAGCAGCGGAAAGACTACTTATGAACGAAAACGCTAATTGTTAAGGAAAGAATTTATTTCCTAAATCCGCCCGAGATCTATTGCTATATAATATATAGTGAGAGAATAACATTAATAACTGTTTCTTGCTCGCCAGATCTTATAAAATAATGCAAGACACATACACTCACCCTCACACACCCCTCAACTCACGAACGCAAACCCATACTCAGAGACATACTCGTAACTCTGTCAGTGGCGCTTTCAAAATAAGACGAATCTCCAACAAAGATTCTGCGCATGGTATGGTCACATTCTGCTAATAATTTAGGAAATGAACTTAAAAAATATCAGAAAATTCCAATCTATACAAATATTTATGGATATATTAGTTCGTAGTATTAAATTGAGACATTTCAGTTTTTATTTACATACTGATGTGCCATTCTTGAGTATGTAGACACGTGAAACGACACAATAGCACACACACACACACACACACACACACACACACACACACACACACACACACACACACACACACACACACACACACACACACACACACACACACACACACACACACACACAATTCCTTTTGAATTTTCATCCTTTCGGAAAAGGACGCTTTTCTTTTGAGTAATTGACAAAGCTGTCTTCGTTAGCACCCAGAAGAAATCTCTCTCGTGCAGGCTAAAATGTAACGAAATGCACTTCGCAGTTTTGGGTGTTAGAGTGCCCTCAGGGGAACGAAGGCGAAAAAAAAGAGGAACACAACTAGGAAAGAGAGTTTTTTCTCCATTCTTCAGGCAGTAATCAAGATCAATGACGCCACGCATCAGCACTTTAGAAACGCACGCTCTCGCGTGAATGTAGGAGATGATCAGAAATTTACTAGGAGGATCTTTGCTTCCTTTATGCGCGAGCACTTTAAATATTGCAACTTGTAGCTTTTCCTTCGCAAAAGCATTCCTTACTTCATGCAATAACCTCATCATTTTAGTCTATTTCATCGTTCGTCATGTATTTACACATAACAGAAATACATAAAAGTTTAATAAATTTAGTTGCTAAAATTTGTTTTCAAAAGTAAAAGGCCAGCCAGAAATTACTTTGAGGAGCTTCAAAGAGAGAAACATAAATTGTTTTTTTCATATTTTTTCTTACGTAGATACAAACACAAAATGTAATACTAGTTTTTCTATTATTTATTGTTCACTGCTTAACGTGAAAACGGCAACGAAGAGCATGCTATGACAAGGAAGTGAGGAGAGGGCGGTGAAGGCTGCTGGGAATGAGGAAGGGGAAGAAAGTCTTAGTACTGGGGTTTTCAAAATCCCATATGGCCAGCGCTGTAAACGGATGCCACATGCAGATAAAGTACGTGTTCCGGACACGAGTTTCGAACCCCCGGCTCCCAGTATCAAAAGCAAGCACGTATTGCCGTTATGCTGCTATTCGCCGTTAAGATCTCTTAAGGAATCTTATCGCTCATGCAAATTATTGGTGCATCATGCTTATCTCATAAAGCGCACTTTATTACATGCGTACTCTTAAGAATAAAAACATGCTTTTCCCCATAAATTCTATAGTAGAACTTCCGGAAAAGGAATTGAAAAAAAAAGTGAGTACTTACAGATCCCCCCAACGCACTGTCTTTCTGTCACGTAATCCACTAGATGTCGCTAGTACGTTCAAATACTTCTCTTACTCTCCAGTCACAACATTTTCTTCCGAAACACCAGTTTCGTCAGACGACAACAGCGACGAACAAGTCCCAACCAACACAACCACCGTCACCGCCAGCCGCTCACGTCACAGTGGTTGCTGTGAAGCCAAGGCTCTGTTCTGTCCGCCTGTTCCGCAGCCCCTAATCCAGCACGTGGAGCACTCCAGCTAGCGCGTGCGTTGCAAAAGCTTGACGCTGGCGGGACAAACACTGGCACTACTATGATCCACGCGCAGCAGCAGAGCTGATGTGTGGAGCTTCGAACACGTAGACAGACAGCTAGGAACCCATAGAATGATGCCAAAGACAGGTTTCAGCTGGGAGGCGAAGTGAAGACAGAGATTCAAGTTTTTTTTAATGTTCACATTATGCGCTTCTGATCAGGGGGAACAGGTAGGAGAGCTTGTGTACATGTATGTATGTATGCCTGTATGTACGTACGCAGGTATATATGTGGGCATCACAGTGATCTACTGGCATTTGATAAGTTTTCTCTCTCTCACACACACACACACTGCATACCCACGGCCCTGAAATCCTCGTTATCCCCCGAATGTGCATACATATACTCACACACACACACACACACACATATATATATATATACGCATGCTCGCTCATAGACGCGAGTACTCGAACGCATATCTTCAGACGCACGCACCCACAAACGCATCCCCCCTCATCTCGCCTTCCTGCCCTCTACTCCTTGTCATACGCACGTGCAACTAGCGTGGGATAGTCCTGCAAAAGCTTATGGGGAGATTCATGAATTTAAGACAATTTTTATTTAATTTGCCACTCACTCACTCACTCACTCACTCACTCACTCACTCACTCACTCACTCACTCACTCACTCACTCACTCACTCACTCACTCACTCACTCACTCACTCACTCACTCACTCACTCTGTTATTGTCAATTGGCCGACGCCCCTCCCCTCCCCTCGAATCTTTTCTTTCGTATCCTAATAACCGTAGAACCCGAGAGATGTCCAGTTTGGTCTAGCTCTTGTTCAACATCGCTATGCTTTAGGGTAGGCATATCTGCGAGACAATTGTTCCCCAATTTTCTATTTGTCGTGTTTCCCCTGATGCGTATGTTAATGCTGGCAATGATGTTGTCTTTGTTGTGGAATAGAAATTTGACTGGAACAGAAATTAGAAATTTGATTTACCCTGCACCTATCTTTGTTTCACAAGTGACCATGTGTCTTTCCTGCAGCAGGATGAAAGTTCTGTCGTATCCATGTAAAATGTTTTATATTATCGGTCACTTGGGAAATTCCAGTTATTCTATTTGAAAACGTTCTTTCTATACAAGGTTGTTCTGTTGTAGATAACGCTTAACGTTTGAAATCTGCATGTCTAGAGCTTTTTATGAATGATAGGCCCCTGTGTACCGAATATTGCCAACGTTATATCTTCGAAGTGTTGTGATTTCCAATCATCCGGGGGACTGGAAAGCTCAGTTGGGAGAGCTGCGGACTAGCAGATGGAGGTTGCTGGTTCGAATCCTGGTGTGGCCAAGGATTATTTCCTGGAGTTAAACATTGTGCAAACTCCATTCGTCCATTTCCCCCGCACATTAAACTGCCTGTCTGCACTGGCCATCTTACTGCAGCCATCATTCTGGTGGTTCCTTCAGTGCATAGCTTAGTAATAGGACGCCACCGCGAGGTGGAAGCACTGTCCCTCTAAATAACCACCACCACCACCAACACCGCTTCCAATCATCCGTTTCAGCATCTAAAGTAAATAAAACAGTTTCAGGCGACTCACTGAGGGCTTAGAACTACCTAGGACATTTCTTTCAGAGTCTTGCTTCTTTCACGATTACGGAGTCACACTAATACATTTTCCTAGTCACGTACACTCACTCATCCCCTTGTCAAAAAAGTTCAATCTTTGAATCATGTAAGAAACAATTTATACAGTCACAATACAGTTTTCATGTCAAAGGATATGTGCTGGAAATTAGTCTGAACGTCAAGAACTCGTTCAAAATGCGTCGTCATAACGTACCATTAGGAAACGGCTGCGGATATTTTCACCCAGTAAATCGGAATTAAAAAGATCCTCCCTGTCAAATTTACGACGTGCACAGGATTCCTGAACGAGCAGCAGCAGCAACGTAGCATTGCTAGGTGGTTTATGATGGTAGTGATGGAGAGGACAAATCTCGCCATGAGGACTTGGCCCAAGGAATGACACTGGATACCAAAAAAAAAAAAAAAAAGATGGGAATTCGCAGGCATGATTTAGAGATTTAGAGTCTTAGATTCCAGGCCACAAGCACTAAGGGGTATTTAGCGGAAACATTATGTATGTGTCATAGTCTTCTGTAGCCGGGAAAAGCAAGAAAGAACGAAAGCAAACACAAAACGGAGACGGAAGCCTTGAAAGTCTTAAATGGTCGTTACCTTTAAAGCCCGAAAAAAATCTGCTAAATAAGATTGCTTAATAGAGCTGATATTTAGCGATATCGAAAGTAGTCATGGTATTTTAAAAATTGCCCCCCCCCTCCCCCGCGCCCGAAAATTCATTTTGAGCAAGTATATGTTTCAATCATTCACCGTGTGTGAATATTGCTGCAGCGTTGATAATTCGTCCATGTTTGCGGCCTTGACTTACATAAGACACGTTTTTGCTGTCAGACTCAGAAATATTCGAAACAAGTGCCTTACAGCTCTAAGTTGCAACCTGTTAAATCAAATTCAAGTCTGTGTCAGAAACAGAATGGGAGAATATATGTAGTTACAAGAAATAAGAGAAATGACAGCCGTTTATGGACTATGTGTAAAGGCAGTCGAAGTTTTAATTCCTAGCCTTCTTTTTCCCCCTTCCTTCCCTATAACTTTCTTTCTTTCGGTTATTTATTCTATCGATCGTGATTGAATGAGCTAAATTTCAAATGCATTTTACTTTTATTAAATTTTAACAGCTCCCGAATAGCCATAGCTCCCTGTCGTCAAATTATGATCGTTCAGAATCTAGTAACACAGTTTGCTAGAAAATAAATTTTTTGACAGATTGCTTAGTCAGCTGGTTAAAAGCATAAGCCTGTCGATCCCTGACAGAAAACGCTGGCATGCAGCTTCAGAAAACGCATGAGAAGTCGATAAGTAGCAAATAACCCTTGTTTGAAGTCTTTTCTTTTTGTTATTGTTGGATAGGGGTATGGGTATCACGTTTGTGTTGTTCTCTCTTCTTCCAAATAAAAAACTCCTAATTCTCCTTCTTTCTTACAGAAGTAATGTTCTGATTAACTTGTGGCGTTCTCACTCATTTGGCATAAGTCTTCGTTCTGTTCGACACCTGATCTTCTACCTATACAGCTGGCAGAGGCGCCTTTCTCTCCCATTTCCAACTCTCCTTCTCTTTCTTTCTTGTCTTTTTTCTCTCTCTCCTCCCTCTGTCTGTTGTTCTCTCCCCCTTCTATGTCTATTGTTCCCCATCCTTTTCCTCGCCCTATATCTCTCTTTCCTGTGTGCCTATTAGCGCGCGAAGCTAACGACATTAGCCCAAGAAAGTGATAACTCGGGCAAAGGGGTCTGCCCTCGCACGCAATCAATCACAGCCTGACGTAGCCATTACGGTCGGTTAAAAGGTTATCCTTGTACGACCTTCGTTTTCTTACAGAAATGATTTTTAAGTCGGCATAGTCAGTCAAATTTTTTTTTTCAATTCACGTTTCGAGTTTTAAAATCAAAACCCAAAACCATACTTGCTTTTGACTTTAACAGTTCGCATAAGCGCGCAGAGAATAAGACATGCCTTGAGTCAAACACTACAGCTACCATATCTTGAAAAAAAAAACTAATTAGTCTGTCAAAGCTGTTCCAGGCGCTAACCTTTTTTTTTCTACCTCAGATGCAAAGGACATGCTGATGCATGCACAGTCCTGACAGTGACAAAAGCAAACTGCAAGACTGCGCACTGAAACAGGACGAAGTCGAAGGTGGGAGAAAAAAAATAGACGTATAAAATGAGAAGGAAATGTCTTTTTAAAAAACCAACCCAGACCTCCTCAAAGAATTGCGTAATTTCAGGCCGAACCAATCTCACAGCCAAAAAAAAAAACAAACCACACACTTCAGAAAATCTCAAGCAGTCTGACAATGTACTTTTTTAAAATCTCGTCTCCTTCTACGTCTTTGTATCATCATTTTTAAACCAAGACTTTTGGGGACTTTCTGAGTACCCCGGAAAAGTCGCAGACGTTGGGAGTGTGGGGAATCAATGTTTGACCTTCATTTTGGTCGATGACATTTTTGTTGATTAGTGCGAAATATTGGTCTCACTTCTTTTTCTGGTTTCTTCGCTGTCCCTCTTCCTGTCCCCTCCATCTGTAGGTAGTAAACTATTACGCAGTGCCTTCGCGTATGCCAGTTAGGGTCACGGTGGTTTTATTTTAGACTATTTAAAATTATCTCCCCCTGCTTCATCCTCTTTCTTTCCCTTCCTTTCTCTCTCTCTTTTTTTGCCATTTTTGGCTCTCCCTCTCCCCTCACCATTCCCTTCCTATCCCCCCCCACTCTCGCTACCTACCCCTGATCTCACTAATAGTACATTCTGACTAAAACTGATTACGAATAACATAGATTATGCATAACCCAGCTCTAGGCCACGCAGAAAAATTCTTGAAGGAACAGAAAAATTGCGCGAGTGCCAGGTAAACTATTCTTTAACTCCATCTAAAACAAAAAAACTTTTTTTTGTATTTTGAAAAAAAAACTTCATTAGTTTATTATTGATTGTGGTTAATTGCCGGTGATTTCACAGCGAGGAGCCTAAAGGTTTCATATTTTGTCTTTCTTTGATTTTCTAAGAAGGAAATTCATGCCTCAGCCTCGACCCTCCCCCTCCCCACCCCCACCCCGCCTCAGCTCCTCCCGGCCGTTACCATCCACATACCTTAATCTCTCTTATCGTAAGATCTTTAGTCTGAGAGCTTTAATGTGTCAGCTTCCACAAAATACGGTTCCCTTTGGGAGAAGTAGACCCAGCCCACGACGTGTCTTCCAGAAAAGTGTCTGCTTGTTGACCTTAATGATTATGACAGATGTGCGCAATTCATGTATGCGTGAGTGCCCGCGCCCTACAACCCGGCAATAAGTTGTAAGTGCTCGTCATTCTGCTGAACATACGGGGGGGG
>SMGT01008227.1:228698-255402 GCA_004794575.1 Lanistes nyassanus | reverse complement strand
GGGGGGGGAATTCGGTAACGTCGATCTGTGGATCATTGACAGGGTGTGTAAGAATTTTCAGACGACTGTTTGCGTGTGTGGTACGACTGGTATATTTGTGTGTGTCTCTATGACTGTGTATATGCGTGGGTGCGTGCGTGTGCGTGGGTGCGTGCGTGCGTGCGTGGGCGTGTGTGTGAGAGAGCGAGAGGGAAAAAAAGAGAATGTGTTTGTTTTCTTCGTGCGTGCCTGTTTTAGTCCGCAAAATACCACTGCACGCGTGGTGGTGGGGGAAATGTAAGTTTAAATCTGTTTGTATCCATGGCATGCACTAGACGGATACAGTTATACCCTACTGAATGAGCGAGCGAGTAAAGGAGAAGTGAAAAAAAGCACGAGGGCACGTACATGTTGTGTGCTTTTAATTCGTTCAATCGATCTCCATTCCTTAACCTGTGGCGGCGGAAAGAAAGACAAGGAGAACGACTGAGGCACGCAAGCTGACGCGCCCCATGCTTGTCCGATCCTTATAGATTTATCTTGGAAAGCTCAGAATTGACTGTTTACACCACGAGCATTTCAATATCAAATTCCAACTGTATCAGTCCGTATTGTATCGTATTGTATTGTATGGGATGGGATGGGATGGGATGGGATGACATGGCATGGCATTGTCCACAGTGGCAACTATCATTGGTTTTCCTTGCAAGCTCCAGTGGCAAATTAGGTTCACATCAGGATGGGTTTGCTTGAGACAAGCTAACGCGGTGTCACACTGGGACTGCTGTCGTACCGCACGGGCCTCAGTCCCACCCAGTCACATTATGCTGACATCGGGCCAACCGGTCCTAGTACTGTTCGACTTTGGGCAGTTTTCAAGCCTTAAATATGACGGCCGGGGCGCGAACCACCGACATCCCGCCTCGGTATAGTTAGACCACCATGACAGCTATATTCTGTCAGATGTTTATCGTTTGGGATGGCATGTTAGAAGAAGGACGATCACTTTGAGTGGCATGTAACCCCTCAACTCAGGCTGAAGCAAACCCTGTCGTTGTCATTGTAAATTTCACTACTTATTGCACCATCTGACTGACGTTTTCCTTTGAGAAGGAAAACATTGCCCATAAATGTGTGTTTGGGGAAATAAATCCTATGCATATGTCGATATTTCGCGAAATAAATATATGAGAATTTTTTTCAAACTTCATCAGTAAAGGGTAGAAGGCTGTAATCCAAGGATCAGTATAACTACTCCGATTTATCGCTAATCCGCTGAGCCTGCGATCTAAGCTCACGCAGGGTATCCGGGGTTACAACACCTTTAAGACCTGACATACCTCCCTGAGCAGACGAAAGGCTCATACAACTTTTCAAAAGTTATTTCCAGCGGAGCCCAGGAGAAGGCGACGGCATCAATAAATCGGCGTGAAAAAAAAAACAGGAGCCAGACAAGTTTTTTTCTACCCAGCTGCCTCCTCCTGGTCTCATTCCTCAGCGCCTTCCGGCCTTAAGCTATCCCAGGATCCTCGGCAACCCCAGCAGGGCGGCTTGTAAGACGGACAGCAGAAAATGTAGAAACGGCCCGTTTGTGATTCACCGCTCCCGCACGACCTCGTGAAGAGATTAGCTTTTGTCACTGCTGTGACTCCAGCCCCAACGTGTAGCCGCACTGCGTCACAGCTATCAGCGGAAGGGAATTAATTCGCTGGGGATAGGCATTTTTTTCAGTCAGTCGGCAGACCGTTTTATCTACCTCGATCAAAGAAGCCGCAGTCAACAAAGTTGACAGCCAACTCGTTTTTTAACAGATAAACATGAAGACCGCATGAACAAAGCCGAACCAAACCTTTTTTTTAAAGATGCGTTAATATCCTTTTATCCACTATGTTGAAAAATTCCTCCCATACCTTTTCTTACCTTTAAGTTTCGTAGATTACACCTTGTTATGCTCCCGTGTGTGTGGGAGCTGTCTTCCATCTTCTGACAAAGATCCCGCGTTTAGGGCGGGTTCGTTACCATTTGTCTTCTGACATTCGTCTTCTGACAAAGATTCTGCATGTTTTGCTTGTGCTGGCTGTTTAGTCTTCTGTCAAAGATTCTGTCCTTGGTTGGTTTTGCTGGCCTTGCTCGGTTCAACAAATGCGGAGTTATGCGCCGCTCAGCTAAGTCGAAAGAAAGAAGTACTTATAAGAAATAATCTACCCGTTTCCATCAAAATATAATTAGTCTGCTAAATTCTGTTGGAGGATAAGCTTATTGGAGAAAAATTTCGTATCAAAATGAGACGAAGTCTCTAATGTTGGATTAGTTCTACATGACTGCCGTCATGCATTTTCATGTGTTTGGGTCGAACTGTGTGAACCCTGAATAAACCGAACGAACCAGTCCTCTTAAGCAAAAAATGTAATTAAATTTCTTTCAGCTCATATCAAACTTTCTGTCAAGACGCAAATTATGGTTGCTGTATTAGAGAGAACAGAGTCATGCGATCGATGACTGGATGAAATCTTTACCTCAGCTTAGCCGACCTGTGTGAATTCGACATAAGCTGGTCGTCCGGCGACTAACCCTGTTGGTCTGTCTGTCATCTCGATGATTGGGTAACCAGTTCATTCGATATCAGATATATACCGGTTATTTTGTCAAACCGTCTGGTAAACTGGCGGATGCACACTTGAAACGGGGTTGCAACACTTTAAGAGATGAATGCAAAGGGTGCTTTTTTTTACCTTAATATTGGTCTGGCTCTCGGACATGTAAGATCTGCCTCCCTTTATCGGATTTACGTCAATTTTACGCACCAGAGTTAAGGGGAAATCAATTATCAAGTACTTAAGGTGTGCACATCACACGATGCCAGCGGCTAAAGTCTGAACGCTTGATAGTTCACAGTTCAGACGTAAATGATGAGTTTGACTGTTTTAGGTCGTACGGGGGAAGCGCAAGCCGCCATCGTGAGGGCGGTGCACATCTTCTCTCCCTCACTGTCTTACCCTAAATCTTGTGTCAGGTAACAATTTCCAGCTGCTTCGCCTGGGAAAGTGTGTTGCGGCGCACGGGTGCCGAACCAGCGTCTTCGGGTCGGAGGCCAGCATTCTAACCACTCGGCCATCCGCTATTACTTTAGATGAGAAGACAGCTTACGAGCTGATCACAACGCAACGCAGCCAATGTTACTCAAGAGCGGAGTTTGCTGCCGAAATTGCTAAGAGAATTAGGAAGTGGAGTAGAGCTCTGACTCAGCTATCGTCGACTCTCCTAATCACCGCTGGATTATTTAGAGAGGCAACAAAACATCGGGTTAGTTTTGCGGCCCTAGCAAAGGAAATTTGCTGGAAACCGAGCCTCGTAGAGCGCAGGAACACGTGGGGAGTTATCGACCGCTTCCTCTAATTGATATTTACCGAAGTTAACAGCTTCGTGTTCAAAACTAGGGTGCGTTCGGCCGTGTGTTTGTGTGCGCACATCGATGAAGGATCCTAACTGTGTTTGCCGGGGAGCGATTGCTTATCGCCCCACCAGCTGTCTACAAGCAGTTCTCACGGTCCTCTTGAGGCAGTTAAAAATTAAAAAGAAGCAAACCCCAACAAAACAGCGTTTTGTGTGCGCAAACATAGTTTGAAAGCAGGAAGGAGGAAAGAGGACCTTAATGAATGAAATAAGCAAGGCACTTACAGCTCATCTACTTTTCCCCAAACAGTGCCTTTTAGCGTACGTCCCTGCTAATACATTCTGTTGGCCTAGTGCAGGTCATCGCAGGCGCACCACTAGCTAATGCAAGCCCACAGCGGGTCGATGTTGGACAGACAAATGCGTGCCACCTATAGACTGGTCTCAGGTAAGTGAATAGACATTCTTCAACTGGATTCTTTTTATTACTCTTGCTCGCAGAGCCGGAAAAGGTCAAAACTACCGGCTTAGAAGAAACCCCCGGTTCCTTCTTTGATCTTTGTATTTGCCTAACCAATACTCAAGGCTGATGTTCTCTCTCTATATATATATGGGGATTTACATCTCACTAGCAACAAAGAAAAAGATGCCGCTAACGTCTTTAGATCTCTGAAACTCATAGGCTATCTAGCCCGTCACCTACCGTGAACACTGAAGATCTTTTCAGGAAAGATGTAATTTATTGTTTTGCATTAGGATGTGCTGTGCATTATAAAAATACTTTTTAAAAATGTTCAGAAGCTTTCCTCCTGTGTACCTTTATCTCAGTCATGGTCACTGCCATTGTGAGTGTGTTGAAAATGAATCTAGATACATACATAGTCCGTCCTTCTGTTCATCTTACTGTCTGTACGTCTGCCTGTTCGTCCGTAACACTACTCAGTTTTTAGTTTAAAGACAGTTAAAATATCAGCTAGTCAATAAGTTAGCAAGCTCTGACAGCATGCAATAACGAGTTACAGAAGTATTATTAAATTCAATTACAATTTATCAATCCAAAATAAATCGATTAAAATTTTGAGTGGGGCCCTAAACACACACACCAGTGCAAGAAAATATGGATTTACGGAAAAAGGACATGCATTTATATCTCTAATAAAGGCCAAAGTTTTCCTATTTACGTGTGCAAGTGTGCAAAAGCACATTATTCTGCATACAGATACACAAGCATGCTCAGAAGCATAAGCACATTTAAACGGAAAGCGATCCGTAAGCCCTCCTCAAAAAAAGTTAATTATATGGAATGCCAGTGGCGTTCAGTGCTAGAACAACAGTTCTCCCCTCCCGGTAATGATGACGGATGCAGAGGGAAGCTGTCACCTCAACACCGAGCTCGTTAAAACAGGTCTTGATCCTATCAAGCTCTGGAAGGGGCTTCAACGCCACAGCTGGACGCCAGCAGCTTTCCGCCCCCTGGTAGAGATCGTCGCTTACCGGATCCAACGCTTGCTCGCACTGGAACCCGATGGCGTAATCGCCGTCTAGCGGGCAGTTCTACCTGCACGAGGAAAGCGAGAGAAGTTAGAGGGTGAGATCAGAACATACAACGTTTGGTTGCCGAAGTACTGACGTCACCACCTAAAGCCTCTGGAGTTCCTCAGGTCTGTAGGACTGGCCGCGGTTAATAACTAGCTGCTATTTCGGAACTTTCTGAAGGAAGCTCTATTGTGGGAAACACCTGTACACTGGAGGGGGGGGGGGCTTCTCGTCACAGGTGTGGCCTTTTTTTAAGCGTTTCTTTACAGGATGCATTCAGATTCAGCGTCTGTTGTGGGCCTATTACGAAAACAGATGAATGCCGTAAACTGGCCCACAAACAGCTGAAGAAACTGAAGGTGTAATAAATTTTAGTAATCAACATTTCTGCTTTAGAGTTACCTACCTTTTTCGTCGATTTCTCGTGCACGCACACGGGCGGCTAAATTCTTTCTCCGGAGGACTTCTCCCCGAGTCGGGGCAAGCTTTTTTATAGCAACCAGTCAGCGCGCGGAGGTCGTTGGGAACAAAATTACGCAAACAGGCATGGCCGCTATTGCGACAAAGTAACACAAGCACACAGGGGTATACACGTTTTTGTGTAAACGTGCGCATCCACGGCGTTATTTAGTTATTTCTCGCTCAGATATGTCTTTGCATTTCCTTTCGAGTGGAAAGGAAACGTTTCATCGATTTGTTGCGGTTACCGCTCTGCGTCACGGAGTACGATATCAAAGCGACATTACGAAGAGAACTAAGAAGTATGGAAAATCCCGTCAGGTGACGAATCTCCTCGTTGCTTTTTTTTTTTTTGGTCCATAGAGGTCCATGAAGATAATGAGATACTCGTTTGCCTCCACTGCCCAGTCCAGCTTCTAAAATGTTCGAACTTCCACAACAACAACAACAACAACAACAACAACACCAACAACAACAAACTCGTGAACCCGTGAAACAATGTTTATGGTTCAGAAATGGCTTTTGTCTCTAACAGAGTTTTGGTTCCAGTAAAGGCACTTTCTAGTAAAGCCGTTACAAACTTGACTGTTAGCTTAAAAAAAAACAAAGCTGCAATAATCCCACTGAATAGGGATTTTAAGGGCTATTTCTTCGATTAGCTTAAAAGAAGTTAAAAGTTACCAATCAACTGTCGTAAATATCATCCCAGATCCACGTGAAAGGACAACGCATGGAAAAAGCCAGCCTCAAGCACGCATGCACAGTAACGGGAATCAAGTTGACGCGGAACATGCAGCCTGAATGACCTGTAAAAATCCTAGATTGAGGCAGGAGAGTGGGGGCAGTGAATAAGGTTTCCACTGGGAATCCATCTTGTCTCAACAGATAAAAGATTCCAAGGGCGTCAAGCAAGTCATGCGTTGGCAAATGGAGTTTTGGAGACTCGCCCAGTAGCAGCTTCGTCATGATCTCAAATTGTTGATCGGAACCATCACGAATAACGGAGCTTTCGCTGCCATACATGACTAGCATTCATGATATATGACTACTTATAAATACACTAACGAAATAAAACTAACAGTCTGGAAGGAAGGGTGTCTACAGTGCACAATAGTCGACCCCTTCGCTTCAGCATCGAGCGAGAGCCCTCGCGATTCCTCGAGTACCTCGCCGATGAATTTTTTCCGGCACTACAGTTGCATGCCCATCTTCGCTCCAGACTGACAGCGTGTGCCGACCACCTCTCCAAAGTACTGGCGCCTCTTTTCGTCGAACTTTTCAGTTTTCACATCATACCTCGTGAGCAGGCAGGACAAACAAGGTAATTTCACAGCGCTGATGGACCGAAAAAAAAGTCGCGTCTTGACATTCACAAAATTCAGACCTACTCTCGCCATAAAGTTGCCCATGATGTATTTCAGATGAAGCAAGCGAAAGGCCCCAGATCGCATCATGTTGTAGAGCTGACCTATATATTGTGGTGTCTTTGAGTTGTCTGTTACAGTAGACTTTAACACCTACCACCATACTAGCGATGTGACCAGGCAAAAGAGGTAGGAGACGTTTATCTCTATGTTGTCAGACGCATCCTTATTCAGTAGATGATTTACCATTGCAGACTGCAAGGTAGCATGCTACAACCGCTATTGCGAAGGCAGAAAGGAATGCAGCATCACCTATTCAATGGATGCGAAAACGGGGTGCAGATAGATAGATAGATCTGCGTTTATACAAAAGGCAAAAATATTGAAAGAAAAGCTCTCTCCTCATCTCTCTCTCTCTCACTCTCTGTCGCCTACCCAGCTCGCTTTCGCAGTTGTACCCAGACAAAGAAAGAGCACTGTATTTAAATATTGTACACCTAGGGAGTCGTGTAGAATTATACAGCCAGGGAAAGAGTCATGACGCATTGTACACCCAGGATTTGCGCATATAAAAGAGATGTTCCTTTCTTGTATTAGCAAACACTGGTCAATGTGTAGTCTTTGCAAGTGGTGGTACGACGGAAACACTATGCTGTCATCAAATGTGAACCGGTGAGTCATTTCTTGGCTTTTGTCTGCAGCAGACTTATATAGCCCTTTAAACTTTTTTTCATTTCCGGTTTATAACATCTCCGTCTACATCATTCTGCGCGTCACCCTCCTTTTCTGTCTGCACGCGCATGCTGTATTCACTTGCACACCGAGACTGCTAAGAACAGCTGATGGCTTCAGAGCTAGTTTTAAAAATGCCAAATGTTTCAGTGTCCTGTACTTTACTTGTTTTCACATTCAAACGTTTTCTCTTGCATCTTTGTCACGTAGCCACAAATGGCAAATCCTACATCGATCATTTTAATTGTATTTTACAGGGGAAGACGTTTTCAGTTTGCGTCGCTCTCTGAAAGTTTCCATTCCACCTAGACACCGACCCTTCGTGTCTTCGGAATCCCAGCCTTCGCGTTTTCCTCATATTAGCCTAATGTTCTTTGAAACAGGGTTTTTATCTTTGCAAGTTCATCAATATCAAACAGACAGTTGTCCTGCGGGTTACTATCGTGTTCAGTTCTTCATCTCATATTAATTCTATCACGTGACGTCCGCTCGCACTGAGGATATTGCAACTAGCGCTATGTTCAAAGTCCACTGCAACCATTAGCACTTAAAAGGGTGTTTCATACGGCACTAATTGTACATATGAGCCTTACTGCGTTCGTAGACATAAGCAATGGGTTTGCGACTATCAAACAAAAAAACCGAGTGTCCATCCAGACTTTAATACTGTTTAGTCGTCTTTACTGCACTACTAAGCTAGGCTCGGCAGAATTAAAAAATAATAATTTCTGTCCAAGTTTGAAAGCATTGCTTTTATCATGTCTAGACTACAATGATCTTGTCCCTACTGCATCTTCTGAAAGAAGCTTTAGACTGCGGCCGTTCTGAATCTTTCCGCTTGCCTTCGTTGTGCCCTTGGGGCCTTTTGTTTCAGGCAGTGACATCGCCAATAATCTCCTTATGGTCCGTCCATCCTCTATATTGAGTGTCGATTCCTAAAGGGATTGGAACCTCCCTGCTAATCCAGGTTTTCTATTTCTGTAACTTTACCGCTTCTACTTCTCTTTCTGCTTCTCATTTCTTTTTTTCTCAATTTCAGCCAACATTATCCCTTTGCATTCCATGCAGATTGAACGTTATATAACGCCTTGATTTTTTTAATCACCAGCTCTGTATTTAATTTCAAAATTCTGTAACGGTTATTTTTCTGTGGCTCATCTTATTCTGAGCATTTCGAAGTCTAAAATTCTAAAAATAAAGGTTCCTTTCTTATAACTTAATTTCAACAAGCATGTCATTTTCAAGTCAGTTCCAAGTCGTGCAGGTATCCTGGGAATAGAACCCGCTTTTGCCCGTTGCTAGTCGTTCAGGTTCCTTGGCTCGGTGAAAAAAAAATGTTCTCTCGAATCCTTTTTTTTTTTTTTTTTTGCTGTTTCTTTCCTGAGTAACATATGAAAAATTATTCTTTCATTCTTTCCATTTGCGATTTTCTTTCCGATATTGCACATGCAGATGTGTTTCATCGTCAGCAGATAAATTGGCGGGGCTTTTCCCTTCCGCCCCCATTTCCTACGTTTCTTATGTGAGAGAGAAATGTAAAACGATGGCGGGGGAAGAAGGGAGAGAGAACTCTAACTTCGACTTTCCTCCTCTTTTTAACTTTTGAATGTCTAAAGATGTCTATTTGTTGTTTTCTACTCTCCTATACATGTTCAGTAGTTTTGAAAACAAAATTAAATTAGACTCTGTTCAGACTGTTTGATACAATTGATACCTGCTATACAGAAACATTTTAACAAAGCATTGTCTATGGAAGTCTTACATCGTCAATAGCCATACTAATCCTCCCTATGCCTGGAATGGATAATGGCACTTTGTTCCTAGAAACACTAGCAGGAAAGAAAATGAAAATCAAAGAAAAACTGAAGAAAGCAAAAAGAGACAGAAAGAAAGACAGAAAAATCCTGCTTCCAGCTAAACCTATTTTGATCTTTCAGTAACATATCTGCTTCATGCTCACTAATTCAATCCGATGTCTTACTGCCTTGTCACCGGTTTCAGAGCACTCTGCAGTCAAACGGGTTCTATCCCATTTTTCTCAATCAGTGGTTACAAAATTGCTAGGATTGCTTGCACTTTCCATCTAGTGCCACATACACATAAATTCATCCTGCTACGCTGTTTATTTCGAAAGCTGTCCTTTATATAACGTTTTTTTTCTGACCATGTCTACATCTTTCACACTAATTCTAGCTGTGGTTAATTCTCCGGAAACAAATATGGCGGGAATCCCACACTACGACTCATTCACTCATCCCTCCCATTAGTTCTCGACATTTTTCCTTGGAGGGTCACAACGAAGGCTGCTGGCAGCGCTATCATTTGCTCAACGCGAACACAGACTCATCCTCAATGAAGCACATAAGGGTGAGGGAACGCTTAATAAGCAGAAGGAAGCTCCCTTTATGTCGACAGACACCCTATTCGAACCTCAGCGCTCCCAATTTCGCCACGCGTTGCTGACACGTCTCAATTAAAATAACAAAACCAAACCAAACAAAAGCAGGAATTTATGCAAGCATTCAGACAGACAGACAGGTATTCATTCCATCAGTCGATCAAGCAAAAAATGTCCAACCCTAATTCCTAGGACAGGTACATATATATTTATTCTGTTGATGTCAGAAGAATCACGTGTTTAAACTGTGGCCTCAAGAAGCTGAAATGTTACTGAGTTGCTGGAAAAATAAAATAAGATTCCTGAGTGACTACGGTAGAAGCCATGTTCAAAGTAGAAATGACTTATTCTTACATAGCGTTGCCTGCGTTTCAAACTAATTAATAGATTTTCATCTACCAATTAGTCTTATCGGCTTGCAGGGTGCACGAACCTCGAGATCCTTTGCCTCCTGAGCTAACAATAGAATATTCGAGCTCCCACATTTTTTCTTTTTACTAAAAATTAACCATCACAATCTGCAGGTAAAAACATGGGACTCTCAGGCACTGTGCTGCAATCTTCTTTTTCAAAACAATCATATAACTTTCCTGTTTAAAATTTGTTTTGGCAAAAAATATCTGCATTAGAATCACATAATTATATTTTATATTTTAAGGGTATACAAAAGTTTATGATTAATGTTGTGTTTATGAATGGGTATGGCAAGCATGTGATCGTCTAGGAAAATGCATGTGATCGTCTAGGAAAATGTGAACACCACCTTGAAGGTATTACAGAAATCTTCCGTCCCGTCGTCATTGTTTTAATTTTAAGCAGTAGCATGTACTCACCAATTCCCAGTCAAAGCCGTGTACCTTTGGAAAATATAAGAGAATTTACTATCTTCAAGCTATTAACATGAAATTTTGTTTTGGTTTATTTCTAGGACACTGTTTGTTTCTTCTTTCGTCTGTCTGTCTGTCTGTCTGTCTGTCTGTCTGTCTGTCTGTCTGTCTGTCTGTCTGCCTGTCTGTCTCTGTCGGTCGGTCGGTTGGCTAGATGTGTTTTCAAGGACTGCGCCAATCTTTGGTCGGAAAGTATGGCGTGTTTGCAGGTTCCGCCCATTTAAGTTCAACTTGATTGTTTCAGTTTACAAGATGGAGCCAATATGAACAGCTTTCGTTTGCCGAAGTCAAACACGCGCAGTGCAGAAGATGTTAGCGTGGAACATTTAACCTCGCTTTACGTGCGTGACGTCATTCTTTGACGTCACACATGACGTCTTTTATCGCACTCTTTCTGACATGAGTGCCATTGTGATTTGTTGAGCGTTGATGCCTCTTTGGCAGCAAGGGACCAGCGAACTCGTGTGGAAATGTGTATTTTCACTTCTTTCAGACCTTCTCATTCAAAGTTGTCAACAACAAGAACGTTAATGTCGCCCCAGGAAAGGAACGTGCGAACACGGTACGTAAGCTGTAGAACCGAACTCATTGATTTTTTCCCCTTTATTTTTTTGCGCTCCTCTTTTTGTGTCTCAGTCCGCAATATATTCTTTGTGCCCAATCTATGTATTTTTTCTTTTGATTTTCTTTCTGTCTATACTGTCTGTCTGTCTGTCTGTCTGTCTGTCTGTCTGTCCCCTTCTTTTCCACTATCTTTCGTCTCACACCGCCTTCTCCCTCATCCTGCTTTCTTTCTTTCCCTGTCTTTTTGAAGACGTGATAACAACAGAAACCCCTAAATATTGTGGCTCGCGTTGCGCTGGGGATGCAACTGAATGACTGATTTTGCAGGCAATGCCTAGAGATGTGGCGGCTTACATTTGCCCCGTTTTACTCTCCCTAGCCTTCTGCGCCGCTCTTCCTAAACAGCGACAACCTCCTCTGGTCACTGCCAGTCTTAGTTTAACGGAACTGAGGCCGACAGTCAAAAGGGCAAGTCAGTATTAGCGATGTCACAATCACATATGATCCACGCTGTACTTGTAAAGCCTGTTTTGTTTTACCCTTTTTTTCTGACGGTCTCGCAGAAAAACAGGCATTGGTAGATAAGAGCATTAAGCCTTCTTTCCATCTGTTTTCCCCTGAGAAACTCGCAGAAAAATGGGCGACAGTAGATAGGAGCATTAAGGCAGACATAAATTATAGCTGTCAAAAACAGAAATATTTGTCAACTTTCAAGCACCTGTAGACATGTTTTTGTTACATTTTAAGTATTCAGATAATGAATAGTTTGGTTAATCGCGTTCATTAAGCTTTGTTTGAGAGATATTATCGTTAAGGTTGGAACAAATATGTTTTTAGCATCTACAGTTGTTGCGAAACCAGTCGTGCAAGGTCCCAGCAAAGTACTAGTGGGCTCTGAAGTTACCGTGACCTGTCGCGTCGATGTGGCCATGGCGCTCCAAAACCTGTCCGATGTCAGGTGGGACGTGGGATCCCTCAGTTCTTCTGCTTATGAGGTGCGCCTATAAAATGTCTTCCATTTTTGTTCACACCATATTTTAGAGAGTTCTTTTTGCAATCTTCAGTGAAGAGTTGCTTGTCATACTGTGTGCTGATTACCTACAAATCTATTGGGTGACATTCACTTTGAGACTGACCTTTTCCAGGCAAATCAGTTGGGCGAGTCAGTTTGCTGCCGAAGGTTTGTGGGACTTCACAGGTTCTAAACACTCGTAGGCAAAACGAGCCATCATCTACTAGCTGTAGGTTTTATCTGGTGGTTAATAATTAGAGCCCCAAAATTAATTTCGGCGCGTAGATGAAACACGTATGAAACGGAAATAATGCTGTGTAAACATAATGACGTAAGTCACAACACGTGTTTTTCAGATATTATTTTGATATCTTACCATAAAGTGTGATACTGCAAATTCTGTCATTTTAATGTCGATGATTCATATTGACTGCTTATTCGTATTAACTGTTAAAGCATATTCCAGTAGGGCACAGTTTGTAGATTGCATGGAAAATTATTCTAGGAATACTCAGTCCTAAAGACCATTATAACAACAGGCTTTACACAAGATGTCGTGGTCAAGAGCACAATCTCGCGGCCGTTACTATCTATAGCCTAGTAAATAACAACACCATTGATTACACCCATGTTATATGGACTTTAACGAAGACAACAACAACAACAACCCGAGTGACAGCAATCTGTGTGACTTGATTATGTTAGCAATTTAGCTACACACGTTATCGGTGTAGAAGGCAAAAGTGGACGTTTCTGTAATGGCTTATCCTGGTGACCAGCTCGAGAGGATAACAAATGCCTGAAAGTGTCAAGGATATTTATAAGCCAGGGACGCTGCTTGTAGTTTTCACTAAGCGTGAAAAAAAACTCGAAGCAGTTGTTAAAGCACATTTTAGGACCTAGGTGCCTGATAATTGCTAACTGCTGTGCTTATTGCAGGCTAGACGCCCGCTTGTGTTGCGTCTTGACTGAGTTGATTTGTGTTCCAGTTCTGGCCGATGTCACATCTATACATGATTTTTAACAGGCGGATCGCGGCAGGAATGAAAGCAGCTACTTCCTAGTTTTGACTATTCGCGTTACTAAGGCCGAGGTCCTGTTCAACAAAACAGTGTTCTGCATCTTTCAAAGCCCCTCGGGCATGCAGAGTGCTTCCTGGAATCCAGAAGTAACAGGTAATCTGGAGAGCGAAGATGAACTAGAAACATGACGATTGATTACATGCCGTCTAAAGTTTGCAGGAACAGACAACAGACACCCATCTAGGTTTACAGCTTTAGTTATAACCAGCCGCTGTGTGAACTGCAATGCAGATTTACGGCAGATTAAGTCATTGGGTTGTTATATCACTAGCATGGAATGCCTTTTCAGAGTCGCGGGTAGTGTAGCGAATGTTGTTGGAGGCGCACTGTGGAGATGCCACATGGCAGCTAAAAGTGTTTGCACAGCTGCATGTCTTTGCTTTTCTTCACCCTAAAGATTAGTCTAATACAGTGTAGGCCTACAGGGATTGCATCGGCCTTTCAACGATAAAAGCACGCCATAGGAGCCACATAAGTAAATAACGAATAGAGAAAATCAAAATAGCATCTTTCAAATAAGTGTCCACATAAACAAGACCGGCACGGGCTACCAAATTCGTGTTTTCAAACTGGTATCACTTATTCCTGTAAACTTTGTCAGTTTTGCAAAACAAACCGTTTGTTATTAATGCTGAATAACTTCAAGATCGTGAATGCTTATCCGTCTGTAAAATCCCCGTTAGCGCTTCTCAGCAAGGCAAACGATCACTGTATCCATAAATCTAGCCTCTTGTGTTATGTTCAGAGTACTTCTTTTCGACCTTCTCTTAGTCGGGACTTTCTCTGGTATATTAACACTTGCATTACCACTGTTACACGTCTACGTTCTCCGCAGCGCCTCCTATGATGCCCGTCATCACTGGACCAGCTCGCCCGCTGCAGAACACGAATATTACTGCTTCCTGCAACGCCAAAGGTGCGCTGGGAACGAAACCGGAGGTGCACTGGTTGGACATCTTTAACACCAATGTGACGACGCACGAGTCTTCCAATCAGCTGGTCCACGTGAATACCAGCAAAATCCCATTCTGGGACGTGACTGCCTTTCTCAGCTTGACCCTCGACAACACATTGGGGAACCGGTCGTTCAAATGCCTTGTCGCTCACCCAGAAACGAACACCCTCCTCACCAGACGGTACACCTTTACTGTTGTGGATGATTCGAAAGAGACTTCAGAAGCACAGCCAGGTGACAGCCAGGTTTAAGTTTATGTGCGTATGTTCTTTGTCGCCTTTTGTGAAGTGTGCTGAAATGGAAGGCTGACTTCCGGGAAAACTTTCATCGTCATTAATTAGTAGTCAGTGAATGGACATCGGAATAACAAGTAAGTTACAATATCTTCATATCGATTGTTAGGGTCCACTCATTTTTTCTTTTAATGGAGGACGCGAAAACATTATTTTAATAACAAAGAATATAATTATTTTTGAATCTTGCGTGATGCGATGTTATGCTGTAAACCAGGCTTTGATAATTTCTTTTTTGTTTTTAATCTGTAGGATAAACATTTTGAGATAACAGTGTAAAGGTAATAATTCCCTAACCACAAAACCACAAAAAAACGAACCTAAAAAGATTCTCAGAGCGTCGGCGCCGACCTTTTGCAGTTTGACCTTTTCCAGTTCGCTATCTTGCTGAGACTAAAAACTGTCAGTACCATTGTCTAGGCGCCCCGCGCTGAAATATTTCGTAGTTAAAATGTATGCGTCTCCCTCATCTGTGTAGGAAACACGTCCGTGTAAGCTGACAATGGTTTACAGTGCAACATCGTGTCTTTGCAGGTCGGGATGACGATGCTAGAGAGTTTCTTGTGGGATTCTCGTGGTTTCTCGCCGGCATAAAACCGAAAGCCGGCAGCAGCGTTGACCTCTGGCCTCAATCTGCCAGCTTACGTCATCAGCGTGATCTTAAGAATCATTCTGCGCATGCCAAAGAGACTAGTAGTGAGCTGCTTTCTCTAATCTACTGCAGATACTTTCGATTTTCTTGCTAAAGAGCCCAAGGAGAGCTCTCCTCATCTTTTTCTGTTTCTTCATTTCATTACCGGAAATGTGAAGACATAGCTGTGTGGGGTACACCTACATTCCTGATCTTCGACTGGAAGCGAAACAATATGCTTGGAGGTTGTCAGAAAAGATTTAGAATTCTGTTCCTATTTTGTTGCAACTGAGTTTGAATTTCCTCTAGTGAGATTTTCCCCAAAGACGCTCCAGACATATTTACTCCCCGATGCTGATCTTTCTTTTGGGTGGTAGGTGTAATTTTCATGGCCGATTGACCGGAATTTTTAAGGCGAGATGTTACTGGGGGATGCTGGCTAAGCATGCAGACCATAGGCCGGTAACAAGTACACCAAAATAAGAAGAAACCCACTAAAAATTTGTGTGTCTTCTGTATAAAGCTGCAGATTTCGTCTTCCATTCTATTTTGAACTCTCGTGCGGCAAGTTGGGCATGTGGGCTTTTTCTTGCTTGCTTGCTTCTTTTCCTCTTTTGGTGGGATGTGAGGGTGATCGAATACAGGCAGCCACTTTGTATGTCTATCCATGGACCCGGATGCAAGGGTGATCGTAGATCCCCCACCCAAACGTGCGAGTCCACGTTTGCACTAGGTAAACCTTCGTTGTGATCGCTTTTATGAGCGAAAGGGCGCGTACTAGCATTAACGCTATGCAGCGATCGCAGCCCTGTTGTCCTTTCCTTGGTTGGTCAGTGCTGGGAACATCGCTATGTTGCTTTGGCTTGACGAAATATTGGGGATTGAATCGAGGATAATGGCTGATGGCGATGAAGAGGATAAAGAGGAAGATTGGGCAGAAGAGAGGGTGGTTATGGTGATGCTTGAAGATGACGGTCATAGCGTTTTGCTTAATGCGATCTTGATGCAGTAGAGGCATAGATCTTGTTCTTATTCCCTCCTTGCTTCCCATGTTGGCGTTTTTCTGGGGTAGTTAACTGCTTGATTTTCCATGCTTTCCCTTCCGCTTTCTCTAAATTATGGATGCTGACCTTAGTTAGAACTAAAGAGCACTTGTGTTGATTAAATGAGGGGTTATTTTCACTCCGCACTGTGGAGTGGGTGTAAAAACAAGTATCTAAGGCAACACTACCGCTTTTCTGCATTTTGTAGACGGATTCTGTGTCCAGAATAGAGAATCTGTGATTCAGTTTGTGTGAACAAAAGACCTTATGAGAAAAAATATTAATGCTTAAAGTTAAATGACAAGAAATTAACGTTCTGTATGGAAGTTACGTCAGTAAGGAAGTTACATCTGTTGACACTATTTAATTTGATGATACATTTTCAGTTACCTTTCTCATAGTTATCGCGGGTAACTTTCTTATTCTTAGGCTGAAAATACTCGTACATGTTGATATTGATGGTTTTCACAACGCCTCCTTGCTGCTGCTATTACTCTAACCAGGGTTAATCAGAAGACATTCATTCTAAGACGCTGCAGATTACTTTCCCATGCACAGTTTAATTTTGGTGTTAGAATGTTTCCTCAATTTTGTGTGTGTTCGTTCGTCTATGCGTGCGTGGGTGCGTGGGTGCGTGCGTGCGTGCGTGCGTGTTTATTTTGATGCCTTCCTTGTTGAATCAGGTTTTATTTCTTTACAGATCGTTTGTTGAATGTGCTAACAGCTGTCTAGCTTTTCCAACTGTTGAGATGGTGCTGTTTGATCTGCTGTACCACCATATTCTCCCTCTATGTGGCCACTTGCAGGCGGTTTGAAGGAAGTACTGGAGGCCACCAAGGAGCTGCAGGTGCCAGGCTTGCAGACCGACCTTCTGAAGGAGAAGTTCGCCCTACAGGAGAGCTCCCAGTCCAAGGTGCAGTACATGCCCCGCGAGATGGCCTTCGGGACACCGGACTCGTACTCAAAAGCCAAACTCGTCGCCATTATCATCGGCGCTGTTCTTCTGGCCGTTCTCGTCGTCCTGGGATTAGTCACGCACTTTCGACGGAACAGCGCCCCCTGCTACTGTTGCTGACCGGTGCACTTTAAACTGACTGGACTCTACCCGACCCCCCGGGGAGCTTTCGTTCTTATGACTAGATTAGAGACGACTTTTGGCTCCTGCACGGGTTACCCATGACTCCTAGTTGGCAATAAGTATTAGGGAGGAAAGTGTTTGTGGCTTTTGCAATAACTAGTACTATCGCCGTTTTCCGGGACTATGGAAAAGGAACGAGGTCTGTTTGGTGCTCCCACTCGTTTATGACAGGTGTGGAAGTTCGACAGTACTGTAGTACTGTTACCTGCCGCAGAGGACCCGCACAGCGACTCTAGGGTAACGGCTACATTCGCTGTGAAGCATCGCATCGATATTCGATTATCTTCAGCCTAGTGGATAAACACTCACTTTTAACTGTAACTTTCTGTCAGCAGAAAGGTTTTGACGTTGCTTAGGCATGACGAGCGTCAGCCATTTTCCGTGGTCTCAAATGATTCTCAAGTGGAACTGTTCAATCCAGGATTCTTCAGATTTGTTTTTTTTTCTTTTAACATAGCTGCTGCAAACGCATGAAAACATAGCTGCCAACTTTTCTTCAAATGGGTCTAATAGTTAGGCAGCAACATTTTGCGAGCGCTCTACAAAGAAACACAAACTCTGACTTGACTTCATCACTTCTGGACACGGGCAATCTGTGATGGGAAGCTGTGTTGTCCGATCCATTACTATGATGCTCGAAATTTTATACGTGCTATTAGAATTGTTGTTATTAATATTTCCGACGAGAATAACCACAAGAATGTAGATCAACCAAGTATTGTTTTTTGACAGGATTTTGCGTTTGTCCACGTACTGTGATGTGCACACTGAATGCAAGATAGTGTTATATGCATTATTTACGGATTGCTCTGAAGCAAATCTCATTTCAGTTTACTGCATTGTATGGTCCGTAAAAACTTTTTTACCAGTATGTGCACTTGTGTGCAAGCATGTGCAGTATTCTTATTTTCAACAAATGTTGTTTAAACGCGTTTTGATGTATTTTAAATTTTACACATAATTTCATTTATAGGGCAAACAAGAGTTTGTTTTTATTTGATGTCTTATCTGCGAAAGTTTTTTTTACTTGGAATGTAGTGCAGTTTTTCAGATAAGCTCCTTATGTTTTTTCTGCCTTATATTGATTTCCTTTATACAATCTTACATGCACCTCTTTCCATCCATGTTGGTTTTCTGCGAGTGTTTTACAAGACGACAAGGTCGTATTATTAACTAAGGTGTCTTGTAGGAGAACGAAATACGTTTTCTTTAAACTTAACTCTGCCTTGAGCGTTTTATACCCATATGCATCCGAAGTGTTTGTCTATACATGGATTTTGAACGTGCTTCAACTATTCAGGTGCTTTGTTAGCTTCTTAACACATTCTTGGTTCATTCGGATAAATACTCGAACGCCCTGTGAAGCACTGGGTTCGTACTCTGGGGCTGGGCTAAGCTGCCATGCTTGGAGTCGATCACAGAGCGAGGATCAGAAAGTCAACAGGCGTTGAGATTCGTCATGCATCGTAGGAAAGAAAACTCAAAACAGCGACTGACAATTTCCTTATCTGTCCTTTTTCTTGTAGCACGTCTGAGATTCTTCCTTCGAGCACTAGTCCACCTCAGTCTTCTGTATCCGACAGTTACACATTTCCTCCAGTAAATAACTTCCAACGCCACCTGCTTGGGAGAATGTATTTATAACTTTTTGTGAGAAAGGGGAGAAGATATGAATTTTTTCTGCTCTGCCACGAAGCAGAAAACGCCAGCGCGCGCGCTTTTGCAGAGACTGTAAAAACAAATATTCTGACAATGTTACCCATCTCGGACGCAAAAAAGGAGAAGTTAAAATGCATGAGGGGTCCACATGATTTATTGCGTGCGTTCGAGCGAGTCAGAGGTGATTGAGTGTGGCTAGTGCACTCTGATTTTCCTAGGCAGCGAGTGACGAAAGGGACACTTGTTGCACAGTTTTTATGTGAGGTGGTGCACTTAGCCGCAGACTGTTTCAAGAGCGCTCTGTAAGTGACATCCAGTTTGCAGGTGTGCGTCTTTACCAGGTACACTTACTTTCCCTTCTCTGCCAACTAGTGTGTTTTAACTTGGTGACTGAGGCGGTGCTGGTACGGCCTATGTTCATTCTTTGTGTATTTCTGCTTATTTACTTGTAATTTCTCATCAACAGTTTTTCCCCCCAGCAGGCGATCATTTGTTTTGAAAGGGGAGAGCACAGAAATTGTACGATGACGTCAGAATGACGTCAAGAAAGCTGTTTGAAACATTTTCGAAAAAGATGTCACAAATCTAACGAAAACAAACGCTGTTCGACTTTTACAGTCGGTGACTGAGCTTATAACATATTCCTCTGCGCAAGGTCGATTAAAGAAATATTTTTGAAATGGTGATATAGTCAAAGCGTAGTTTCGCTTACGTAAAAAGCTGAATTTCCCGCACATGCACAGTATTATCGTACTTAAAAAGAAGGCGGAAATCTCTGGAGTCCTGCCAAAAGAAATAAAACCTTAAACTCTTTAATGTCAGACTCCAGCTACGTCTGTCTACAATATCGTGAGTAAATAGCGGGATAATTTAGAGAATGCGTTAGAAAGCCACTAAGTGAATGACGTTTGATCAATAATTTACGTTTTCTGGTATCTCAGGGTTCTTATTTTATTCCTTTACTTTCTACCTGTGCCGGTGTGCTAAATGCATTTGTGGGTGTACTAAAATATTTGTTAAATGAAAACAGTCTTACTTCATGTACCACAAATGCACGACTGTGATACAGGCATATACATAATATATACATACATACACACCTACCTATCTAGCTATCTACCGACCGACAGACAGACAGACAGACAGACAGACAGACAGGCGTTCTCTGCAGCTTTCATGTTATTCCCTTTACGTTCCATGTTTCGTGCATGTCAGTCGTTACAAGCTTCGACTGTTGTCGCAAACATGAATATGTAGAGAAAATCGATACAGCCTACAGCCGAAGGGATTAAAATCTTGAGATAACACCTGTGGGATAAGAAGGGTTTAAAGCCGATACTTATCACCAAGCTGCGGTGTGTGCAGTGCATGACGAATCTCGACGCCTGTTGACTTTCTTATCCTCGCTCTGTGCTCAACAGCAAAGCACGGCTCCAGGGTGCAGATCGAGTGCTTCGCAGGGTGCTCGGGTATTTAGCCAAGTGAACCAATGATGTGTTAAGAAGCTAACAGATATTAAATCACATGAGAACTTGAAGCATGTTCAAAGTACAGGCACACCCGTCGGTGGCATGTGGGGTATAAAATGCTGAGGGCAGTGTTAAGTTTTAAAAAAAAGTATTTCGTCAGAGGAAGCACCATAGTGAAATGTGCCCTGGGCAGCCAGAGACCAGACAGCTGACATAATGGAACCGCCTACACGCCCTCAGTCGACCGCTGTTAACATTTTGTCGGAACTTCACATCCACGATATCATCTTTAGAACAGTGAAGCCGACTCGACATTGAAGCAACTGATGAAATGTCTGGTCTGATGAAACAGACAGCTGACGGCTTCTTTTGCAACGCTGTTGCAAAACAGGAGACTGGAAACAAACCCGCCGATCATGCCAGGTAATACAGACTCCAAAGTCTCTTACACGTGCCAAAGTATGTGAAGCTTTCTTTCATGCCAAGTTTGACAGTTCGACTGAGTTTAATGAAAACAAGTCTTGGATAAAATATTAGTCCTATCGTTTGCACTTTAAATTTAATACCTTAAACTTTTGGCACAGACAGATCTCCGATTTTTTAGGCGGGGTGGGTAGGGACATTTTGGGGGGCAATTACAATAAGATTTTTTTTAACAAAAGGATTGGTTTGTATCAGTTTTCGTTCCACTCAACCAAGCTGCGTAAGCGCGGAATTACACAAACAACACTAGAATGTCAGTTCATTTGTGATAAACAATCAAAACATTGCTTCAAAGATTTCCTGCAACTGCAAAGTAGCCTTCATTTGACCTTATAAGGTTTGCGAAAAAAATAGCCAGGGTATTGCACTAGCAGTTCCCATGCTTTGAAACTCGGGGGAAGGGAAAGAAATCCGGGTGTCTTTATTTTCTTGGGCGAAGAACATTTTAATAATCACATAAAGATTTCTTTCTACTTGTCCCCATCCGGTAAACCTTTTGACAGCCAACTTTGCGGTGCAGGCTACAGGTCCACTCAGAAATACCCAAATCCTCGTTTCCAAGGCGGAGAAAAGGCCAGAGGGCGCCTCTGTCTTTCCTCATCAAATGCAAGCATCAAACGCCTGTGTTTGTGGAACTGCTTCCTCGGCTCGCTGTCTTCGCTGGAAAACAAATACTTCCCACGAAGCAGCAGAAGATTGAGACGCAGTTCTTCTCTCTTCTTGAAGCTGGGCATCCCGAGCAGAAAGTCACTTGGCCAACCCTGCTCCCAAGACATAAAGCGGGTCAGTACGGTGCAGCTGGACCAGAAGGGCCTGCCGACGAAAGAAAGCTAAGAAGCACCGTTAAGGTAATCAGGGTTCTAAAGCAGTTAAATCATTTCTGCACCCTGTCTTGCTGACGGCAGAGACATTCCGTTAGTCCATCATGGCGATTCCAGAGTTCCGTTCCCACGTTTGTCAGTTGCTAGTGATGCTATGCCTTACTGCTAATGATACCATTAAAAGCAAGTCTGTCGAATTGCGACTTCAGAAAATTGCAGACAGCAGTGCAAACACAGCTGCTCTGTCTCTGCAGCCAGTGCATTCACGTACCCGCTTTTTCTTACTTTCCTGCTTGCTTTATTTTCTTCCTTGTTTACTCTGTGCTCTTCCCCTTTGTCCTTCGCTTTGTCGTCGGATGTGCATACATATCCAATAACTACAACTATTTCAATGTAAAAATAGTATCCAGAAACAATAAAAATTGAAATGTCAAACTTAAAAAATTTTAAAAATGAGGACACCTAACGTTAAGAAATAGAAGATAAATAGAAAATTTTCGGACACAGTACTTTGAATTAGGACAGTAGCAGTAGATGTCACCAAGGACAGCGACCCACAGCGACAACAACGAACTACCACCAACACGACACTGGAGCAGCTACAGCCAGGGGAACTGCCTGTCCAACCTCCACAACCAGCACATGACCCCTCTTCCCTGCATCCCTTCCCTCTCCACCCCACTGTTCCAAAACCACCGCAAACCAAAACAGTTGGCTGACTGGCTGACTGGCTGACTGGCTGACTGGCTCACTGGACTGGACTGACTGGACTGACTGACTGTTCTCAGTGTGTGGTACTGGTCTGGCGGCCAGCATCTCAGAAGAAAATCGCGGGACGGTGTCCGAGATATGTATGCCCGTCCGAAATCCAGAGATAAAATCGCTCGAAGAGGGAAGAAGAGTAACCGATGAACCTGGGATCAGTGGTGATGGGATAGAGGCTATTCCTGGTATAACCTGAACTGACGTAGCATTAGGCAGGTTGTCTAAGATCTGTCTCGCTGTCTGTACCCACTTCTTTATTTACTATTTGTTTATCTTTTATTTGCTTACTGTCTCTTTCTTTCTCTTTCCTTCTTTTTTTTTCTTTCTCTATCCCATCCCTCCTCCCTTTGTACGAGTTGGTGTGTGTGTGTGTGGGGGGGGGGGCGGGGGAATTGCATGCGTTGGTCTGTGTTCAGTGAAGATGTATTGCAGCAAGCCCAGGGGTAAAGGCGTAATTTGTATGTCACAAAGATTTCTAAACCGCGTGCGTTGATGCATTGATGCGTTGATGCATTGATGCGTTGATGCGAACCTTGCTGAGCAATCCCCACAGCCCGTGTTTACCACATGTCAAACACGATTCATAGGAATGACCCCGTGTGAAAGGTTCATGTGATTATGAGGATCAATATGGTCCTAACATATATCATTATGCAGACGAGCATGCTAAAACGGCATTCTGCACTTCTGCCAGCGTGCGTGCATGCGTGTGTGTGTGTGGGGGGGAGGGTGCCTGCATGTGTGCGTGCATGCGTGTGGGGTGGAGGGGGCGAGGGTGCCTGCATGTGTGTGTGTGTGAGCGCGCGTGTGTGTTTGTGTGTGTGTGTGTGTGTGTGTATGTGTTGCGTGCATATGTGTATGTTTGTGTATGTGCATGTGTCTGTGTTAGAGTTGTGTGCGTGGGAGGGAGGAGGTCGGCAGGGTTAAACGCATGTGCAGGTCTACGTGAGAACGTATGTGTGGGGAGGTGAGTGTGTATGTGCATTCGTGCTACAATATGTCTGTTTGCACGCTTGTGTGCATATGAGACAGTAGAGGGACACAGGATAAGCCCCCGAGACTTACCACTGATGTAACGAAGAATACACATCAGCGGACTATGAATATGTAAATAATAAATCTTTTCGGCCGAGAATAATGCATATTTCTTTCTCTTTTCAGCCTGTGATCAGACTAAGACGTGCTGTGAGGACTGTCATAAGCCTGCTGAAGACATTCAACAGGAAAGACAGGCGAGATAGTTTTCTATAACACAAACGCCAGCTGTCTGCTTCCTGCGTCTTTTTGACTTTTTTTTCTCAAGTTTAGGTGCACGTTGTGCATAGACAGAGAAAAAGTAATTCTTCAAGATGAGGAAGGGAAATGTAATAGTTATAAAGGAGTTGCATTAAAAAAACATTCATAGGACAGTCAGCACAAAAACGCACGTTTTCAGGCAGTGAATTGTGTTTTTGTTTCCCAAAAGAGCTCGTAACGCGTCGGCCATTATTTTAACATTTAAATTTTTTGGCATTTTTAATTCATACCTCATCTCACTTTCAACACCACCTCCTTGGTGGTCTCGTGGTTACGGTGTACTATTCCGAGGCGGGAGGTCTGTGGTTGTCAACCTAGTAGCTGCCTTGCCAGACGCCTGGCACTATAGGGAACAGTACTAGGACTGGGTGGGACTGAAGCCCGTGTTGCGACAGCAGTCCCAAGTGTGGTAGTACGTTAACTTTGTCTAAGCAACACCGTCCTGATACGCACCCAATCTGCCGCGGGACGTTAAGGCAACAAACACCCAGCTACCCCTCCCTTTCGCAAACACATGCTCAAAAAGATTTGTCGTAATGTACAAGCATTTTACCTTTATAATAAACAAGCTTGTATTTTATAATGTTGCTAGCATTTTAGCGTTTTTTCCCCAGACCTATTCTTGAAATCTAAAAAAAACCAACAAACAAACAAACCAAAAAAGCCTCCAACCTATCCATCACAACGCCTGTCTACAAGCCAACACACATCAACAAATGTATTCATGCACATTCGTTCGCGCGTGAACCCACAGATGGTAGAATCTGTGCTGTAACGTTTTACTTTCACCAAACTTTCTCGCACACGGCCCTTCAGTGAGGAGAAAGGAAAAGGCGAACCGAAGACATGGAGTGACCTGGAGAGTGAGGTCAGGGCATCTCGGAGAGTGTACCAAACGTTTGGTCTGACCTGGGACCCTCTCATCTTTCGCATTAACAAGGAGGTGAGCTCGTGTGGCGGAGCACTTAACAGAAGCAACAATAACTGTATGATCAGTAACATCGGTATAGAAGCTGTTAACTCTGCTAAATCTCCTTGAGATAACCCTTCCCTCTTTCACATGCAGGGAACTATTTCTTTTTCAGCCAGTGTTTACCTAACCCGTAGTCTAGGATCTTGCTTAAGACGACCTTAAGTGACACACATGAAAGTCCTGCCTGTAGTCGTTTCATCTGACAGTAAGCCTGTTCACACAGAAGGTACATCAGCCATGACTGACATAATTTCTCGTTTGTCGCATTCTTCATACCACGATTTCTGAAGAGCACGGTCTTCAAAAGAATCACCTACAACATATTCCCAGAACTCATTTTTCACGAATACACACGCCTCTAGGGCTGGTTTGCATTAACATTCATATGTCTTCTTCTTACGTATAGAAACATGTGAAATAACCCAGGGAGAACTGGTCTTATGACCCTTTAATGACCGGAATAGCAGAATGAGCGCTCATGCAACTCAACCCCGCACTAAGCCTTTCCAACGAAAAAAATAGTAACATCAAATCCCCACTTTTCTTGATGCAAAACTGTCTCGCAGACTGGGCGTTCTAATTGCTTAAAGCCACCAGACAAAAAAAGCAGATAAATGATTTGTTTCTTGGACAGTCAGTTGAGGAACTTAATGCGAATCAGATGATGATTACATCTGAACAGTCGGAGAGTGTTGTGTGGCTATTATCTCCGTGCGAAGTTTACCACCGGGGTTTTCTCGTTCTTTTTACTGCCAGTAATTGTCACATGATATTATTCTTACGACTGAGACAACACGAAGTCTCCTTTTTTCCTGGCCTAAGCTACTAATGTGAGAGAAAGAGCGTCGATTTCCTCCCATATGGCACTATGTATATTTATATAAGACCAAAAAAAGCAGTAAAGTAAACAAACAACGACAGAAAAATTCTTGAAACATACTTGAAGTGGTGACAGAGAAAGCCTGATGATGGTTTACGTCTTTACAGCTAAACATCTGCAATGAGGCCAAAGCCATCTTGACAATGCGACCGGACATGCGCACTCCCGAGCAGCTGCACGTTGCGCTGCTCTCGATGTGTCAGACAGTGCCCGCCTTCAGCGAGTACCCCAAGACTATGCAAATGTCGCTGGTCAAAGCTGGGTGGTACGAGTTGTGAGTATCTAAACAAACTGTATGTTAGAGTTTTATGCTGAGCAGCAGAATGTTTCAAAGGTCTCGCTGGCTGGCTGGCTGACTGGCTGGCTGGCTGGCCATCTGCCGTCCTGTCCTTTAGTTTTAAGCCTTTGACTCCCTTAATGTTTTGAGATGCGTTCTGCAACATATTTCGATAGCTGTTACTGTGCTTGGATAATGCTCGTTCACTCGTTTCCATTAGTACAACAATAGCTTTCCGCTGTATTCAGAGCTAACTACGCATTTGCTTCTGGAGGTGGTCTGTTGCAGCATTGAGGCGAAAAGAACGATAATCAGGCAAGGTCACATTCCCTTCAACTCCTATCTCATCATTTCCGGGACAGGTCAGCTGCTTTTTGGACTCCTTCGTTGAAGTCGCGTTTGTGTTATCAAACTTCCTTGCTGTCGATGCAGATCAAGATGTCTTTCTCTCCTTTTTTCTTTCTTTCTTTCTTCTTTTTTTCTTTTCCCTTCCTTGCTTTCTCTTCCCTTTCTTTCTTTCCCCTTTCTGTTCCCCTTTCATTCATTTTTTCTTTCTTTCTTTTCTTTCTTTCTTTTCTTTCTGTCTTTATCTTTCTATCTTTTTTCGCTCTTTCT
>SMGT01008227.1:195378-228357 GCA_004794575.1 Lanistes nyassanus | reverse complement strand
TTCTTTCCCCTTTCTGTTCCCCTTTCATTCATTTTTTCTTTCTTTCTTTCTTTTCTTTCTTTCTTTTCTTTCTGTCTTTATCTTTCTATCTTTTTTTCTCCTTCTTTCTTTGTGTCTCTGACTCCCCCCACAGCCCCCATCTATCTTATTAACTAACTAGGTCTATATCTATTCATCAATCTACACACATACGCATGCACGCGTACAGACATACATTGCGTTTCCTTTTCCTTCCCGTCCTCTCGAGTTTCTCTCACGCACCAAGCAAACCTTCACTGCCCTTCTCCCACTCACGCGCGGGAGAACCTTCCTGGAAACACATGACGCGCACACAAGTGGTAACCAAGCAGCCTTACCCTGTATCATCTCGCTTTTGCGTCATAAGCTTATGAAGACCATCAGAAGCGCGGACCTCTCTTTAATTATGGCATTTATAGGTCACACTTTGATAAAAAGCACCGGTAAGTATCTTCGGAAAAACGTTCTTTTGCGTTGTGTTGTTGGCAGGCTGTAATTTGGCGACGAATTTTCAGAGAACTGCGTCCGTTTAAAACAAAAATACGGCCTAACCCCACGGTTTTTGGGTAGGGGTCCCTCCCCCACCCCCACCCTCCTTGAGGCCAGTCTGCTACTTTCACGTCTCGTTTTAGTCGGTGATGCCAAGAGCCTTCAGACGTGCTCTGTGGCGCGTGAAGTACAGCTGCCTTTGACGGAACAAAAAAAATGTGCGCTCCCAGCATGGCGTAGTCAACGGCATTGGTTCGCTCGCATAAGAACAGGTAACACCAGTGGATGGTCATACGTCAGGAAAAAGACCCCCCCCCCCAAAAGTAAGCCATCCCTGATGATAGGAGGGTTTTTTTTCTTTTTACGAAACCTCTAGTTCCGTCTAAAAGGAGCCTTTTTTCGTTGCGTCATCGCAGAGTTTGCTGAAAAGAAAAATAAAGTTAGAAAAGCGAAAATGGTCGTTGTTTCGTAGTCATGAAATAGTCATCAGAAAACTGCAGCTGTTTTTATTAAGTGCACGAGGCAGCTTCCACATAAACGTTAGAGCTACCCTTGAGAAAGTTTGGTACCAACTGACATTTCACAGCGATAGTCTTGTCTAGGGGTTTGGGGGTGGGGAGGACTCACGGTCTCTCCCACTTCCTTTTTTAAATTCCCCGCACGAGTGCCACTCTGCTGCTGCAGCGCCTGAAAGTCAGCTGTACATTACTTCGCTCTCGGTCAAAAGCTGAACGTATCAACTGAATTTTCAGGGCACTTTCCACCCAGATTGACCCTGTCATTGCCTCACCTGACAGCGAAGGAAGTGAAGCACTCTGCATGGCTAGAGGAGAAAGAGAGCACGTGATCGCTTGTATTACAGCGAAAATCTTTCTGTCATTTCAGCTCTGGTCACAGCCAAAGAGGAAAACGAGGCAGGAAAAGTCTCTCACCGCACGGTTGCCATCCTTAAAAAAGGCATGAGTTTTGGGGTAAGAGATCGAGACAACTGGAATAAATAGTTATTAAAACTGATCTTTAAAAATGTAGGTCCCAGAACTAAGTAAAAAATAAAGAAATAAACTACTACCCTAGCGAGATGGGCAACAGAAGATTATTCCCACTGCCCATAAATTTAAGACCCCAATGGCACGACGTAAACTCTTCACGACAATCTGGATTTGAGACAAACGAGTGATGATGTTAACCCTTCCCAATTCCACCCCACCCACTCTAGGACCTGTGTCTGTTCTCCGGGTGTCGGAGGACTGTGACAGTGACGAGTAAGGACAACATGGAAGTGCTGTCGATCGCCCGCGACGATTACATCGACATTTTCCGCCAGAACGCACGGGACGGCAAAGAACCGGAGCACATCACGTTCCTGCGCTCCGTCAGACTTCTCAACGGCTGGCCGGTGTCCTCCTTGCCTCTGGACGACCCCTCCGTGTGCGCGTATGCTTACGTGAGGTGCGCGGACAGGTGAAAGTTGTGTGTGCGTGCGTGGGGCGTTCCTTATCGGAACATATGCAATTGCGCAGAGAAGAATCTCTTTTTGAGAGCAGAGATTAAAGATGACAACGATGAAGACAACAACAAAACATCATCAACAGCAGCACCAGCAGAATCAATCAATCAATCAATCAATCAATCAATCATCCCTGTTCATTTAAACGCAAGCTGTGTCAAGAACTCTGAAAGACATTTCGAGTTCATTATACGCGTGTCTCCCACTCAAACTCCCACTCCCTCCCCACACCCCCAACTTCCTGTCATGAAGACTGAATGATGTTTGAATCTAACCGACGAAATATTTGCTTTTGAAGATCTCACATCTGTCCGTTGCAAAGGCTTAAAGAGACGCTATCTTCGATTGAGAAAACGATCGAGAGGATAGAGTTCTTTAAAAATTCCTGAATTACCATCTGTGTGTCTCTCTGATGTTCTTGTCCTTTTGTAGAAGGTTTATAAAGGTCTTCAGGAAAGGAGAGAGTGATGTGAGTTGTAATTAGGTACCGGAAAGATTAGATCAAAAACTTTCTTACTGAAAGGGGGAAATGTCTTGTGCTCAAGTTTAAGAATTCCTAAGAAAAAAAGATGATCTAACGCATACTTCTTTATTTGTTGTTTGAATGGGAGATTGGTTTTTAACATTTCAGAAATCAAAACTTTATATCCTTCAAGGGGACAGAGGAAAAGGCAAAAGAGAAAGACAGTGAAGGGTGTTGGGGACAGAGTAAACCCCATCGCCATCCCCACCCGACAGACCTCCCTGTAAACAAGTGCAATACCTAGAATGTACATGTTCTGGACGCGATATCTTAACCCATAATCCACTGGTCGGAATAAAACATAAAAGCCGGCGAAAAGAGGCTACACAGAAATCAACTCAGTTCCGTCTTATCTTTTCCTTGTAATCTGATTTCCCTTTGCTTGGCGAAATACATTTTCTGCTGTATTGGTAGATTTACATCTCCCGTCTGACTAAGCCCTTACAGGCTAGACGAAACAGCCATTTATCTCTGAAAGTTGGGTTTCACCAGGGACTTGTGTACGACTGGACGAAACACGTGTAGATCGCGCGCAAATGCCAGAAGCGAATTTTGAAAGTTGGATCTATGATATAATGTGTTCAGTCTGGCGTAAACATAGTTCCTACTTATCTGTGGTATCTTGCGTGTGTCTAGAAGGGGAACGCTCATCTGTAGAGAAACGGAGGAGGGGGAGTGGATATATGTTATTAAATCCGGGTCTTGCAACGTGCTGAAGGAGCTGACGGCCGTTAGACCCAGTTGGCCCGGGCCCAGCACGGACCATGCATGGGACCACAGACCGGACATGGGGCTTGGAAAGCCAGGTGAGGATACAGCTGGAGATTGTTCCTAACACACTGCAGGGCTGACGGTGGATGAATCGGTGGGTGGAAGGCTACCTGAGATGGATGGTTGGATGGATGTGTAATGACGGGGTGATTTGTGCAAACTTAATTTCCCTCTCCCATTTCGTTTCTCTCTCCCGACCGCCTCGGTGGTCTAGTGGTTAAGGCGTCTGCTTCCGAGGCGGGAGGTCAGCGATTCGTATCCCGCCCGAGTCATACCTAAGACCAAAAAAATTGTCAATCTAGTAGCTGCCCTGCCAGACGCCTGGCACTATATGTGAACAGTACTAGGACTGGCTTGCCCGGTGTCAGTATAATGTGACTGTGTGGGATTGAGACATGCTGCGACAGCAGTCCTGCGTGTGGCAGCACGTAAACTTTGTCTAAGCAACACCGTCCTGATATGCACATAGTCTGCGACTGGACGTTAAGCAACAAATACCACCCCCATCTCTCTCTCTCTCTCTCTCTCTCTCTCTCTCTCTCTCTCTCCTTTTGGCCATCACTCGATCTTCAATGCAAGATGATGCGACTGCTGCCAGCTTGCCTGGGGTCAACATGTAGCACAACTTCTTCTGGCATCCCATGGGTTCTCCGCCGTTTGTCTCTCTGTACGCGTTTGTATAGGGTGAGGGCCTGCCGCGACGCGGAAAGCCCCAGGCGGTAGCAGCAGCTAGTTGGGAAGAGCCAACAAAGTACAAATGTTGTGATTGTTGGCAAACAAAGAAATGTCAATGAAAATCAAAGAATGTACATAAAAGCTACAGGAAATGTGTGACTGTGTGTTACTACGCAGCCTGCCGGGCGCCGAAGACCGTGAACGATGTTTGGGATTGCCCCGCTTCCTCTAATACCAGTCACCTACCAAGAGTACTTCCGCTGAGGAAAAAAAGGCCTGCCATAGAACTGACCTCGCCACCTGGACCTTTGATGAGGCAACACACCTTTCACTACCTCCCTCGAAACCGCTTGGCCAACTTTCTGCAGGTCACTACGTCACGCACTGACGAAGAAAGTAAGTATTTTAAACCACTTTTGTCATCTGTTGCGTGAAAATGGGCTGCCACTTGTTGTGTCGGCTGTCGCTCTTCTCTCGTTACTAGTGTTTGTTGTACTGTTGTGTCGGTTGCTGTACGAAGTACTATTTCACTCTATTTCTGTTTTACTTGTACATTTTTTTTTCATTTTCTAAGACTTTATGTTAAAGTAGCATTTTACCCTTGTATGTCATTTTGTTATACTGGCTTAACATGTGCCTACCTCCACGCCCCACCTAAATTCTTCTTGTAGCCAAGCAATTTAATCCGAAACTGAAGATTAAGGCCAGCTAAATTAATATCATACTCTTGTTCCATCGCGTGTTTTTTTTCTGGGGCTGGAGTTTAACGCTATCGTTGAGAAAGGTTCTTTTTCCTTCACCAGTTTTATGGCAAATCACGGATAGGTCACGAGGAAACTAAACAGAGTCGCCTTCCCCCCACCATCGCGACCAAAATAAAATCAAAGAAACAAGAAACAGAAAGTCATGGTCCGTTTTCTTCCACCGTACAGAAAGGTGTCTGTAGGACGTAGACCCAACACCAGAAAGTGCTTGCATTAAGGAAAAGAGTATTAAGAAAATGCAGTGTTTTCCCGAGCCGCAAAAGCAAGATGTCATCTTCTGAAGGATATGAGATTGAAAAAGAACACAAAAGAAATAGTTCAGCTAGATTCAACAATTCACTGTTTCCTGTTACGTTTCCTGGTACTCAATGATCTCAAAATCCCCATACAAGGCAAAACATCGGGAATAAGCAGGGCATCTGACGTCAGTCCTGAGAGAAAATAACAGATGCAGCAGATGAAATGTGATTCCGTGCCGAAGAGAAAATGACTCATTCTTCACGTGGTGCTTGTACATTTCGCTGCTTCAGCTTCATTCAGATCTTACAGCAACATCGATCTTAAGCTAACCCCGTTGCAATAATTTTGACAGTTGAGAACCAAACGTATATATTTTCTAGTAAGATTCGAAACTAAAAGAAGTATCCATTAAAGAGATTTGGATGCGAAATTTATATCTGAGCAAATCTCCTTAGAGAAAACAGGAAAAAAAAGGTTTGATTTTCTAGAGTTTGATGTAAGGACGTCGTCTGCGCTCTCTGGCCCTCGCTGGATACCCGTCTGCAAGCAAATGGAAAAGAGGTTATGTTGAAAGTTCTTTTTCCGCTCGCTCAGCAGGAATGACTTGACTAGTATGTAAACAAAACACTATGCAAACAGAGGCCATGTCTAAGCTTCACGTGCATTTCCTTTTATTTCGGACAGTGCGCGTGGTCTCCAACGACCACCTTCAGCAGCTAGCCAGTATCTTCAACACACGCAGCAGACTGCAGTCCTCCCTAGCTGCTTACGTAAGGCGCCCTTTAACCTACTTATAGTCGATTACCATGAAACTGGTTTCTCTGTTAACGAATAACCCCCCCCCCTCTCTCTCTCTCTTACACTCTTTCTCTCTCGATCTCTTCCTCCTTCCAAGGTGATTCTGTTTCTCTTGAAAAGTATGTCTGAGATCCTGGGCAGCCTCAGCAGTTTGAAGATCTCTTGAACAGTGATAATGTTCGAAGAAGGTTAAATAACGCGCTTAGACTGAAGGGCACAGAGTGCATTTGATGCCTGAACCATCTCTCTCCCAAACCATCGCTCTCCATCTGCCTTGTCCTCTCTTTCCTCTCCACTTTCTTGTCAGCAGTCTGACAATGTTGTGACTGGGCATACGCTGGGGTGTGGGGCAACAGCTGTTGACACAGCCCGTCTTAATTAAATGTTGGGTGACTGGGGACTTGGAGAAGTGGGTTTCATGACTGTTCGTGTGCGCTACTCTGTTCATAAAAGCGGTCGTAAGCCCTCGTTCATCTTGTTTATTTTTTCCCCGCGCGGTTTCACACGCAGAAAAGCAATCAGAGTGTTTGCAACCCCTCTTTTGTTCTTCTGGTACCACTGCAGAGACAAAGTAGCAAAGATGATGTCCGGGTCCGAGAATGTGTCTCTCTCAAGCGGCCCACCCCTGAAGAATACAAGTGCTTCGTGCAGGTCCTGACTCTAAGGTCCAAAGATGTTTACGTGAGTTGCCTTTTGAAGTTCTTCATGCGGCTTGGCTCTTTCTCCCCTGTAGATGTTGCCGTCACCACAAAGAGCGAAGTGAAATATCTTTTACCTTTTCATGCGCATGCCCAGACAATGACTCGTTAAAAGTACAGGGTACGAGCCGCGAAAAACTGCCGGCCATCGATAAACTTGCACTCAAACATGTCTTGAAACAAAACTACCTTCTAGTGACAGTGAGAGTTTGTTAATCCGTTGGTACATGTACACACAAGAGACAGTATTTAAAAGGTCTTTATTATGATCTTTTATATATATTTTTTTAAAAAGTTATTGTTTAGAGTTCTTCCCTTTTCGTCTTCATTTTTTTGTCTAGTTATGTCTTGTCTTTTTTCTGTTCTTTTCTTACTCTCCCTTTGCTTGTGTTTTTCTTCTTTTCTTTCCACTTCTTTTCCCCTTTCTTTTGTTGACTGGACACCCTCAACGCCAGCAGCAACCGAACATCTCAACCGTACACCCACAGTTTTTTTTAACAACATAACGTCACTGTTACGCACCCCAGCTGCATACCCTTGAGTGTTTAAATCAAAACAGCTGTCTGTTAATGGCGCCATTATGTCACTGACACAGGGTCTAGATCCTGTTGTGTTTCCGGCCTTTCCCAAACCACCCACACGGACCAGCCTGGTGTCGAATGGTGCAGAGTGTATTCTCATCAGCAAAAAGTTCTTCCTGAAAAACCTCACAGAGGATTGCTTCAGGAAGATTCAAATGGAGGTACTTGCATTTTGCCTGCACTACCTGATGGTGGTTGTGGAAGTGGAACGAGGGACGGAGGGGGCTTGGGGGAGAGGCGTGCTCTGGTGCGGAGCTGTGAAAAAAAATATATACCCGTCTGGACGTAACGAAGGGGATGGTGTCGCTGCTCTGAAAGCTGAGAGCGTCTGAGCTGCTGACGTTAAGTGAATCTCTTGGTGGAGAAAGTAGGAAACATTATTATACTTCATCAGCTCTTCCTCTTCGACCTTCTTGTGAGAAAGTCGGGCAGCTCCTCCCCGTCCCACTCCCCTCCTCCAACACTTACGCTCTCACACTCATGCACATGCACTCGCACTCACGCGCGCACGCAGGCACGCACATCTACACGCATGCATTCGGGATTCTTGCCCTAGTGAAAAGAGTTCACCTGTACTGGGGTTCTCAATCTTGTATCCATATCGTAAATAGTAATTCCAACCATCACCGAGAACAATAAAGACTTTGAGTTCTTCTACAGATCCGACCTCTGCCCTCTGAGGATGCTCTTCAGGAGAAGCTCCAGACAAAAATAGACTGGGAGTCCTACCGAGCCACGACAGTCTCCGATCTGCTTTCCTGCAAGAAGCATCTTATATAGATTCTCTGCGGTGCTAGTCATGGCGTCCGTCGATCCTCATGTCTCACCGCCTGATATCTTGGCCTCGCTGCTTTGCTGTTTATTTTCAGCCATGAAATGCCAAGTAAAATTACAATGTGATCTATGAATGCCCCTCTGACTAATCAGAACCTATCTTCTACGTTGACCAGCCAGTGTGGTGGGAGGGGGTAGAATCGGTTTCATCGAGCTGTCAGTCTTCGAGACTATGGAGTCTGCCATATTTATACACCCAGCTCCAAATCCGATAGAAATCCTCTGATGCTTGACGTAACATCGTGTCACTAGCCTGAACAGTGATTTGAGGTGAACACATGCCCCCATCCAAAAGCGCTTAGGTTCGGTTAAAAAATAAACGGAAAGACGGAGGGAGGCAAAAGGAAAACCCACCGAGTTTTGTGGTTTGTATTACTACGAGAAACCAAGGTATCTGCAGTAGCATAGTTTCCCGGAACACTGTAAACTATCTAGACGCATCAGAGACCTATCATGAAATCGCTTTGTTACAGTAAAGGCAAAAATGGCATTGCACTTGAGAGGTATTTTTGGATACCTACTTACGGTGCCTATTACTATTTGATGGAAAGCCAATGTAACTAAAGCGTGACTAAATTTAAGAAAAGTTTCAGAATGTGCTGCCACCGACTTCACTCGGACATGACTTTTCTTCTAATACTAGGGCTTCGACAAAGATTCCTACAAATAATTTGAACAAGTCTTCACGAACTTCTACTAGTTAGTACTTTTTTTTCCTGATATAGACCTCTCAAATTTATCTCTTGTCAAGACGGCTTGTGTGCCACGACAAGGTACTCAGTACAGACTGACCAGTTATCCCCCGCATAAAACCTTCCATCTGTCGATCCCAGACGATTTCATCGGCTGCAGCATGGGCTTTGATTTGGACTGAACTCCGGGCCTTTGTGTCGCTTTTACCGTTGCAACAGACGTAATCAAGACGGACGCTGCTCTTGACGATGTTCAGTGTGGGAGGCCATGATTGGTCAGAAGAACATCAACCAGGAAGATCCGTACAACCCGGACACTGTCACAGGGAAGTCTCCAGTTTTGGTATCTTTGTTTATGCTAAACTTAGCCATGACCCTGCCGAAGCTCTGTGCCTGTCCTCGACTAAGAGGCCGCCGTGTTTGGACATTAGCTAAGAAGTGAACAGTGAACGTTAGTGTGGTATAAGAAACATGGTACTGGACAACACCCGTATGTTTATAATGTCTTGCAAGGATTTCGGAATTCCCGTCGATCACGTGTGATCGTCTATAACTTATTGTGTGCAACAATGAAACCTGGACTAACAGTTCTGAATAGTATCCTTAGTCTTACGCTTCTTGTTAGACTCCGAGTGAACGCTTTTGTGGTCTTACGTCTCTGTGCCTTCTTATCTTACATTTTGTGCTATCTTTTGCGATTAAGGCTTAGAACATTTCGCGTAATGTCCTTGCTCTATTTGTTCTGAAAAAGTGCCCGCACGCACGCACGCACTATTCTCTTACATGCCTTTTACTGGAAGTTTACTCGACCTCTTCTGTGGTCTAGAGGTTAAGGCGTACGTAAGACTAAAACACTGGAAATTTAGTAGCTGCCCTGCCAGACGCCTGGCAGTATAGGGAACAGTACTAGGGCTGGTTGGCCTGGTGTCAGTGTAATTTGAGTTGTTGGGACCGAATTGCTGTGTTGCAACAGCAGTTCCGTGGACGTTTACTCGTTCGTTCATTCAAAAGTGCAAACATGAACACGTACACAGGCATACGCACACAAACGCATGCAACCACACACACACACATGCAGACACGCACCCTAACAGCAAGTTTGTAAGCATGTTTTCTTCTTCGGGCTTTGTTCTTGCTGCAGCCCATATAAATATATCCCATGTGAAAAACCACAGGCACAAAAATGGCAAGCACGTGATGTTTCTATGAATACCTTTATTGGCTTATCTTTAATCTGTCAAATCGTGTGCGCTCTCTGTATCAATGTTAATTTATTTCGTCTGGCTCAAAAAGCTTGCAATCTAGTCAGTAACAGTGGCTTCGTCACAGACCTCGAAAGACTGGCTGTAAGTGGAGAAAGAAACAACTTTTCTGAAAGTTTCTGTTCCCATCTGTAGGAAAGATTCACAGAGAGGACTAGATAATTGCTGGGCCCAGATGACGGCAAACAAGCCTTACTGTAAATCACCTGACGGCACTTCCTCTAGCAAGAACATTTTATTCTCTTGCCATGTCAAGCTTACCAGCGTTATAGCATCCTCCGAAACAAATTCCCCACGTGTTAGTCTGGAGATAAAAGGTCTCTGCTTCTCAGTCCTCTGTCTCGAGAAGGAATCCCAGTCAGACAGGCAGACCTTGCTTTGTGACCACTCAGACATCCCTACTTTTATTATCGGTTCATTCCAACTGCGCATCCTCCCCCAACTCCTTCAACAATCATCAGTCTAATAATCTTTTGATCTAATAAAGTAATATTTCCTTCAATGATCTAATATTTCCTTGGATTATCTAATACGTTCTTCACTTCAAGCACACGATGTTTCACGTTGTTGCTAGCGGCTGTTACGCGGGCTTGTCTGCCAAGAGGAGGTAACCAGTAAATACTGTCCAGTGGTCTCCCCTGACACCCGTTCCCTGGTATTGCTGTACCCACACCATATCCCCTCCAACAAGATGCACGGTGACCTGGGTTGAGCCCTGATCATCTGGATCACTCTGGCCGTTTCCGTACACATAATCCAGAGGGACGCCGTTCTTGACTATAGACAACATGAGGGGCGGGGTCTGGTCTGGAGACATGGCAACCAGAAAGAAGGAATACAGCCCGGACACCGGTGCTGCGAAGATTCCAGTGAGAGATTGGTAGGCGTTGCCCAAGTTGGTCATGACTCTGTCGAATTTAAGCGTCTGTCCAGCGGTAAGGGGAATCCCATTCGCGGCATCATCGGCGGAGAACTTAACCGTGAACGCAACTGTTGGAAGAGGTGCATATGGGTTATAGACACTGTTTTCCAAAATTAGACACGGCAAACCCTAAGCAATAGTTGTCTGATAGTGCCCTTTTTTTATCTTCCTTCTCGAGAAAAAAAACATTTGAGGCTGAGATTATTTCTTGTGGATTTCACCACTATCAACCAACCCNNNNCCCCCCCCCCCCCCCCCCCGTTAAAATAAAATAAAACTTGTTCTAAATCTACGATCCTCTCTGAACCCTCAAAAAAAAAGACAATATATAACGGAACTGTAATGCAGCTAGTAAATGTAAGATATATCTAAATAATACAAAATTTGAGAGTTATGGACTACTAACATCCAGTAGGCTATATGAAAAACATTAAAGTTAAAATCAAGACATTCCAAACTAAAATACGATCACATGTAATAAGCCCTTACAGGTAGAGATACTGGCATAAACAGAATGTTGGAATAGGGTGACTGCAGGACCAGCAAGGATTCCGCCACTCGGGTCATGTAGCGTCACCACCAGTGACGGTGACAGCGACAGAAAAGAGACCAGCAAGCGGCATTTCACAATTCCACCACCAGTACAGAGCACCCAACTACAGATCCCCTCCCCCACACCAAATCCACTCTCCACTCCCCCACAGTGTAAAATCACCGCAAGGTGGAAGCACTTTCCATTCAAAAACAAGAGCAGCAGCAGCAGCAGAAACAACAACAACAACAACAACAACAGTTCTTTAGATAACATTCAGACTTTTTATGCATAAGCTATTCCTAGGGCTGCCTGGAAGCTGACCACTTACCTAGGACTACCTGCAAGCTGACCACTTACCTAGGACTACCTGCAAGCTGACCACTTACCTAGGACTACCTGCAAGCTGACCACTTACCTAGGACTACCTGCAAGCTGACCACTTATCTAAGACTACCTGAAAGTTGACCACCTACCTAGAACTAACTAAAACGAAAGGTGACCATTTACCACCTACCTTGCTGAAATGTCGCAGGTAGCATATTTTTTAGCGCCTCCATCTGGCTCTCAAGTGCGGCGATCTTAGCCGCTTGCTGCTCTACTAAAATCTTCAAAGCCATGATGTCCACGTCATCAGACTTTTTCATGACCATCCCGTTGCACGACCATAGTAGTGCTGTTTGAATGGCAACGAACTTTATAACGATTCCTTTAAAGTAAACAGTCATGTTTTAGTTATTTTCCAGAAGTGTCTGTCTCTCTCCGCAGTCAAATGTTTTGAAGACGCGAAGGCTAAATTGGGTACCGATACTATAAACGTTATATACAAATTAACCCACGCGTGCTCAGTGGGTTGGTCTATCTTATCTGGAATTCTAGAAAGCATAATCTTTTATCTCACCTAAGATCTTGCATAGTTAAAAGTTTCGTTCACCGGGCTTGAAAGTCTGCAGTCCGCTTATTATTCCATAATGCGGATGCCAATTCTACTTTTAATGGCTAGTTTATATCCATATCAAAGAAGTCTAAAGTAGGAAATAAACAGAACCAAAACTCGATATACATCTGACAGCATATCGTTTGAGTACTTGAAGTATTTAGCATTCCATTACTTGAAAAACAGAACACGTTATATAAAGGTCTTCCTGAACCGGGCACACTTCACCGAACGTCCGTCTATCTTATATAGTTCTATGTGCCCGTTTGAAAGCAGTCATGCAGATTGAAGTTTTGGCGTCACGCATTCTTCGTCCGGCATTTGCAGCTTGTAGAACCGTGGAAACGAAGAACATGGGCGCTGCCATTACAACCCACAAAAAGGCTTCCTTATGTATATTTCCGTTCATCTATAGACTATGCAGTGTGTTCCGTTTGCTGATGTTGTTGATAGATAAATGTGCGTGCTTTTGTGTGTGCGTGTTTTTGTGAGAGACTCAGAGACGCGTGCGTGCGTTTGAGAGAGAGGCGTACGTGTGTGCGTGAGAGAGAGACGCGCGTGTGCATGTGTCACCAGTACAGATTATATAAGTTAAACTGCTCCCTGTTCATTTTCTCTCTGACGCACATACAACTGCACCAGAGGGCGCGCACGCATACAATCACATCCAGCCAAATGCTCCTTCACACGCATTCGGAGAGCTCCCTGATGTCTTGTCTGTCTCTCTGTTCCGACCAGACTCGGTGTCTCAAAACTCAAGAAAGGTAGCACCTGTGCCATGAAACTGCTAGGGAGAGATAGAGTCTTGAAGAAGAAGAAGAAGAAGTAAATAGATATAGAAGTAAATAGATAATAATAATATAGAAAAAGAGCAGCTCCAAGCAGTATACAAGAGGGGCACACTCATCTCGACTCCAAGTTAAATGTTTATTCAAGTTGCCTCCCTTGCACAAGCTCAAGATGGCGGACCCTAAAGCTATTTTCCAAGACAGTGATGCTTACCATGACAACGAAAAGGAAATTAATGCAGAATGTTTGAGATGTGGTAAGATTCAGAGCACGATGAAGCGATGCACAAAGTGTCGATCAGCATTATATTGGTAATACTTCAAAATGTTTTTTAAAAGGTTACACGCACCGTAACGTGAAACTAGTAATATATAATTATATAAGTATATTATATTAATTATAGTAATAGCAGGCCTAAACATTTCTGTTTTGACTCCTGGAGTCCATCTGATTTGAGGTATATAAAAATATATTCAATAAGACTGAGAGATTGAGTGTTGTACCATATAACAAAATTATGATTATTATTCTGCATGTTATAATCCCTACAACAGGCATATGTATTTATTCATCATTTCGTCAGTTCGTCTTCGTGTGTTCCGATACCTGCGCCGATACCTGTGTTCCGATACCTGAGTTTTGTTACTCATCTCTCCAACTGTTGATCGCAAGACATGCAAGATAAATGACTGATGTGCGTGCATGTGTGTGACGGATGGTGAAAGGAGAGATTTTCAAAATCTGTAACCTTGTACCTGTGAAACTGAAAGTAAATCTTTGTCTTCACTCTCTGGTTGACTGTCCCTTGGTACCTTGCAGTTCTCGCGCTTGTTTTGTGAAACACTGGCCCACTCACAGAGAGATATGCCGCCCAAGCAACATTTGTGTAGAAGAAACTCTGATGTCAGTATATTTGCTTCTAATTCACACATATCTATACTCTGTGAAATTAATGTAAAAAATACTCTGTGAAATTAATGTAAAAATTGTGTTTAATACATGGGAGTGCTGGAAGCCTTTTTAAATGACTAAATATTAACTGATATAATGCTGCTGTACTGAGCAACAAACATTATGTTCAGTATATGGCTTGGAAACTAGTTAGCATTAAAATTCCAGCTAGTTGGCTAGCATCACCAGGAAATACAAAGCTGAATACAGTATACAAATTTGCAATTTGTTGGGTCTTTTTTTTTGGTATCAAAACAGGAAAACATGTAAACTGAATAACCATACCATAATGAGGTTCCATGGAATTACACTTAAACAGAAATGGGAGCATGCCATAGCTTAAGTAATTTATCATTTTTGCAGAACAGACAGTGAAGGAAAGCAGTCACTGCTTACAGTACATCGTGCGTATCAAGAGAACACATCAGACTTTAACAGTGCTGAGGTGAGGAACTTGACATGGTGTGTCAGAATGTGTCTGAAAGAAGTGAGATTTTTATCAAGGAGACTGTTAGTCCAAAGAGACTAATGTCTGTAGGATCATACTTCTTCCTGTTGCTGCTGGTGATGCTGTTTATTTTCACGTTGTGGATTGTTGGACTGAGTGTTAGTGCTACATTATGTTCATTATACGTGACCTTATGTCAGCTTAGACAGCCTTGTGGGTCTAACAATTGAGCCATCCATTTCTGAGACAGGAGGTCAGTGGTCCGAGTCATATCTAAGACTTGGCAATCTAGTAGCTGCCCTGCCAGACACCTGGCATTATAGGGAACAGTACTAGGACTGGTTGACCCGGTGTCAGTATAATGTGACTGGGTGGGACTAAAGCCTAGTATGTTGCAAAAAGCAGTTCCAGAGTGGCAGCATGTTAACTTGTCTCAAGCAACACTGTCCTGACATACATCTCATTTGCGATGGGACATTAAGCAACAGAAACTAACCAACCTGATATCAGCTTAAGACTGCAATCTTAATCAAGTCACATTAGGTATAAGATACTAGGTTTTTTAATTTAATGTTATTACATGCATATGGAATTGCTTTTTTAAGGATTGTTTTATGATTTCTGTAATTGGTTTCAAAATCTTGGAGTAATACAGTGAATGAATCCTGCCTCACAGACCATTGTGGAACAAACAACTGCCGAAGATCCAAGAAAAGTTGATCCTGCAGCTGTGGACATGGGACCAAGTACTCCTGGAGTGGAGATAGTCCTCAAGTACATGAAAGCAAAGTTGAAATTAACAGTTCAGCAAGACTGGGAAGGCCAGTCGATTCTTCAAAAGATCAGCGATTTTCTTGGGGTCCTGCCACACACCATGCGCATTATTCACAAAGGGAGGCAACTGAATGCTTCTACTATAAGAGAAGTAATCTCCCCTAAAGCAGTTATGCAGGTAATTGGGGAAAAGCGGCAGGATGCCTCTGGCTTAAATCTTATAGACATTGAGGTCATGATGTCGCAGATGAAACTTACCTGGAATGAAGCTGTGGGAGCTTTGCGTCAGAACAATGGAGACCTGATCGATGCCATGGTATTTGTTGGAAACAAACTGTAGCATGCTTGGTCCCTGCTGACTGATGGAACACAATACTAACAGTATTTACCTATTACCCTGATCACCCTTGCACTTATGCCTTGGTGATGTTCACTTCAGGCAAGAAGCTTTAAAGATATTAACATACTTGTCGTGCTGGTCCCAGAATTTGAAATGACAAAAACTGAGGAGGAGGCTGAGCTCATGCTTTGGGTTCCATCCATGTATGTATCTACCCTCTTGGTCATGAAAGTGGTTGTAAGTCCTGTTTGCCTTGTGTATTTTACCTTTGCAAGCGGTAAGGACCTAATGCAACCTGACCCAGTTATGTATACAGTGACCAGATCTGATACATATTTGGTGATTTGTATTTAGTTTTTAGTATTTAAAAGATAAGCATAGGCTGTGTGAGAATGGTGTTGATCTTATGCCAGGCGCACATGCCAGGCTAAGTGATGAAACAGTGGTAAGTAACTACTATGACCGTATGCATAAAGACTAAATATATTTTCCATTAGGGATTTCTCCTCCACAAGCTTCTCCTTCCAAAAATTTTGGCAAAACCATGTAGTGTCTATGAATAGTAAATATTTGATCTACTTTTGTTCAACTTTTTAAAGAAATGGCTAATCTAGTTTCTTATTACTGCTTTCACTGGACTTTCCCTAGCACTGGGCTTCCTAAGTGGAAGCTGAGAAAAACTATAGTCTGGCTGCTTGCCAAAACAAATGGGATTCGTAAATAACTGATCATATTTTTCTGTGCATAAATACATTCTGTGCAGTTTCTTTTAGGAGATATTAGAATAACTTGATCAAAATAGGATGAAATAGATAGTTCAGTTAGGTTTTTACCAGTGTTTGCTTCAACTCCATCTAGCTGAAGGCACTCCTCATTATACACAAAGTTCTGACTATGCTGTATTAGTCTAGAGATGCAACTACAGACAGCTCGTAATCCCTGAAGTGAACCTACCTCTGAACGAACCTCTATCCCATCCCTAAACCCAAACTCTGTCTCTATTCCTAATCTACACTTAAGTGTAAAACTTTCCATCACACTTGATGTGTGGAATATTCAAAGAAGGGAAGAAAAAACTAACAAAAAAAAAATTTATAACACACACACACACACACAGACCCTGAATCAACTACTAACAACTAAAAAGTAAGGTTGATTGGCATGTTGGGAGGGTTTGTCAGAGGGGCAGCTGCAGGTGGGGAGGGGGTGGACTTTAAAGATAAATGATTGAACACATGCAGTTGGGATTACTGACTGTATGTAGCCACTTTTTTTAAAAATTCAAAACCTTTATCTGCGCCTAATTAGATATTGTACATTCTTTTTCTATCGTGCACTGCATTTGTTCTTCCTGGGGTGAAAGCATTTGATATACATTTACTGATAGACTGACTTTCACATGTGATGTTACCTTGATACCTATCCACCCCCACCCTGCCCCACATCCATTCTCCCCCACCCCCACCCCGCAAAAAACAGGGTTTGCTAGTTAGACTGTAGCATTGAATATAGACAGTTGATTATTCAACATAGGAAAGTAGTTCTCAAAAAGCTCCAACAAGATGTATTTCAGATAAATGTATATGTGATATATATATATATATGTGTGATAATTCCTTCAGGATAATTTTGTTTCCTGTGAAATTGTGTTTTTATGATGATGAGCAGCATCAAGGAGCAAACTCTGGATGCAGGTCTTTTGTGACGAGTCTTGATAATACTACTGGACATGTAATTTCTTGTGCTAAGCCTCCCATAGTAATAAATGATTGTGTAGACAGATTCTTACAAGGAAAGCTTAATTATTACCATCTTCATTTATTGTTGAAATGGTGTTGAAAGATGACGGTGTTAATGCATTTGACACTTAATTTTACTTTATAAGGAGTACGTACCATCTGTGTATATTTTCCTATGCTCATAGGAATTTATGAACATATGTCATACTGGTAGCGATTGTAGTGTTTATTGAAGGCTTTTTCAGTCAAGTTTAAACCTACTAGTCCTTCTTCATCTAGCTGCTTCCTCCCCAGCACTCAGTCCTGACACGTGCTGCAGTTCTGTGCTCAAGTCTGATGATCAGCTGAAGGTGTAGTCGTGACCTCTTTACATAAAATTCCCGTCGGCCTCGAAAAACGACTGGGTGCAACGCGCTGTGTATATGTATGAAGAGCTACTAGGTTACACGAAGCGGTCGTCAAACGGCCACAAATGATCATGCGTCTCTGCCCAAACATCTGGAAAGGACACGCTTTGGATATGTTCGATCTCCTGAGTTGGAAACAATTCGGCAATATTGTATTTTGCTCTCTGCCCTATAGTTTGTTTTAAAGTAGCGCATGTTAAATTCGGGACTTCACGGAACTGGTGCTGTCATGCTTGCCAACATCTACATCCCGTTTTCCATCCCCGCATGTTGTCAAGGACTTTTTTGTAACCTTCAACTTGACCTCCCCAACCCCCCCCCCTCCCCCACGCCCTTTCCACCTAATTCGCCGCCAGCCAAACTGCTGTAATAATCTCAGACCCTTGTGACCGCAAAACCTAAGTACCTGTTGTGATTGCGAGTCCTTGAGTTTAGCGCGAACGTGTGCGAGTTTGCGCAAAAACAATTGCATCCGTAACTAGAATGTTTCCGAGAGCATATAGTTAAGCGGGAGTGGACGAGGATGGCCGAGTGGTTTGAGCCAGGTTTGAGCAACGAACCCGAAGTCCCGGGCTGGAAATCCGGGCGCCGCCGCACAATTCGCCCAACTGTGGATGGGAAGCGAGGGAGAGAGATGGCTATTGCATTCTGACGATGCTGGCCCACAAGAAGTGGGGATCTTATCTGAAACGCCCCATGCCCCCCCCCACCCCCATAATTTAAAGTACGGGAATCCTTTACCTCTCTACCTTGTCGTCAAATATTATTTTTACGCATCGACGCCATTTCGGACAGTGATTTTCCTCGTGTTAATAACGATATCTCCACACACACACATATATATATAGGCAACCGTTTTTCACACGCTCCACCAGCCTTTTCTCTCCCCCCCCCCCAAAAAAAAATAAGCAAAAAGTCTGGAATATGGCAACACGATATTAGCACGTGTGAAGCTGTGTGAAGCACACCGACCTACCGATGTGCAATGTTGTATTTAAGTATCAATTTGTCTGCGATCTGTGGTCTGTCCGGAAGAAGTAATGCCTCGAAACGTTGACCTGTATATATTGTTTCGTGTTGTTCTGTATTTAATATTTCTACCCTGGCCCAGTGTCTTTGCTGTTGGTATGAAGAACGAACAATCGTATTTGGGAGTGGGCAAGAAGAGTGGAACAGTTATCTGACGCTGCTGCGGGTGGCAGACAAGCCCGGGTGGATGGGACTGTCAGAAGCAACAGCAGGAATAGCCTTCCAGTCTCCCCTGCAACTTTGACTCATTCTATTTCTGCGGAGATGAACACTATAGTAGTGAATACACGTAATCGTGGTTTACGAGGCTTGCAGTTTGAAAGGCTAGCATGCCGGACACGCGATCGGAACCTATACGTTGTAAGGTCGTCGTGTCCACCCCGAAGTTCTGATCATTGTGTACTAAGCCATCATTATAGAGGCAAATAAAAGTAATGGTCTCACAATTCAGGGCTGATAAAGTTCTGAACTTTCCACTAGCCTGACTGGGTAGTGGCCTTTATAATTCACCACTCGACTGAAATTTCCAATAGAGCAGGCTGGGTTTTTTTTGTGGCTGTTGCTGCTCTTGTTTGTGGCTGGTTCTCTCTCTTGTATGACGGTCTCTCTCAGTAAAACTGCAGACAAAATGAAGTACCTCTCAATTATGAAATGAGAAATTCATGATTATTCTTATTTGATAGAGGACCTAATTAAGATAATGACCCTTAAGTAATCAGTGCGCTGCTTTGCTTGGGGTATTCTGGCCCCCGTGTACATCCCTACACTGCGCACTTCCCATAGTGACCGTAGTTCTATTCCCACGATTGCCCGTGCTTATGGTGTTGGCGCGACGGAAAACAGCAACAGCCAAACCCTGTATTCTGCAAGTGACAACGTCAACAATGACACTTCACGCAGTAATGAACGCAGGCACTTTCAGGACACAGCATTGTTCTCGACAGATCCCGGCGTAAAATATCGCAGAACGCCGGCCACTACGTCAGCCGCTTGCAGAATGTGGTTCCATCAGCTTCCGAATGAAAGACGAGCCAGCCCCGCAAACGGTGAAGTGCGGCGGGAACTCCAACACCAGGAGTAGCGAGCGCAGCGCGCATGACCTCGTGACCTCTCACGGCGGTGCATCGCCGTCCCATGAGAAGCCAGGCCAGCGTTTGAGTGACGCCGGCCGAAGTGCGACAGGGATGGGTCCGCTGACAGAAGTGGGTTAGGCAGACGCGCAGCACGCCTGATGACTGCGGACGACTCGTATTCCCATTCCTACGGTCTGAATCTGCAGTGGTGTGAGGGGTAACCTCACAGTTTTTTTTTCTGGGAAAGCCCTGTGAATGATTCAAACGTGACGTGACCGGAACCTGGCTCGCCGGCGATTGGTCAGTTCACGACGAGTGTACAGAGGCCAGACGAGGAACGTTAATCAGCGAGGCGTTTCTGCGCGGGGTGCTGCTATAATACTGCGAGTGGCGAGCCACATGGTAGTTGCGAAGGGTAAGCGTGTGCGTTTATTGCCGTACTTATCGCAAACTTGGTAACCCCCACCACAGAAGGAGTCGGCTGCATAAGCCCGCTGTGAAGTGGAAGCCGGACAGTGGACAGTCGCTTTTCTTTGCGCCGGAAAAGAAAAACACCCGAACATCCGGACGACCAGAAAAAGTGTATGCGCCATCAGTGCATCCACACTTGCGCCTCGCTTCGCTGACGTTAGGGCTTTGCGCACCTGAGGAGACAACTGATAGTGATAAGGCTACTTGACCCAGTCTGAGCCCAAACACAAGGGCTGTTACAAAACTAAAAGGTGAGTAGACAGCAGCTTCTAATTAGTCTGTGTCTGTTTAGTATTTCGGCTCACCACGTCTACTTCACCCCATCCCTTGGTCTCTCGTGTGGGTTCGAATCTCGTATCCAGATGGATGTTGCATATGTTTACAGGGCTGGCCCTGGCCTTAGGGGGTTTTCTTCGGGTGTCGCAAGAAAGATGGTCCCCCTAAAAATCTGGTCCCCGTCATTGGTTACTGTGGTAAATGTGGTCCGAGAATTTAAAATCGCCAATCATTAAATTATAATCGTATTTGGTCTCGGCATTTGAGTGAAGGTTAGTGTAGGGTTTGGGTTAGAGGTTAGCGTTTTGCCACTCTCTACGCGCGCGTGGGCAGTCGGTATGCCGGACCAGATTTCTTGGCGGACCGAATTTTTTGCGACACCGGCACTATGGGGTTCCTCCCTCCCCCCCTTACCAAATCCCCCCCGCACTCTTCGGCACCCTTTTCCATCCTTCCCCCGTTCAAGATACGCTCAAAATTAACCAGCAAAATGATCAACCCTTCCTCTTTGCCTCCACAACACCCTAGATTCATTGGGTGTTCGCTTGTTTTACGCATCTTTTGAATTCTCAATAGTCAATGGCCCACCGTGCAGCCCCACTTCCCCCCGATCCACATCCCTTTCCGCCCTCCCTCTCCACCCTACCTGTCCTTTCTTTGCGCTTCCTCTTCCATTTTGTCGTCCTCTCCTAAAGTTCAAGACCCACTTCTATCCGCTTCCGCTCTCTTGACGTCGATCCTATATTTCCTTCCCTCTGTGTGCGTGCACGTTTCAAAACTTGTGCGTGGCATTCAGAGATAGTCCCGCAGTGTTCGGGTTCGTTGGTTAACATAGTAGAGCATTTTCTGCTCATAGTATAACCAGAATAAACTGTTTTTATAGAATTACATTGATATAGTTATATAATTGATTCTATAGTTAAAGAACTCATTCTATAATTCTTTATATACCATGAACATTATACCCATTCCCCTCTTGGCGCCCCATAATGAGCAAACTTAATTTCTTTGCTTAACTTCCCTTACTTGTGTCGTAAGTTAACTTAGTTAAGTTTTTCCCTAGCGCTGAATACCGTCGGTGTGCATGGGGGGGGGGGGCGACTTACTTGCTGCCATTAGCTGAGAAATGGGTCAAGTCGGCGCTGCGCCATCTATTTCTGGATAAGCAGGACAATCTCCCATGCCATGCCGTAGACAGTCAATGAATATTAATCTCTTTCGTAAGGCTGTTCGTGCTAAAAGATGGAACGTAGATACAGGTGGTTTATTCAACTGCAGTTTGGCGTTCGCACGCTGCTGGAACTAGATGCTCCGTACACAGATGGGTTGTTCGCCAGTCGCTCAAACACGTCGACAGAGAAAACAAACTGTAATGTCACTCGGTCGGGTAGAAACCTTTCAATCGGTGGTTACCGGACACAAAATGGGAGTCGACCTGATAAAAAATGTTGACAATCAGACCCGAATACGACACACGGGGACACAGTGGAACGTATTTTAAGTTATTGGCACAAAAAAAGGCATCAGTCGATCAGATCTGCGGAAAAAAGTCGAGTGTAGCCGATCATGTCCCACTGTACGTATTTACTGGCAACAACTTATTACAATCGGACCCAACCTCTGTGCCCGACTGTAAGTTTTTACCGACCCTTTGTGGCAGAGGATGACTGTCGTTGGCGATTATGTCACACAAAAATACTATGTTTTCACTTTCGAAAACGGAATCTGCAAAATAGCTCCACGAATTCATAAAAATGTCAAAGGATTCTATCGCGAGGGATCAAACATCGTCGTAATGCGCGAAGCCCAGAGCATAACCTTTGCGCCTCAATCTTCCGCAACTCTCCAGTCACAGAGCAAATTTACACTGTCGGCCAACTCAGCCAAGTACGGATTTATGACATGGGGGTACCACCCTGTAAGTTAAGCAAAAGATCTTAGATTTAACGAAGTTAAGATCGCGCATGCACACTGATTTTCGCCGTCTTAGTCTTAAGATCGCAAGCTTAGTTTTAAGCACGGTTTCGGCAAAGTTGAGTTCGCTCACGCACACCAGCCCTGAACTTCTTCATGGGTCCCAGCTCGAAGTTCGTCGTTACTGCGGTCCACTGGATTAGGTTTGTTTCTTGTGGACTGCTTTTTAGTGGGCATCAGTCGAACCGCATCAGATCGGCATGGGTACAAAACTCCCTCAGAACGACGGGAACTGCAAGAAGTAAGATCTTTGTAGCTGGAACATCTTGAAAACCGCATGGCAACGAGCGCATCAAGACAGCCTAAGAAAGAAAGAAAGAAGAGAAGAAAGGAAGAAAGAAAGCAAGATGTTCATGTGCATGGTGGCACTTCTTAATTTTCGTCCTTTAGAAAGCAGGAACACCGTTCCCATTGAATCGTGATGAAAGAGTGGTAGATCGCCGCAGACTGTAAGAGAATTACCGAACATTGGTTGTTGCAGTTGATAAATTCTTTACTGTAGTTCTATCAAAGATTCTGCTTATACTGTCCACCTTTTATTCCTCAGATTTGAAGACAAGCGTTTTTTTTGTTGTTGAAGAACTCGAACTTAAAAAAGTACTATTTGCATGAGACAAGCGTGATTATGTGGATCCATCTCTGTCGCGGACTGGGACGTTACTCGCATTACAAGCATCGGCAGTCTCCCCCTCCCTCCCACTACAACTTCACGCATGACAATGCTAAGGTGTAATTTGTTAATGAAGGATATTTAAGTCGCACTGTGGAATTTCAACAAGAGCAATAACGGTAGCCTTGCCGGTAACGCCAACAAAAAGACAGTCCTAGTCTTTTCCTGCATACCAGATGCTCGTATTCAATGGCAAGTCGTAACTCAAGACTATGCGGTAGCAACATGCAAGGAACCTACAATATATGTATATATACTGCCCACAAGAATTGAAAGACTGATTGCACTTTGGGAGGCACAACATCTGAACCCGTACATTTGGATGCACTTTGGTTTTTTTACGCTGTAGCAGTGAACGTCAGTGTGCATGGAAATCAGTGCTGCTGTGTTCGTGCACTACACAGAAGGAAGCCAAACATGTGCATCCAAGATGCCAGAAAATGTCTACAAATCAAACGCGTGCAGGTGACAAGATACTGAACTGGCAAAAAAACCGCAATGCATTTGCAAATCATGTGTAATGCGAGCACAGCTCAGCCACTGTTGAATGATTGGTGTGTATTTATAGACGCGGTTTGTAAGTTTGTAAGACAGTCTGTAACCATGTCCCCAAATCCAAAACGACGACTCGGTGTTGCTGATCATGGCACGACGATTATGTGGCTACAGGAAGCCATTGGGGGCCGGGAAGTTAGTGTCCTATTCAGTCACGAGTGTAAAACATAGTCTACGATTACCTGTAGATGTCATAACTTTGGGTTCCTGTCTACCCCCCCCCCCCCCGCTCTTTGTCTACCCTTTCTGTCTCTGCCATTCCTCCCTCTCTTTCTCTGAGACTACCGCATAGTCTTGAGTTGCGACTTGCCGTTGAATACGAGCCTCTGAGTGTGCAGATCCCGGCATGCAAGGCTGTGCGGTTATCAGAGTGCTTTTGTGGATCTCTATATGTATGCGAAAATCCTTGGACTGCCGTGTAGATTCCCGCTGGGTGATTGCACGGATCTCCGCGCGCTTGCATGCCGCAGGTCTGTTACTGGTTTCACGCCTGTTACTGATTTTGTGCCCCTCCCCCCCCCCCAACACACGCGCGCACACACACACACACACAAACACACGCACACATACACACACATATATATATATATATACCCCTTGTTTTACAGCTTCCAGAGCTTAATGGGCGCGTGACAGAGCTAGACCAACCAACAGACAGCGAGGCCATGGGGAACCTGAACTGCTTGGTGGGTCCCAGCTCGGAGTTCGTCGTCTACGTGCGGACAGGGGACCGGAAGAACGCCGGCACTGACGCCAACGTGCGGCTGATCCTGCACGACGCCAGTGGCAATAGCTCCGAACCCATCGTGCTGGACAACTTCCTCCGCAACGACTTCGAGCGGGGCAAGATGGACCAGTTCCGCGTGCCCCGCAATCTGCTGCAGCTGCAGAACGGCGAGCGACTGGACAAAATCGTGCGCATCGAGTTCTGGCGGGACGACTCCGGGCTGGGCAGCGACTGGTACGTGGACACGGTGCGGGTGGAAAACCGCAAGACCAACGACATGTTCGCGTTCCCGGTATTCCGCTGGGTGCGGGCCGGCTGGCACTACATCATCAAGCACCTGGATACCTCACTTCCGCAGTTTGATGAGTACGGGGACCAGCGGCGTATGGAACTCGAGGAAAAGAAAAAGTCCTACATCTTTGCGCAGAAAGCACCCGGAGTGCCGGTACAGGTAGGTGACAGTTAACTGCGGGAAACATTCTGTCTGTCTGTCTGTCTGTCTGTCTGTCTGTCTGTCTGTCTGTCTGTGTCGATCTTTTTATTTCTAGCCTCTTTCTGTCTGCCGTACCCTCTCTCTCATTCCCTGTCTTCTCCTTCACTCTGGTAATTGCGTAGCTCCCTTCACTTTCAATGTGCTCTCTGTCCTCCTCCTGATCCTCCCATTATATAATCCAGAGCAAACTCTCTGCAGTCTGAAAGCACTATCCCTCCAAACTACAAAAAAAACTATTACTCCGTGTCTCTCGTGTCTCCCTTGTCTCTCCGGTCGCTTTTTCTCCTTCCTCCGCTCCCCGCTCCACCACTTTCCGATTACCCCTCCTTTCGTCCTGTCTGGACCGATTACTGACGATCGTTTGTCAAAAGGGTCAAGATTTTGTTATCAGGACTGTCGTCACATGGGACTTTACTTTTCCCTTAACGCGTCGTCCTTCGCTCGCTCCGCACGACCGTCGTTAAGGTAACGACATATGCTTAGGTAGAACTATTATCACCGTATTATTTACGACTGTTATATGCTTAACTCACAGCATACCGTGGGACGAGCCCCCATCCACCTACAATCTCCCCACATCAAAGGAATAACAACTCCGTAATACAGTGACAGAAAAGAGAATATTATTTACAGACAGCGAGTATTTTCAGAAAGAATAATCATCTAGGCTCATTGACAAAAGATGACTTCCCGACATTCTTTCTGGCTAGCTAGCATGCGTTTCCTGCCATCACTTGCTGTATTATCATAACAACGAAGACACGCATATCCGTTTCAACTGCACGCACACCATGACCAGGACACACAACACTTTCATTTGGTAGTTATTAAAGTTCTTGCATTCACATACCCGTGGTCATCGAGATAGTTACATACACTAACCAATCAGGACAGAGACAGCAGAAGCCACACCTGTGTTAACTACAAGAACACCTCACCCCCCTCCTCACCTCGTGTGGCCCTAGCTACTCCTCCACCACCACCCCTGGCGGTTCACACAACCTGGCTGCAACAAAGCCCTTGTGGTCGACAATACGCGTTAACAGCTTCCTTCTGATGCGTAATCTCCCTCTCCTTAACTAACCCACACCTGACCAGCCTGATACCTGCTCTAGGGCTAAGGTCCCATTCCCAGCCATGACCCCCAGCGTCAGTAACACCTCGCCCCTTCGCCCTAGAGCCAGCACGCTGACTAGTAACACCTCGCCCTAGAGCCAGCACGCTGACTAGAAGTGCGATCAGAGACCCGCTGACACCTAACCCGACCTGGTGCTGATGTGAGCGAGCTAGGTGGCAGCTTGAACAAAGGGATTAAGGACGAAACTTATAGGGTGATTGGTCGTTGTTACATAGCGAAAGACAAGAGACAAGTGATGAAATGCAAGACACAAGTGGAAAACCCCATTTTTCCTCTTCCTCGCTCATTTGTGTGCACGAACATATAAACAGGGATCGGTTTACTAACACAGCCTCGGCGCATCAAATCAGAAGACGTCCCTTCAAAAGTCCGTGTCGTGGGTCAAACAGCGCATCGAATCTGGATGCCTGTGCGCCATGCATGTGTTGGAGGATCGTGACTGAAAATCCAATCTGAAATGTCTTTGGTTGCGGGAACTTCGTTCGTACGACCCAGAAGTACGTGTTACCGACGCACAGAAAGCTAGGAGGTTTCTAGCGGGTGAGGCAGGAAGCAAATATCACCTAAAGCCGGAAGCTTCTCACTCGCCTGGAGGATTCCCTATAGTATAAAATATCTCTGATTCTCCTCACTCGGGAATTCAAATGTGCAACGGTGACAATTTAAAGTAAACTATATGAATCTGCCATCACTGTGACACCGAGAAAGTATTGTACTAATGCAAGAAAAGACCATCTAGGCACTCCTCCTCTCTCTAATTTGTGAAGCAGAATAATTGTTTTTGTTGTTATGTTGCTGGTGCTTGTCACTGACAAACTATTGGCCCATCAAAATGTGGTTGAAAAAAGTCAGTTTACCCATCTTCCTTTTCTGCCAGAAAGAGCCTTGCATAAACTCATTTGGACTTCAGTTGGACCCAGGTTTTAAGGAAGGGCAGATACTTGAAACGCATACGGATGTGAAAATGCCTTCGATTACTGGTCGCAAACATTCCTTACAAAATGTTCACAGCTTTGTTGGCACGCAGACGGAGATTAAATGAAATAACGAAATCATTCTTTTGACGTGAAAAGAGCTTTTATATATATATATATACTTAGGGACATTTAACATCTTTCAGATTTACTGTCACTGTAGTTTCGAACCATGGGTTATATAGATGTGAGTGAATCACTGTGGAGAATCACGATGGAAGAGTGTCACGAGAGATACGTTTTTTTCTAGAATGGTTCCGCCCAATCAAAGACCTTCGACCATCAACTATATATTATAGGACCTTCGCAAGCTGGTGTTTTGTTTCCGCTTCGCATAATGACAGATGTAAAAAAAAAAGCCGAGAGATCGCGAAGTTTTTCGGATTCTAGGACACGTATGGTTGAGGGTCGTTTGTCAGATTTCATCAACTTGGCCTGAAGGTTCCTTATGCGGTGTTGCTGAACAATGCTTGTGAAGTACGTTACTATTCGTGCGTATTTGTGTGCGTGCGTGCGTTTTGTCTATGTGTGTTCGCGAGCGTGCGCAGGCACAGTCACATACACACATTTTGGCACACGTGGAAGCGAAACGACAATATTTAAATTAATATTTAGGCTTTAAAATGTGCAATAAAGTGTGCTTGCACACATGTCCTTGTGCGCACGTGTGCGGGCGCCTGCATGCGTATGGCTTTACGAGTGTACGTGGGCCTTCAGGGACCGGGACTGGAAGTTCGCTCAGAGCCAGCCAACAGGAAGAGACGGAAACGAGGATTTGTAGTAACCGGAAGTCTATGGTGTCCTGCTACTGGCGGCAAAAGTGCACCTTTGAGGCATCGTTGTTGCTGTAGATACTTCACGGCGCAGTAGCAAAGCATGCAGCATCCGTCGTAGATGTTAAAAAAAAAAACCCACTCCTGTTGTTCCAACGATTATCGAATTCGCTATGCCCGACGTTGTTTCTGTTTTCATATCCGCATTATCATCTCAGCGTAAATCAAGGTTCGGGTTATATGTGCTGGTATTTTAAAAACGGCCCTGTGATAAAACCACAGTGGTATTCGAGTTTCTCGTTTTATTATCGTGCCAAGGTTAGTATATACAAAAAGAAAGACACCGTAATTTTATTCGTTGCTCTACACACGTATACAACTTAAAACGGAAGTGGAAACAGATTACATCAGCATCATAAACATTGGCAATCTCCATGCAGTGTTGAAAACGCGATTGGTGGACTGTGGCCAACTTGATTTTCTGATGTGCTGTTGATTGACAGCGCTGCACGTGCCCTAAAATTGCTGAGGATAAGTTTGTGCTACGAGAAGCTTAATCAGGTGCATTTGCACTCATCATTTTTCCTCTAGCATTCAGATAAGCTTCGGCTGCAAACAGAACAATAAAATATTTAGAATAACCAGATAATATAAAACCACATGGCAAGCGTTTCTAATCTCAAATGCAATGCCACTTTTAATTGAGTTCAACGAGAGAGAAACGGGTGTTTACCATAATTTTGGCATAAATTTGTATGCGTCGTTAATGCGTTTTTGTCCGCCGACATAACTCTTTATAGCCCTGAAAACACCTTTTCTTCATTTCTTCTAAATGTATCCATCTATGTCTACACACCTATGTTTTGACTTTTCCTGTTGCTGAAAAACTTGACCAACTTCCTAAATATGCCTTAAACTGCACATACAGGTGTCTTGTAAAACTATATAACCGCTCAGAGATTAGGTTTGCTTAAGAACTAAGGTGACATAGATTGTTGTGAGGTTTGACTTAATCTTGCCTATCCCTTGCATGACAGCGAAGACTGGGATGACCAAGACAACCTGAATCTGAGATCCTTGCAGGTCGGTCAGACGTTCAAGTAGGAAGAAGTGAGGCAGATTAATGAATGAAATCATATGACACAGAATTTGCGCTAGAGTGTTACCTTCCTGCATTAGTCACCAGCCCTCTTCAGCATCCTTTGTCCGCAAGCTGCGTGCGAGTGTGGAAGCATGTGCGCTTTTTCGTTCGTTAAAATGGTTTGCTAGACACTTGTTCATTATCATTATCACTGTATGGATTGACGCTCAAGCGGATGTTAATTAATGATAACTATGTTGAAAAAAAATAACACTGGGGATCTACAAGTCGGAACTAAACATAAATTTGACGAGATGGTGTTGTCTCAGGCAAAAGCAAAGAAATTTCAAAAATAACAATAGCCTGTTGATGACCTGAAAATTTTGGAACCTCCTGGTCCTTGTTGCATGATGTTTGCACACCTAGAACTCACCAGAGAGTTGGAATGGATTTTATGAACACATATTTGTAAAACCACAATGTGTGAACATTCTCTGGCAGCATGAAACCCAGTTCTTTGGAAGTACTTGACCCAGACATGGTGTGCGTAACACGAACCGAGTGGAGCGATTAAGTGGATGAGTGGGGAGAGTATGGGCCATACGATTACCGAAACCCTTCTGGCGCCAGTAACTTTACACACGGATGCGCTATCAACATACCCTCTTCCGTTCAGACTAGCTTGGTAACTGAAACGGAATGCCGCAGAGACAGGGATTGGGAGATAGGTAGGGGATGGGGAGAGACAAGCTTTTATAGGTCTTAGGGCGGTTTTATCGCTGTGTATAAGAGGTAGCTATACGAACTAAGTATGTTTATGAGGACGAGACTGTGGCAAAGCTGGTACTCAAATTGCAAAGACTGTGCTAAAATTACGCAGAAAGCATTTGCCCATTTGGGCGCGATGCAAACTTCGAATGAAAGACCGTTGCCGAAATGTCATACAGCAAACATGGCGAGCTTTTCTCAAAGCATAGGCGATTAAAACAGGCTCGATGCATGCTAGTAAGTGTATAAAGGACGAGGTGCGCTGTCAACGCGCAGCAAGAATAGACTTTTATGGACACTCATTTCCATGCACTGTCCTCAAAATTAGAAAGCTTTATGATAGTTCACCCACAACGGCATTGCCTGTAGCGTGCAGCTACGCATGACCTGCCCCAGAGGACTCCGATGGACCAAAGTATCACTAGAAGAAGGATGTTTGGCTGGACAGACGATGGCTTTTGAGACGTAAAATGAGCTGAAAACAAAGAAGTGTTTATTCCGTCAGCTATCTGAATCAGTTACTGTGCGATTTGTCACGTAAACAGCGACCTAGGTGGCAAACGTAGCTCTTGATGGAGCGTAATTGGGGCCTTTCAGAGAATAACTGTGTCGAGAATGTGACTGGACGAGAGCGGCATTCGACTCTAATGCCGTGTAATTTCTACTTCATTATGTAATCGAGGAAGGATTAGTCATACTGCCGGGAGTAGATCCGTGTATATTCAGCGATGGTAATAAACATATTCGCGACTAAATGAAGCGTTTGTTTCTCTGTTCTTCCATCCGGCTCCTTTCCCCTGCTTCTTCCGCTGCTCCTTCCTGCTTCACTGCTTTTATTCTCTCTGTCTCTAGTTAACCCTGTTTTCCTGTTCGTCTCTGTTTTAAGTGCTGTCGTAAATGCGTGCATAGCGAACGCTTGCACGTTCCTCAGTTTCAGGTAGAGCTTTAAGGGCAGGCGACTACAGCTGCACGTCAAAAGAGGGCGGGAGGGAACTTTAGTCGCGTTGTTTAGGCGTGATTTTTTAAAACTCGTTTTGGCGCTGGCCTTATTAAAGGTATAATGTCACACGCTGCCTGACAAGCACGTTTGTAATAAAAATTTTCCTGAGCAACTGGGATTTTTTCCTCCTCTTTTCGCCTGTTTTGCAAGTATAGGTTTCGCCAATTGTTTTACTTTATGTCCCGTTGTAAACCGATACTCTGTTTTCTCCAAAACAGTTCGTGGAAACAGTACACAAAACCAGCCCTCTTCAGGATGTTAACAGTTGCTAATCTAGGAACATGTTACTTTTATTTTCAGTATAACAGCAAACGTTTCTCATGGAGCTGTGTTCTGCATGGGAAACCCTGTGCACTGTTGTTGTTGTTGTGTTGCTGTCGCTGTTATTGTTGTTATTGAAGAGGGCTTTGAGAAACGAGCAAAAATGTATGTATCAAGACACCAAGCGTTCGCTAAAACAGGAAATGAACAACGAATCGGACCCAAAGGTCCAGATGATACGGACATTTTTAATTGCTACAGATCTCTCGCTACCGCTAGCATAAACACGTTAAGTAGAAGAGCTCAATTTAAAACTGTATGTCAGAATTCTCTATAAAACATTGTTTTGAAAGTTTAAGCCACACTTACTTTCTTAGACTAGCAAGCATGGAAGTTCCGATACGAGCCGCTCGGCTGCATGCTGTTTTTCTAAAGCACCTTGCGGATAATAAATCTCTAAAACGGAAAAGAGAAGGCAAACCGTTTACCAACCCCGTTTGCTGAACAGGCCGTCGTGGATGCCACACAGCAAACAGAAACACAGCTTCTTTCTGGAACTGGTTTGATGCATTTCGTTTTTGTCAAATACCGCGAGCATTTACCTGCCTGACCTTACCGTGATGAATTCTTGTTGTCGGGGCAGACCCCTGCAGTTTTACAACCACTTCTGCCTAGCGAGTTCCCTTTCTCACTTTCCGCTGCCTTTTGATACGAGTTGTATGTTCAGTCAGCCGTACCTTAATTCATGCCCTACATGTCACGCGCTGTTTATCTTGAACTCGTGCCTGAGGGCGTAACACGCATTAATGAAACCAGTGACTCCAGCTTGGAGTAGAAACACTATATATATATATATTGTGACGGTAAGGGAAGCTAAACCTGAAACATGCCGCAAAGTCGACGTTTCAGGGCACTGCCCCTTCATCGGGACAAAACACACAAACAAGTAAATAAATAGTGACACTAGTGACACTAGGTAGTGAAAGCAAAGATAATAAAGTTAGAACTTCTTGCAGAGACCTCAAGCAAAGACGAGTTTGATAGATGCTGGGAAAAAAGGACACTTATCTGTGGGTCAGACCGACCCACCGCAAACGACACCACACATTCTTTATTGTTACGCCATGTTACACATATTTTGTTGTTAGCACTTGTTTTGACTCTTGACCTGTGGATAGTATGTTTCTTCTTCTGCATAAAATACTTTCATTTTTATGCAGATACGATACTGTTTGCCTTGGGAATATCTAAACCCACAATGCTGCTATTTTTAGAGAAGGGCACGACGGGGTGTGGTTAAGATAGTTTGTAATCTGTTTAAGGAATCTTGTTCTGACACTCACACTTCTCACACTAGTCGTGCGTGCGTGCGTGAGGGTGGGATGGTGGAAAGGGAGGGACGAGGGACAGACATCCAGTCAGCGGGAAAGCGATAAGATATGGAATCTTGCATTAGAACTGAAAAACTGCCAGCGGCAAGTGTTGTTTGCTCGCGCACCCGGGCGAACACGGCGAGCAGCTAGAGGTGAACATCAGTTGCTGTATCCACAAGTTCGCGCACGCCATTTGAGGATACTGTGGCCGGGGCCATGTCTCAAGCCACTTCGAGGCTCATGATCCTCACTTCCGCTTAGCTAGTTTTAAGTGATAGCTGCATCTCGCAAGCGGCTCGCATTCCAGCCAGAAATCGAAGAAAAAAATATCAAAAAGGTGGTGGTGACACCTGCTCATTTATCGGGTGTAAAAACAACAGAAGAGTTTTACATCGGTGGCGTCTTACGCAATGTGTGGTGCACAAACCACTTCTGCACGGCGAGTGCCCCTGTGAACCGGTCATACGAAACCCCGAACAGCCACCAAAATTCATGGTCTTAGATCTAAATAAAGGTTTTAAAGGTATATCAAGCATTCAAATGCACTTTCTGAATTATTTGATGCATAATATGTCAAAAATCGACATTATTTGTGTACGTACATTTTACAAATTTGTGTCAGTACAGTTAATGAGTTATCGTAATCGTCTGC
>SMGT01008227.1:149016-188081 GCA_004794575.1 Lanistes nyassanus | reverse complement strand
GTGTGTGTGGGGGGGGGGAGGAGGTGGGGTGTAAATGTTCGCATCAGTTTCCAGCGTCGGGGATCAAGAGGGGAAGGTCTTCGTCCTCACGTAGAAATATATATGGCCCTCACAAATGCAAACCTGGTTAACACTTACAATGGAAGAAGATAATGCAGTTACACCTGATCGCCAACACGATCGCAGGAACGTGACTTCCATCGAACGAATTCCATATCGTCTTCTTCATACATGTATATAAAGCCGAATGTGTGTGGGTGTGTGTGGGTTTGTTATACAAATCCGCACGCCTGAACCGATTCACACCAAATTCGCCACGCGGGTTCCTTTTCACCCGCAGATGGTCATGGGCTATATGTCCAGCCTGTACCTAGGCCTAAACAAAAATGAAATAATATGACGACGCCCTGAACAAATCATGTACACAGCGATCAGCGTGCAAGGGAGATCACACAGTCTTTTCGTACGAAGAGTACTTTCCCTTTCCCTTGCCTCGCTTGGCAACAGGGAGACGGCAGGCAAGGGTAGGGGAAGTGGAAGGGGTAGGAATAAGGGGTGGGGTGGAGTGGTAACGGGGGTGGGGTGGGGCTACAGAAGGGGTAGGTGTGGGCGGGGTTAGCGCCGGTGTCGCAAGAAATTCGGTCTGGCCATGGTCCGGGATACACACTGAGCATGCGCGCGTTGAGTGGCAAAACGCTAACCCGAGCCCCAAACCTACCCTAACCCTAACCCAAATGCTTAGACCAAAAACGGATGTAATTTAAATAATGACTGGCGACGTTAAATCCTCGGAACACATCTACTACAGTAACCAATGACGCGTACGCATGTGTATACTGGAACCTAACCGAACCCGGACCAGATTTCTTCGACACCGTCATAAGAGAGGTCGTATGGCCGGTTCGCCCTGTGTAATTTAATTACGTAAACCTTTACGTATGAAAAGGAAATACAAACATTCGTGCAAGCCACCCCTGGACCAGAACAAACAACTGTAAACATTCGGTGAGGGAGTGTCGGTATACTGTATAGATGTAACGTCTGCGGGCGAGCTGCGGCTGTAACCCAACCGTGATGACTGGCAGAAACATTGACATCATTCTACGTGTATTGCTTGATAATTTGGGGAAGGTATATAGTCATTTTATAGGTGTCCCCCGCCACCCACTCCCTCAGTTTTTGTATGAACTATATTAAATCAGTAGGTGTTACTTTTTGTTAAATATTAGCCTTTTCACAAATCCATATCCTATTCCCAATTTTGTCTTCAGTCTTGTCTGTCCTGATAAAGCATGCCCAATGTTTCACACTCATGGTTTCTATTCGTCTGTGTCACAGATCAAGAGTATGCCTCCTGATGAACAGTTCTCCAATGAATACAAGGTAAGAGTTGTACACGAACAATAGGCAGTGTTTTTAACTACTATAAATACTAATTACATTATGCATTTTCCACTTGTATATCAATGGTTTAGCATCAGGTTGAACATTTAGAATGCATCATTCAAAAACTTAGAAACTCAAAAAGAACATGAATGTTGGAGTGTTAAATGCTTTTTAGGTGCAACATAAGGAACTTAGCCAAGCGAGAGTTAGACAAAAAGTCAGCGTTTTGGGGCCTAACCCCTTCTTCAGGACGGTAGAGACAGATGACAAATAACAAATAAAGATAATGCTTTTTAGTTTAATCGCATTCTTTCATATTTCTGGCATCTGGTGATGCAGTGGGACATTATGAAGACAAAGATACAGCTTATAGCTACCAGCAAAATTGTGATGTTGACGTCAGGCAACTGGGAAAGTCTTGCAGACATCCGCAAAATCTACACAGAACATGTCTTCAATCTGCCAAGTGTATGTTGCTAACTTCTCTGTTTCCCATATTTAACATTCATATGCACTTCAGTCCAGCCATGCACAACATCGTTTAATAGATCATAGCTACAAATTTTTCTACAAATTGAATTACGGTTGTGGTTTTAAACCTTGCTTTTATCACACCAACATTGAAAAGTGGGTGAAAAACAAAGGATTCTGGCTCTACAGAGGCATCAGGTGGTGCAATGTTTATTGCTTGCGACCAAGACGCCACTTAGGATGGGTTCTGAGTTTAAACTTTGGTTCAGGCACACACTCTTCCTGGGTGCCATCTGTTTACAGCACCAGCAGCTTAGCGTAATGTAGCCTTAGTTGCTGATGCGGCATTAAACACCATACACCCTGCACCCAGCAGCAAATTCACATGCAGTCATGTTGTGATAATTTCAGTAGTATAAAGGATTCTACTCATTGAGGACTATTGAAGTGCTATTGTATCATATTAACTCTAGTGACTGTGTTAAATGGATTTGTTTAAAATGCCAAACAGTGTAAATATGCTGACTTTCAATAATATGTAATCTTTGAATCTGTAATTGTGTGAAGGGAGCCGATAGGTGGAGCAATGACCTCTTCTTTGGACTCCAGAGGCTTAACAGCCTCAATCACTCCCTGATTGAGCTTTGCACAAAAATTCCAGAAAAGTGAGTTTGACATAATTTTGTCCCCCTTTTTAAAAAAAATATTTCTGACATTTTGTGAAGTTGTTCTCTCTCAGACAGACGGGAAGTCAACTTTTTGGGTCATGGCCCCTTTTCTAGGATGGCACAAACAGATAACAACAAAAAAATCACTTAGCTGACAGAGATGCTGGTCATTCACAGTCGATGAACAGGAAGAAAGTGTGGGGAAGAGGAACAGTGGATGGGAAGTTTCTGCAACTGGGGAGTTTCTCTTGTGTCTGTGGTCAGCAAAGTGTCCCTTATAGCAATGTATGAGCAATGTTAATTGTAATCTGTTTAGAGCAAAAGAACACTTCTTTGATCAAATATATTTCTTCGCAGAAACTATTCTCTGATAAAAAATAAAAAAATCTCTGAATTATCCTGCCACAGACTTACATCAGGGAATGTTTATGGGCAGATATGTAAAATCATTGTGTACAAATGAAGCATCATTTGCTAAACTTTGCATCCAGTAGCATCCATCTATCATCACATATTGTGGGTGTCTGTGTGTGTGTGTCTCTGTGTGTGTGTGTCTCTCTGTGTGTGTGTGCCTATTCACAGGCTTCCAGTAACAGACGAAATGCTTGAGCCATTGCTGGAGGGTCTGAAGTTGCAAGAAGCCCTTGACCAAAAGCGTCTTTTTGTCTGTGACCTCAAAATTTTGGATGGTCTTCCTGTTCGACCAAACTTTGTGGTGAGTTTTGCTTTACTGGGGGGAGGGGGTCGTTGGGGGGGGGGGGGAATCGGGTTTTCTTCTTCGAAGGGCTGACCTGAATACACGTACAGAAGGAAAGAACTGTTGATGACTGGCTGTCAAGTACTGTCTGCTGTCTTAAGTAGTAACTTAGTTCTCAGACATTTCTGAGGTCTCGGAGTTCCAGTTTTAATGGGTTTTTTTTTTTGAAGTTCGGTTTTTTGTTTTGTCATTTCTGACAATGCTACATGCTGACTAATGGGCTTGTAGAGGAATCAGACGTATAGGAACTTCTGGATTCAAAGTAACAAGGAACTAGATTGCTCTTTGCTATTGGGCTTCCATGTAGATCACTGCTGCCCGCCAAAGAGATTCCGTGTCCCATCATCCCATCCTTGTTGGTTCCTGCTATCATAAAAAGTGGAAGCTCAATAGGTTGTGACCTGTGAGAGGTGTGGAAATGATTTTCAGGACTCCCTGTACCGTCAGTGAGCAACCAGCAATGTTCAGGAGAGCTCTTGTTGGTGGCTGCTTACTGGCAGTTGTCTCCCATATCAGCCATTTCTGTCACATTTGCACAGTGCCACATTGCTGTATGCCAGAGCTTGTATTTCTGTCACTTGCTGCAGCATAATTCCAGAAAAATGATATGCATGTAATCTGCTGTCAGGTTCCTGCATATTAAGCTGCATGTATCTTGTATTGTAATGAGTAAGGATCTGGTTGCAGAACGAGTGAGAGAATGGATGGGTGTTGGCGCTCAGACTAGTGGGGGTAGATGAATATGCATGCATGCACATTTGCATGTATGTATGTGTGTGTGTGTGTGTCACATTTACAAGGCACTGAAAGTCAGGTGAATGTAAAATGACAGACTAAAGGTTAAAACAAAGCCTTTAAATTTCATTGTGCTACTTCCCCAGCCAAAACAGTGATAATGTAGAGCATGAGAATCTCTGATCTAAACTGAAATTTACAGACATGTATTAAGTTGGGACTATATGTACCAAGAGAGAGGGGGATAAAAAAAAAGCTGCTTGTATCAGGCGTTGTTAAAGGGTGTGATTGTCTATACTTTCTAGTCATAACCATAAGCAACTGTATATCTTAATACAGTGCCTGGGGTTCTACTGTTTTCAAATGATGCTTGCTGTAGAACTGAGCTGAGTGGAAATATGTGACTCAGTGCTGCCAGCTTTTATGCTGAAGGGTGTGTGGAACATTTGTTCTGTTACAGTTGTGTGCGCCCGTGGGTTTGTTTTTTGTAGACAGCAGCAAACAGCTGCGGCCCGTTGCAATCCAGCTGTTCCAGAAGCCGGGACCAGATAACCCAGTAAGAACTTTATTTAAATTTTTAACTGTGATGTTGATTTGCTTAGTTTTTCAAAAACGAGTATGTTTTGGCATGATAAATTTCTTTGATATGAAAGGGGGAATATTTGAGTCTGCAGGTGCGTTAATTTTTTTTCAACCTATCAATTTACACAGATATTTCTTCCAACTGACCACTCACTCACCTGGGCTTTGGTCAAGATGTGGTACAACAATGCAGATGCCGCTTATCACCAGTCACTGACACATCTTGGTGAGTTGCTTTTTGTTTGTACTGCCAGCCACTGGCATACTTAAACTGAAGCAAACACATGTCTATCAAACATGCAGTCACAATCATTAGAGAACTGTTACATAATTTTGTCATGCCACAGACAGATAAACTTATTTTCATTGTCAATGTGGCAGCATAGTCAACATACAACTGGTTTTATAATTTTTTTTTTTCAGGTTTCACACATCTTCTCATGGAAGGGGTTGTTGTGGCAACACATAGGCAATTGTCCCCGTCTCATCCCATTTTCAAGCTCCTGGCACCACATTTTCTGTATCTCATTGCCATCAATTCGTGAGTACCTTTTTTGTCTTATTTTTCTTCTTCTTCGGTTTTTTTTTTTTGGAGGGGGGCTTTATTTGGTGGTTTGCCTTTGGTATCCATGTGAGTGTATTTGTGGAATGGCTTGTAGCATAAAGTTATGTAACACTGTTTGTGCTTTCCACAATCTTTCTATGCAGTTGACTGTCTTGGTTACAGTTTCACGTGTTCACACCATGCTGGAGTTGTTTTTATTGTCTTTAAAATAGTCACCCTTTATTTTCTTTGCACTATGCCTAGGAAGGAATTGCTCACATGTATTCTTTGGACACTATCCTACTCTACATTCGTATTCTAAACTTGCCATTCCCCAGTGCAGACAAAATAACTAATTTCTATGGTTTGTGTGATTAGCTGTAGGGCAAATTTTAAATTTTGCAAAATTCGGTGCACATTATTTTTGAAATAAGATAACAGCTGTTAATATTGTCTGTCTGGACAGGCAAAATAGCGTTAACTTTTATATCTGGCAGCAGATCTCAATATTTGCTTTCTAGACTTGTAGCCTCTGGCTAGTCTTTCTTAATGACAGTAGCTTGTGACTGTTGTGTGCAAGCAAACAGCCCAGCATCTAGTCATTCATCAAGGTGTCATGCAGACAATTAAATGCTGTGGGTAGTTGTGTTCTGTAATCTTTTTTGTCCTGCATGGATGCTTCTCTCACAGAGTGCTGGTAGAAAGCACAAATATTCAATGTATTGAGTTGGGGGACCTAGTACATGTTTCCCAGTAGTTTACGGGTTGGTATTTTTGTTCGTTTTAGTATTTGCTCAATTCCCGAATGAGCCTCTGGTGCCAGCTACTAAAATTAAAATGTCTTGAGCTGCATTGTTTTGTGACCTGTGACCCCTTTTTCACCTTCTCATGTGTTATGTATCTCATTTTCTTAATGCCTTTACAACAAATTGTAATCAATTGCATACCCACGATATTAGTTTTAGAGAGGAAAACATTGTTTGCTTTCATTTCACTATTTGATGCTTTTGGAGTTGTCTGTATGCCAAGAAATCAGAAGTTTTGTTTTGCTGTCCCAAAAAAAAGTCTCACATGCCCAGATGCCATCAGTGTGACAGATGATGGCCAAGAGGTGATAGGAGGGGCTGTCATTGCAGCAGAAAAGATGTGGGGTTTTTTGGCAATTATCCTACAGAACATTTGCATTCAAAACTACCTGTGGTGCACCATGGGATTGGAGTGGTCTCCCTGAGCAAACACTAATGACATTAACCAGCCAATATTATCCAACCATGGACGCTTGCCTTGCCAGCTGAGACCTGATAATCATTGTGTACATACCAGAAGCCACTGATTGCTTGGTGGCCAGGCACTAAACATGCCTGATGGGGATTCTGATGGCATTAGCTGCTGGATTGCAAGACCAGGGCTGGACGTGTGGCCCTGTTGCACGAAAATTATTAGTGAGAGTGTATAGGTAGAATGGCTTGTAGCATAAAGTTAAAATTGAAAGGCATTACCTGCTGGATGGAAAGACCAGGGTTGTGTGGCCCTGTTGCACATTACATTTGCACTTAACAAAATTAAGAACAGCTGAAAGGCTGTTATATATGTTTGTTAACCATTTATTGTGCATGCATGGAGGATTGTACTTCACATTTAAAAAAAAATTATTTGCCTCTGATGGTCATTCATCTAGCTGCAGGGTAAATCCAAGATATGTCTACTGGTGTATTGGAAATGATTATCTTATCGATTTTATAGACTATCTGAGAAAATAATAGTTTTCAATCATATAGATCTGGATCATTGACTTATGCAGTATGAATTTATGAAGAATGGAATATCTGCTAGAAAAATCCTTCTTCTGTCTGGCCATCTTCTGTGGCATGACACTAATGGGGAAAGAAGATAAATTTAAAATAATGTTCTCTAACTACCAGCCCTGTTTCACCGCTGTTTGTTTCCACAATATATTGTACTTAGCTGCAGCAAAGGCATTAGCAGGCTAAATTACTGCTTTCAAAATGGTGGTAATAACCCATAATTTCGGCATTTGTTTTAATTTCGGCATTTGTGCACCAACAATTAAGCCGAAGGTACAAACAGGATTGAATAGCAAATGAAATCTGACCTGATTTGCTAAGAGAATGCTTGGAATGAACTAATTATCCAGTTTTGTTAACTTTGTCTGTCTCATTATTTAGTTTGGTTCATTTTGCTTCTTGTTGCTCTATCCTACAGTTTCATGCATTTAGCCATGTGTGTCTAGTTAAGAAACCTCATGAAACTGCTATGATGTAAAACATTTTTTTAAACATGAACAGGCTACTTTGGTACCTGTGAAGAGTGGATGTACATCAGTTGAGCATGTGTATAAGGTAGATAAGCAACAAACAGAAGCATACATGTACATACTTAGTGACACAGCTCGGTGTGTTGAGTTGTGCTACTGTCGATTTCCTGTTCACAGGGACAAGAACCTGATATTTGTGTGACAAATGACATGGCTATGTATTACCTCCTGGCATACAAAGTAAACACCCAGCCCAGGGCATGCACCAAGCTGTTATATACATGTAAAACACCTGACCACCTCATATTTGCAAGAGGAAAAGAGTGTACCTGACAACTTAAGTATCGAGGAAGGGGGTGTTGTAATGGGGTTTTAAGAGAAGTGGGGGGCTGTGCGTGCAGTGGCATGTAGAAAAGTGTTGTTTTGAAAAAAAGCAAACGAATTTTATGAAATTTTACATCATTTTGAATATATTTTTTATAGATTTGTGAGAATATTTTTCATAGTGTATTGGGGTGCTTAATGAGACTGAGCAATAACTGTCAGAACCTGTCTATGTAGACTAAAATGCTAAATTAGATATTTACGCTTCCATGCTACGTGTACCTGTGCAGACTTTGCAAATGTCTGTAACTGTATTTAGCTATGCACTTTATGTTGAAATGCCATTCAGGGGTCCTGTCCTTCCTGTTAATTTTCTTCTCCCTCCTACCAAAACCTTTTAAACACAAACCAGTGATCTTTCAATTCCTTGCTGACTTGGTCATAAAAGCTTTGCCTGATGTAATTAAGGGACTTTGAAGTACATGCCCCAGGTGTGTGTATGGTCATTTGCACCAGGCTTGTTAAAAGCATAGCATCACCCTGCGCTTGGTCTGGGGCATAAGCTACTGCTCCAGAAGGTTCTAATCCTTGTATCATGTCACTTATGGTCATACCAATATACTCAGTGCTTACGCTTTGTCATGCATATAGTTCCTGTACAGTTACACAGCTGTATCTAGTGTAGCTGGCGCGCACAGTTTTACACACTATTGTCATGTCGGTGAACATACTTATGAAAGAACTGCATTTAAAGCACAGTATTTTTGGGGTCCCTCCTTCCCTCATATCTGCGGCAGACAAATTTGCTTTTATTCTGTGTTAATGCTTCAGCAAGGACTATCCTTTTTTTTTTACATATATTAGTTTTTACATAATTTAGTTTTTACATGTATTAGTTCACACTTGTTAAATAACTTCCTGTCATGTTTTTTGGTCACTTCAGGTGTTGCTTTGAGTTTTACGCATGCAGTCAAAGGCCTTAATCTTCTAGCATGCACCTTGGTTTGTTCTTCTTCTTTTCCTTTTTATTTTTTTTTTTGGGGGGGAGTAAAAAATACAGTTAATTTACTCTTCACATTTTCAATAAATTAAACAACCAGGCATTGGGTTGGCAACAGAATGTACTGAGTAAATTAACGTGAAGCATACAATTTATGATTATAAGCCAACACCCTTCAAGACGATTGTGTCCTGGTGTGCTGGGACCTAGGTTTTAAAGTCAGAATACTTGAATATAGAGTGAGAAGATTACACAGTCCAGAACAATGAGTCTAGCATGATGGAACATGACTGTTTGTGGGAGAGCACAAGACTGGACAGGTGGTGATGAAGGTGTGTTGATCCCAAAGGTAAAGAAAGTTAAAATGAGCGGTAGATTAGGTGTTCAGCATTAAAAAGGAACCATTATACTCCATGTGTAAAATGGCAGATGATGTTGATTAAGGCAAACAGGGGACATGAAGGTATGAGCTGTATTAAAGGGAGTTGGATGACAAAATAATGGAGAAGTATAAAGAATGGCGAAAAAGGGGTAGATGGTTATAGAAGGATATAGAAAACTGTAGAAATTCATAGAGGGATGGAGAGAGTCCACCAGCTAAGACTCTTTGTGAGGCTAATAAATATAATCATAAAACTTGCATGTGGCCCGACAGCAGATGGCCTACAAAAAACACTGTATCCACTAACTTGTTTGGACTCCTGGGTCTAAAATGTTTCAGCTCTTGCAAACAATCTTATCTTGACCCATGTATACAAACTTATATTGTGTGTTGTTAGCTGATGAGGCACACCCATTGACATCCAAGTCTCTTCTATGGTCGTAACTGAAATTCTTTGTTAGTTCTCTACCAGTATCTCCCAACTAGCTGGACGTTGGAGTAACTAGTTCTGTTGCCATGCTAACATTTTAATGATATCACAGTTCTAAAAACTTACTTTCTAATTTTTATTCACACTAAATACTCACCTTTTCACCAGATCCCAGCCTTAGTTTAACTAAAGTGCTATACTGCCCATTATAGTTACACTGTTGCAAGCTCAGATATATTACTTTCATTCAGAACTTTATGATAACTATTAAAATTCTGTTCCACTTTGGTGACCAGTCCCACACAAACACTGGACATTATTCTCATTACATCATTCTTAACATTGTTTTAGGTCATCACACACACACACACACCCTTCCACTTTAATGTTCCAGACTCATTCATACTAGCCAACCAGACTATCTTAAGGATCAATGCACCCACTGTAATGCGTGTAGCCATGTACTCCCTGGTTTATTTAAGCAATGAGAGAAGTGTAATGAGAATGTAATGAGATAAAAATCACATTTTCCCTCATAGCCATATGCAGGGGAATTCCATCCTTGCAAAATCAACTCCATAGTATTGTCCCTCTGGATTAGTGTGAAGTCAGTGATGATGGAAAGAGCAGACACATTTGCAATTCAGTTAGTCCGAATTGCCCAGAGCTGTAATTACAGTGGGAATTTCTACCAACAGCCCGCCACCCACTGATGGATCAGTTCTCCAGTCTCTCTCCCTCCCTCCCCCCTCTCTCTCTTTCCCTCTCTTCCTCTGCCTCATTCTCTCCATCCTTCTCTCTCTCACTCCCCCTTTCTCTCTCCCCCACCCTATCCCTCCCTCCCTCTCTATCTCTCTCCCCCACCCTCCCTCTCTCGCCCTCCCTCCCCCCTCTTTTTCTTTTTGGCAAGGAACCCAAGGAGTGCTTGTGGAGAGAGGGTTAAGGCTTCATCTCACTTTCCAATGAGTAACATTAAAACATTGTGACAGGATAAGCAGACTTGAGGCATGTTTGTTTTGGTCTTAGAACCAGCTCTTTCTTTTCACACGTGTATAAGCACCATTGATACATGTTCTTGCAGCTTCATATTCCCATGCATATTAGTATGCATACACCATCACCACACATCATCGGATGCGTCCTGAATCCTTGTACCAGGGCATCTGCAAATCACTGTTTTCAGTCTTTTTAATGTTTCAGTGCAGGAATTGCCATGCATCATTCCTGTGTACTTCTGCACCACTGTACATGTGTATGTAGGGGATTCAGAATGTCCGGAAATTCTATCATTCATGAGCTGAAATCAGAAGCCTACAAGATCGGCTTTCACTTTTCACAAAATCAAGGTGTACGGCCAGCATGAAGTGAAGGCGTAGCAAGAAAACTGCATTTGCTTGAATGTTCTCATCACACTGGTTAATGCTCTTGAAGGTTCTCGTCGCTGTCCTGGGCAGTGATGTGCAGAATTCAGCCTGGGGCCTGTACTTTTGCAAATGTCTTGGGGGCAGGAAAGAGAACAGTTGTATTTTTCCGTGGGATAAACGAACTGCATTACAGCAAGATTAGAAATGAAATATGTAAAAATATTGAATGACAAATGTAATATAAGGAAGTTAGTTTACTGGTTATAGCATACTCTGTCCATCACTGTCTTTCCTCCTGTGTCATAGAAACTGCATTTTTCCCCCTAGATGTCTGTCTGAACTGTCTCAGTGATCAGGATTCACTGACTATATCATGAAAGACAGGCAAGCTTTCAAGCCTCCAAACAAGCAGATGTAGATAAAGCTATAGCTGGGGTGCACTGATTGATGAATGTTTCATATATATCAAACATAGAAGATACGTAAGTATAGTTTATAGACTATACGTATATGTGTGTTATGAGCATTTGTGCATGCTTTTAATCTGTCGAAGGATTTTTTCTTGGCCATTTTAACATCAGAGGGATTTTGTGGTGACATTTGCAGTCGAGGGCTGGAGCTGCTGGTGTGTGAAAATGGCTGGGTGGACAAGACCATGAACTTTGGGATCAAAGGCATGTTTGATCTCATCAAGCGAGGGTGAGCCACCATTTCGTTTCATCTTCTTTTCTTGCTGGCCTTTCCTTCGGTTTCCTTTAGTCCTTGTCTTTTCCACCATTCTGCAGAGACTGTCAAATGAGGCAAAAGCTAAGAGCCATTCAGTTCTGGAAATAAGGCATCCCACTGAAAGGTCATCGCTTGGTCAGACAAGAATAACCAAAAATCAGGGAATCCTGATACAAGAATAAATATTGTCAAGAGAAGGCAACAGAACACATAACAGCAAGTCACATTCCTCACTTAGGAAGAACATGGTAAAAGGCTGCACTAATGTTTGTGGTTGTAGTTTGGGTGAGGTGGGAGTGAGGGTGAAAACAACAGTGTTGTTTTCCAGCAGTTAAGTGATGTTAATGGCAGCATTGTTGAAAAGGGAAGTGGAAATGAGGAAAATACATGTTGTGTACTTACAAACAATTTATCTTTTTGGTTTTAGATATTACCAATAGCCAACACCAAGCAGCAGTCTTTCACAGTAAACAAACAAACATTCAGATGACACTACATTTCCTGCTTTTATATGCCTGACAGTGAAAGAAGAATTGAAAAGACAAGATGAGATGCATTTATGATATGATGATTTCAGTGCATGGTACAGAGCATTTTCCTAACGTCCAGACCATACACATCATAGTTTATGACCCTCTTTTCCACCAGACAGTGAAATGAACAATAATTTTCACCTGACACAGCACTAAGGCAAATAGTAGGCCTTTGTGACTGTCAAAGCTGTTGTTTTATTAACAATGTAAAAATTCCTGTACAGGATAGAGATGTGGCGGCTAGATGATCATGGCACATTACCAGAAGATCTCAAAAGAAGAGGGGTAAGATGTTTCGCTTGCCGTGGACAAAAGTCTGTACTATTACAAAATTTGTTAAACTGGACAGACCAGGAACCAGTTATAAGAACATTTAGGACAGAGAAAAGCCCTGCACACATTTTTAAACAACAATTTTAGTTTGACCTTTTTATTTTAAATTATTTGTTACACTTCTGAAACAACTTTTTTTCACCAGATGTAAATATGCACAAGACTTATCAGTTTTTATGAAGGAATTATTGTTCTTTTGTTTGAAATATTGATCCATTCTATGGAACATCTAATCGTATTTATGTGCATGACTGGCCAGGCAGTCATCCAATATGGAGCATTTTTTCAGAAAATAATAAGCAAAACATGTATCTTTAACTTGAATGATTTTTGTGTGTTTGTTTATAGCTTGATGATTTGAATGTCCTGCCTGGCTACTACTTCCGTGATGATGCCCTGTTGCACTACAAGGCTATCAACAAATATGTCAAAGCTTATGTTGATCTGTACTATGGTGAGCACTGATCAGTTTAAACTCTCTCCCTCACACCCACGTGCACATGCACGCATGTTTAGACATGCAGGGCATGAATGCAGCCCTTTCATCAGCAGTTTACTGTTTTAGAACTTTGAAATGTTAGATACCACATGTACATAATTAATGAGTTTCTTCACCAAATTAATGTGTCCTACTTCATCAAACCTGGTTGTGTGTTCTGGATGGAAGCAGGACGTACATTTGTTTGGTTTAAAAATGCTCATGGCACATAACCATTTATTCACATCACCCATGAGTGAGCAGGAAAACTAGATTCATTGTGATCCCAAACTATTGTCTTTAAAAAAAAATACCAGTTGTGAGCCACACATCAGGTGCCTTTAATTTGAAAAACAACTGCCGTCTGTCAGATTTTTTTGTATCATTTTGTAACTTTGGCATTTTATTTATCCCCTCTTTTCCCCCTTTGTGGTTTGGAATGTTTTTTCAGTTGAGCTTGCTTCCTGAGGTGTTGCTTTTATTCTAGATAAACCAGAAAAACTCACAGGAGACTGGGAGATCCAAGCATGGATTGCAGAGCTGGTGAAACCTAGGGATCAAGACAGAGGGGGCTGTGGTCTGCTGGTATGTTTCCATCCTCATGAACGTGTGTATTTGTGAAGGTGTGTTGGGGTGGGTTGGGGTGGTATGAGAGAGAGAGATGGTGTGTGAGGGGGTATGTGAGAAAGGGATGCTGTGTGGGATGTCTGTGTGATGGTTTTTATGTGTGTGAGAGAGAGGGAATGATGTGGGGGTGTCTGCATGAGGGTGTGTGCAAGAATGGGGGGGGGGGTAAAAAGGGGAGGGGAAAGAGAGAAGTGGATGTGTGTGCAAGACAAGGATACCATTTTTGTCTTTAAAATTAGCAGCCCTAATAAATCTGTTACACAAAAACTACCCATAACTCATTTCAGGGTGTGCCAGGAAACGGACAGTTCACATCCAATGAACAGCTAGTGGCTGTGCTGACCACCATCATCTACACTTGCAGCGTGTCACATGCATCCACAAACTTTCCACAGTATGACGAGTACGGCTTTCCGCCCAACTATCCTGGCCTTCTGAGGGGTCATCCTCCCACTGATAAGGTAAAGCCAATCATAAAATATGTATTTTTAATAAAGTAGTTTGGCAAGAACTAGGAATACAATAACAACACAGGGCAAATACTGTATTGTCCATTAATAAATTAATGGAAATTTTCCTTCACAACATAGCTGAAAACTGGACAAAGAATACAACAATCAACCTACACCTACACCTCATCAGTAGTAATAAAACTAAACTAAGGAAAGCTGATAAGTATAGTTAACCACAAAAATTCCTCCAGTTATCCCCCTAATATTTTATTGAATCTTCTTCTGTTCAGCTGTTTTGTTCGTTTTCAGTGGAAGACGGCATGAGACCTGTTGTTTATCTAAGAAAGCTGTTTTTTGCTACTAGTTTTCTGGCATAGTCCAAAATGACCAAGGCCACCCGATAACTTTTAATTGTAAATCTAAAGAATTGTTTGCAGAATGGTATAAACAGCGCAGGCCTAAAGAATGGCTCAAGGAACGTAACACTTAAAGCAGGTTTGGGGATTATTTTACTCTCTTCTTGCAGTTGTCTTGGTGCTTGTAAAAGTTATAAACAGCTTCTGTATTTAGTTCTTCATCTTGTGTCCTGTGCACAGCGAGAATGCACCGAGCAAGACATCCTCAAGTGCCTTCCAGACCGACCCACAACATTGGACATCATGATCGTTACAAAGATCCTTAGTGAACGAGGTACAAAGAGCCTGGGAGACTTCGAGGTGCAATACATCTTTGAGGATGAAGCTCGAAAAATTGTTGATGAGTGAGTGAGACTCTGCATAAAATTGCTATGTAGAATTTCACTGCTTAAGACTGCTGCAAATTGAACCATGGGGTACTTAGGTTTCAAAACATTTTTCCTTGGCTGGATGCACATTATATAATGTTACACTCTCCACAAGTGATAAATGTATATTTTTATTGCACAGGTTAAATTTTCTGCATTTCGATCACCTGAGAAGTTTATCCAGTTTGAGTTATCCTTTGTGATATGTGTATCAATACACATACTGTTTAGTGACTTTTCTTATATGTCTTTGCACAGTTTGATGCTTTTGGAATAGCAGCTACTTATGATGTCTGAATTATGTGTTCACCTTAGGAGAAGACATTTCCATTTTCTGACAGATGTCATGTCATTTTGTACATCTTGGGTTTTTTCTTGTTTGTTTGGATAGTTTTCGCAAGGACATATCGGAGATCAGCAAGAAAATTAAGGAACGTAACGCCATCCGCAACCCCCCGTACAAGTTTTTGGACCCTGACATTGTTCCTAATTCCATTAGCATCTGATATTCACATCGTTTGAACAGAGGGTCATCCAAAGAAGTGAACAGGCTTGGAAACAGTGTGGTATTTATATTCTGCAGAAGCTGGAGAAATCTAAAGACAATTTTGAGTGCATTTTCTGAGGGTCTGGGCATTGCAGCAGACTTCAGAACATCAGATTTGGCTTCCCACATTTGTCCCATGCCTGCAGAGTGACGTTTTCAAAATGTTGTGTTTGGCTAAAATGAAAGCATGGTGAGCTTCAAGAGAAAGGGTATATAAATCACTCAGGAATACTGTGTTCCTGGCAAAAGACTTAATGCTTTTTGATACAAACAATTAGTGTAGTTCTCTTTACACAGCAATGCACTGACTAAAGATTTTTCTCCATACATTTCTTCATGTGTATTTTTGAGAAGTTTTTTTTTGGTTTGCTATGTTAATTTTTTTTAAACTTTGGTTTTGACATAAAAGAGCTCGAGTACTTGAGTCATTATTCATGAAAACACAAAACTTTTTGTTTCCATGTGTTGTTACCAATGTTTAACAAAAAAATCCTGTGTTGGGGACTCTGTGACAAATATTGTCCCCCATCCATCTTCCAAAGTTACATGTGCATCTTAGTGTGTAACACTGTGAGAAGAAAGTTGTTCAGCGATTGCAAGTTGTTGAAGCTGGAAAACACACTGACAGCAAGTCTGTTTATGCTATCTTCCAGTTTACATTCCAGGACAATTTATTTGCAGCATGTGACGAGGTCATCAATTTTTAAGTTTAGGGTTTTTTTTTTTAAGTCGTTCACATTTAGTCACTGTTAATTGTAATACCACCTCATTATCCTGTTTGTTCATAGATTCTGGGCAGCATGGCTTTTCTTTTATTCCCATGAAAAGCTTCCAACCTTGCAATTTTGTTCTTTAAATTGATTCTGCATGTTTCAAATGATTTATGCATTTTCAAAAGGCTTGTTTGTGATTTTGCAATAAAAGATTATGTGTTCAGTTCATTCCATATTTAGCACAGATCGATACACTTTGTTGTTCAATCATTTTATTGCTGTTTCAGGTGTAAATATTTCTTTGCACAAGCGATTGGCTCTCTGGCCTCCTGCAGGCTGTTAGACTTGGTGTGCAGCTTTAGTGTTTGATACTGATTCTCATTCCATAATAGGCTTCAGCCTAAACTCCATGTTGCCATTTTGGACAAGGTGCTTCACCCGTTTAGCAAAACATGAATTTCTTGCTTTGTTCCAAGCTGTTTGAGTATCTGTATGAATCTGCTTGCTTACGTGAATCTTCCAGTATTATTTGAAGTAAGATGCTGGACCATCGTGGCAACCCCAGTGCTGTTTGCTTCTAGCCTCAAAGACTGAGTACCTGGATGTTGCATGGAGAATTTTACCCATACTCACTTTTGCAGTTGATAGATTTGATGGTATTGAATTCCAGGGAAGACGGTTGGGGTGTACAAACTTGTGCAGTGGTTCTGGTGAAGTGTTTCTTGTATAAAGTTACACCCTCATCCTAGCCCTAAATTATCTTGGTAAGCTGTATTAGAACAAGTCATTATGCGAATCCATCAGGAGGTTCACACTCTGGTCTTCATTCCAGAACGAAAATCTATGAAAATTCACAACCCAAAACCTTGAAAATTTGTGATTCAAGGAAGTACATAAATGTGTATGCTCTCATGTAAGTGATAATAAAGTATACCATGTTATATTTATATATAGACACATGATTGTAACACTTAAAATTACTTTTTAAGCTTTAGCACATGAAATAAATATTTTGTTGCATTCTTTCTGAAAGGAGTGCTACCCATCATACATGAACCTTTGCTTTCTCTATTTTTTACTTTTGGACACCAATAATAATTGGTGATTTATATAGCTCCTTTTGAGCTCAAGGGGTTTTGTTTCCTGCAACATTTCCTGTTTCATAAATGATCATAACATACGGTGACACTACCTAAATCACACACTCATGTTCAAAAGCAATTAAGACTTGATCCGTGAATACAAGTAAATAAAATTTACCTTTTTTTGGAGGGGGGAGGGGGTTGGCAGTGGGTGGAGATGACAGTCTCTTTTGGTAAAGCGTTTTTAAGACGACGTTTGGTACACTGTAAACTTGTCAGCTATGACTGAAAAATTATAAAAATTTGGTGGTGTATTTGGGAGAGGTCTTAAGTAGGAAATGACACTTCCTTCAGTGAACCATTAGCTGCTGTACACAGGGTGTTCTGGAAGTCAACTAGATAAACGTGGTTGACAAAAAATATTTCCATGATTATGATTTTTAACGCCTGTTAAGATTTCTGGTGGTTTAGGGTGCACTGGACCACTATTTCTTCTCCCCTGCTTATTAGTATGAGGTTCTATCAGTGAGATACATTATATCAATATGAACAAAAATATTTCGCCCTCAAAAAAAGACAAGTTTACAATACACTTTATTAATGCCTTATGGGCAATTGCTGCAGCTCCGTGATATACAGAATATCTGCACCCAGACACACACTCTCACACGCAATCAAGTTGGACAGTTATGACTTTAAACTACTTTCCACTACACAAAACTGTGTATACTTTTGCTGTCAAGTAGCACACATTTGCAACTTGTTCGCAGCACAGTACTTGGAAATGCCCCAATGTTCCAAGCACGTTAACTGTATATATTGTTTATATTAATATTTCTCATTTGGCATCTGTGATTTTTAACAGCCATTTCCATATCTGCTGGCTGTCTACAACCTGCTTAATTGTCCACTTGCTCCTTTTCACTCAACAATCATGCTTACCAAAAAATAAAATAAAACTCTGATCATGCCAGACCGACGGGAATAGGAAGTGATTGCATACATATTAGCATGAACCTTTCGTTGCTGGGCTGATTTTTTACTTAGAGAAATGTTCTCGGAAGGTTATCTTGAAAACCCTGGAGATGCTGGAAACCTCAGAGAATTCCCATGCCAGACATTTTAAGCGCTTGTTTGGTTTACAACACTAAATTAGGTTTTTAATGTATACTGTCCTTGATGCTGTTCAACATTTTACTTTTACAAAGGTTCACAGCTAGTTACCTCTTGCATTCAAGCAGGTGGTTGCGCCATGTGTTGACCTGGCTGCTCAGCCATTTTTCAGTGTTGTTATTATATTCGAAAGTTTAAATAATACTTAACAGTTCAATGTAGTTTCAGTATTGAAGGTCCACGTTTTCTTTCTTCACCAATGGCCAAGGTAGGCTGTGTGCCTAACAAGATGGGGGGGGGGGGGGGTGGCCGTGCACAAGGTGTGAAACTAAATATTTCCTTGTGGTTACCATAAGACTGATTTTAGTCTCCCACCCCCTCTTACAATAGCGGAAATCACAGCATGCCATGAAGAGATTCTCTAGAGAGAAGACCAGCTTCAAGAGGTGTAAGTCGCCAGCAAACCCAAGATAATTTTGTACTTATTCATGAAGCAAGGTGTAATGATACAACAAGAATGTTAAATCTCCCCCCAGTGCACAAAAGAGAAAATATTTATCTCATGAGCCTTTCTGTGGTCTACAAGACACGTATTGGAGAATCCCTCTTGTAGCCAGATTCTTGCTGATAGTACTCCTAGTCTTGTGTAGTATTTTTTTTTTTAAATTAAATTCCTCTTGTATAAACATGCTACTGGAGCTGTGTTATGTGTAATCATTTGATTGCTTGCTGGCGTCATTACGGCACACGTTGAAATGCTTATTTATTCAAACATGTTTATAGGTGAATACCCCACTTTTAGTATCTGTGCATGAACATAACTACACATCTGCTTTCTTTCCCATCCCCCCTAAAACGATACTTGCGCCCTCCTCCTTCCTCCCATCCCCATGGTTTGAAGAGTAAGATTTACGACCAACTCAGATATTGGTTCGAAGAATATATGGGCCGACTACAACACACTGACATCACTCATGCCCATATCTCCTTACAACCATCACATAGTACATTTAAAAGCATTTTGCACCAGTATGAAATGTTACAGTTCTGGCGTCTGTGGAAATCTTTGAGTAACCGACACTTGGTTTTCAGGGCAAAATGTGTACCTGTACTTCCTTCTGGATTGAGTTTCTTTCATGTGCATGGGCTCAATTGGCATGTTTCATGTTTGTCAGAGCAGGCTCAAATAAACTTGTCTACATCTTCAGCATTCTGTCAGAAAGTGCTGTTCTACTAGTTAAATGCAGCACCTGTTATTAACACCGTTATTAATTTAGGTTCTGTGATAACCATTCAGTTCTGCATAGCAGTTCCAACTGAAATGCACATATGCTTGTGACTATGCTTATCATAACATGGTGACATTAGTGGATCCAACCTGGGGATTTCTTAATAACGGAACCCGTAGTCAGGCATAGGAGTTGGACAGCCTAAAAAGATCTGAAATCAAGTGCGCACGCAAAGTTACAACAGCTTTAGGGTAGCACAACTGCACACAGCAAGCAAACAGGAAATGAGAATTCGAAGTTCATCATGCAAAAGTTTGGTCGGTGACAGAAGAGAACAAAGCATTTTCTTTTTATATATGCATATAATCACCTACCAAAAAAAGGGGTGGGTGGGTGGGGAGACAGAAACCAGCTGGAAAAAAATCTTAATTCCACTAAATGGCTGCCCATTCCCATGCCTGAATAATCTGCACTGACAATCTGTTGATGCTGTGATCTTAACTTTTAGCATCCTGTAAACATATTGCAGCCTGTCCTGTCCTTAGTAAGGGTGATTAGATTAGCCCCTGATAAAAGCCATTCATCAATAATGGAGCCGCACCTTCAATATTTCTTCCCGTGAAGCAGAGATGGGTGCTCCACTTTGTTTTCATCAAAAACTTTATGGAGTCTGATTTTGTGTGTGTGTGTGTGTGCTGTTTTAAGCAGCTATGATGGACAAGGATCTTGTGCACAAAATTTCTGCAGATTTAGATGCGCCTGAATTGTTATACAGCAAACAAACAACCAACAAAACTGAAGTTAGCAAAAGATGACCATGATGGTTAATTAGGAAAAAGAAAATAAGAATGTTTAAGAAGTTGAATTTTTTGTCTGAACTACAGTGCCATCTAGACACTAAACTTTGTGTGAAGAATGAATAAAACCATTTCAAATATTTCTGTTTCCTTTTTTTCAAGTAAAAGGCGCTCATTCTGGTGGTATAAAGACAGAAACAAACTGATAATTTTATTAATACTAGCATGTCCTCAAGTGATCCAGGAAAGCCAGTTATGTTCATACAGCCAAAACAAGATATTATTTCTAATAAAATCTTGGAAGATTTTTAAATTAGCCTTTCAAAATAACATCGAGTGCTCCGGTGATATTTAGGAAGTGCTCTGAACCTCCATCCATAAAACATTAATTTAAAATATAGAAAAATCTCACCTTGGTTTTTCTTTTTTAAATTTTTATTCACCCCCCTCCTCCCCCCCCAAACCTACACACACACACACACATGCATTTTGGATGCAAAATAACTTCATACAAAAACATACTTGTGCACAGAATTTCAGAACTCGTAAAGAATTTTTTAAACATTATTTTATATGTGGGTACTCATGTGTTCTTTCGCTGGGGATAGAACCCAAGTAAAAAAAAAAAAAAGCATGATTTTAAAACATTAGCAATTACTGAGAATTATTTTGGAGATCCTTGTATTATTTCTCTGAGAAGCATTTTTAATGTAACAAGATAGATAACCTAATACTAAAATTGTTGCCCCTCTCTCTCCCTCCCCTCTCCTCAACCACTCACTCTGGCCTCCCCATAGGCCATCAATTCAAAACAATCCTTGTTTGAAAGTCTCAAATCTCAAAGCCTGCATTTCAACTCAGAAGAGATCCACAATTTCTTCATTCAGAAAAATCTCAGAGTCCAATTTCAAAGTGTCAACTTAGAAGAGATCTGCAATTCCTTCTTCCAGAAACCTCTTGTAGATGGCCATGAAACGAGCCACAAAAGCCTCCAAATGGTAGATCGCTTTCTGCCCTGCCTGCAGCCTGTGCTCAAAGTGAGCTGCACTCTGAACCACTTCTGACTTCAGCACACCGTCACAGTTACTCAGCAGCTCTTGCAGCAAACCCTAGTGCATGATAGTCCAAAGTGACAACATAAGTTTGAAAGAAAAACCCAATACTTTAGTTATTATGAATCAAAAATGCTGCTGTATAAAAAATCTACAAAAATAAAAAGGAAGATGCGACTGGTGCTAGAGGAACTGAACCAAGGTACATAAAATGACACAGACACCGACAACCTCAACAGTTTCAGGGCATTACCCCTTTGTCAAAACAACACAAACAGATAAAGACAAAAACAGACGACCAAAACAATCTGTTTTTCATGTTTTTGTCTTTATCTGTTCGTGTTGTCCTGACGAAGGAGTAATGCTATGAAACTGTTGACGTTTGAAACTGTTGTTGGTGTCTCTGTCATTTTATGCTCAGTCACTCTGTCATTAACTTGAAAAAATCTATATTAAAGGCTCACGAAATAAGTGAAAAAATAAAAGGGTAGACGTACCCTCATGATAACATCAGGTGGGATGCAATGCGCTAACAACTCGTACAATCGTCCCCGGACTTCCATCAACCTTCGATCAAATATACAACACTAAAGCAGATTATGAATGTACTGTTCGATGCTTGACTTTTAAGTTGAATTGTTTTCTGTTCATTCAACTGGATTCATTATATTTCCAAACAAAGGAGCTACACAAAGTAAAAGTGCTTTGTAAGGAATTTAATAAGGTGGCGAACTGTCACAAATTTAATGAGATAGCTGTCCCAGTTCTATATGGGGCAAAAATATGGTTTAATGTTTGTGATAAAGATTGTGAAAATAAAAAAGGATTGTAGATTTAAATCTGTTTTCATGGCGCATGCATTGCTGCATCAATCTGCATGTTGCACCTATTTACACAGGGATGGTTACACTCCATGATATAACCACAGATGCTGCTTCAGTGTAAAATGTCAAGCAAACAACATGAAAAGCCACATACCGGCGTGGTGATTGCTCTTGAACAATCATGGTAGCTGTCTCCCGAAGAAAAACTTCCCAGTCGGGCTCAGACACTTGCTGGTCAGCACTGAAAGGGTATCTGGAAAACAGTTCTTAACTGGCTAAGAATATCACATAAGAGGGATATACTTGAAACACTATGACCTACGATGAATGGATGAAGATGCCAGTCAGTCCTCTGCAGAAAAATACTGAAATTGTGAACCACCTTCCCAGCTCTAAGCTCCAACTGTGGTGGTGGTCTTTCTGGTGCACCTTTAGTTCCCTTTTGAGGCAGCTTGTGGTAGCGAAAACTGCTGCCATCAAGTGAAGCATAACCTAAAATACACTACCTAATGTTCAATAATTACAAAGGGTTTAGAAGGATACGTACTGTTGCACTCTGCAAGCCTCACACATGAGAATGGCACGCCGCAAATTTCCTTGACTTTTGTCAGCAATGCGTCTAGCCAACTCACTGGGTAGATTTAAACCTTCTTTCTTGCACACATTGTGCAAAATCTGAGCTATCTGGAAAAAGAATGAATTTTTTTTTTTAATTTCCAAAAGTGAAATCTCAAGCTACACAATATACAACACTCCGTATAGAAATTTATGGTGTAAAGTTTATCTCCCTATCTCATTACACATGGCTGAGAACAGCCCAGGGGATGAGAAACATCTCAATATCCCCCACCCCGAACCCCCAAAAAGAACCAAAAACAAAATCTAGAATATGTATTGTACAAATTGCTATTTGCATTATATATTAGCAATTAGTATCACGCTATCAGAGCTATTCTTTTGGTTATAAGCATAATTACCTCCCCCTGTGATGGAGCTGCAACACGGATGCCAAGACATCTGCTACGAATTGCTGGTATTACCTTGCTGGTGGAATTACAAATAAGTATCAAACGGCATGTGGCCATGTATTTTTCCATAGTGCGACGCAATGCATGCTGAGCATCACGTGACAATCTGTCCATCTCTGTCAGAACCACCACTGTGAAAAAAATCAGTTACAGCACACTGGATTAATCAATGTAAAATGTCAGACTACATCACAATCAGAATCTTTTAAACTTTGACAAACTCATACATAAATCCATGCAAAATCACAAGAATTCGTTCATTCCGACACACAAAACATGTAAGATGCAGAAGTGTGTTATGAATCATAAATGTCCGTTGTGCAGTAACTTGTGTTTTACATGGAACACATAAAATCTTACCTTTAAAATCCTTTTGTGTGCTTGTGTCTAACTGGTTCACCTGTGCAACATTTTTTATCATCTCCTGCACCACCACACGGTCATGTATCCCAACATCACTATGAAAATATCACAAAAATATGTCAGCTTAATCTTCTCATCTTAGACTCTTACTGACCTGCATAAAGTATGTAGCATGTACTAAAATGATCTTTAGCTTATAGGATGTGGAGTACATTTTTGCTGCACACAGTGAATGCTCATGTTTGGGTTTTCAGGAGGGGAGAGGGGGACCTGATTAGCTCACTGTTAGGATCAGACTCAAGGGTTGAGGTTGCAGAATCAAATCCAGCTGTGGCCAAGGATTGTACCTTGAAGTATTAAAAAAAAAAGTGCCCTCTCCACAAACATTGAACTGCTTCTCCACATCAGCTATCTTACTGAACATCTCAATAATAGACCATCACAGTCACTCAGAGTAAAAACATTGTGCAGCCACCATTTTCCCCTCTCTCTGAACATTAAATGACCACGGTTATGATCTACAGGCTCTTCATGTGTAAGCAGATCACAAGAATTATTTTTTTTTACAATTTTCAATATGTAAACTGTAGTAAGAGAGGAAACTGAGGAGATCACTCTCAGTCAAATAGCTGATTCTCTCTACAGCAGCCTCTCTTTAATTAAATCTAGAGTGTAAATGGCCACTTTACTGACAACTGATTTAAGAAAGATATTTCTGCGGAAAATAAGAGCACTGTATCAAATGCTGATCTTTGGCAATTTAAAAAAGTGGGAACATATATCCTTAGATGATCTGGAAATCCTAAATGTTGGATGTAATTAAAGGACAAATGCTACAAGAAAGCCAATTTAAAATATGCCGCTCAAAATAATTCAAAGACCAGCTGCACTTTGGCAAGTATGTCATGGATGGGTGTAATCTGCAAGAACATAGCGTATGTCCCCATACTTTCAGAGGCACCTTGTTTCATGCTGCAACAGTGAACACCAGTGTTTGTAAATCATACATAAGTGACAGGTTCGTGCACACACCACAGAAGGCATTTGCACGCAAGATCCAAATGTGTGCAAATCAAATGCATTCAGGTGGCAAACCAAAACTGAATGGGTGAAAAACTCCAAAGCACATGCAAATCATATGGATTGAGAATATAATCCAGCCACTGTTGAGGGGCAGGAGGGCAATAAATCTGTTGCCGATTGTTGCATCAATGAACGAAGTACACTTCAGCTTCATTGAGAGTTGTGGTTTGTGCTTCGGGATCATGTGGCATCCAGTTTGCACTGGTCTTTCGTTTTTTAAGCAGCATATTTCAGTGTTTCTGCATTTACCTATTATCATAATACCTAACTTTTCTGTGCTTTACTTATTTTTGTACCAACCTTGGATTGACTTCAATGTGATAATTACTGGAGATGCTGACGATTTCCAATTTCTTGTTGGATGGGGTTGTAAAACTGTTGTGCTCAATACGCAGCTTCTCTACACCTGCACCGTATAATTCACGTAATACACACATGACACGTGTCTTTTTCCCTGCACCTGATGGGCCATACACAAGCAGATGTGGGAAGTCACCACCATGAACCTGAAATAATCACATGCCAACATGAATGGATAGATCACCCCATGAACCTGGAATCTGCTTACTAAAAATGTATGCTTAATAGACGCTGCTATAGTTTCATGTTGTACTAGTGTTTCAAAAGAACTCGAACTGTTGATGTATATTTAAACTGGGTTAGTTTAGGACGTATACAATGCCGCGAAAGCAAATGCCTCAATCTGTCCTATTTATTATGTCATAGTCAGATCTTTGAATACATTCCAAGTATTTAAAGATGCTATTACATCTTACAAATGTTGAATGCTACGACATACACACAGAAACAAAGTCGCTTGTGAGATGTTTGCATTTTCATTTCTCGTTGGAAATACTGAACAGACAAAGACTAAAAGAGTAGAGATGCGATGGGGACGCTTGTTCTTGTTGTTGTTCAAGTTGTTAACTCAATAACTCAACTGATTAATAACTCATTAACTGTCCAGTAGTCTGGAAGAAATCTGAAATGAACGTAAATGTCATATCGTACCAGTTTTTTCAGGTGTGAAGCTTGTTCTTTGTGATAGTCGAGCTTGGAAAGTGTTGACGGGCGATATTTGTCGACCCACAGACTCATTTCTTAAAGTTGTTTATGAGATTAGTGTTGTAAGTTCCCTGTCATAAACGACTTCTCGCAAGTTCGCGGGATTCAACATGGAAGGGACAGTACTCTAAATCTAAACAAATTAAATTTTCCAGTTATTCGGTCAATCGGTGCACAGGGTTTTAACTCAGAATATAACGACAACTCGCACAAAGCATGACTTTCGGGGAAAATAACTGGTTACTCTATCAGATTAAAAATGAAAGCTTGAACTGAAGCAGTTTCAAAGCTTTTTCTTCTTTTTCTAAGCATGTTAGTGTTGAGTAGGTCATGCTGCATCACTTCACTATTATGACTACACTCGAGACTCGTCACAATTCAGTAAAAACTTCTACACTAAATCACAAATAGTAAAATTCTTCTTCATAAGGATTACTTTTAAAAAGAAAATTATTAATCCATAACTTTTGCTGTTTGTTTGAGAGTGAATGTGAAGGTGCTGGAAAGGCTAGGATTATACACCTTGGCCATTCTCAATGTATGACTAACGCCCCTTGTTACGTCGAGCGCGGCAACTTTTCAAACGTCAAAGAGTGACTCATTGTATTTACATTGCCGCAGGTGCGAGTCGCGGTAAGAAGAAATCATCTGGCATGGGATAAGTTCGGATATGTTACATGCTAGGTGTTGTCCACTTGTACCTTTCCATGTTTCATAATCGGTCAGGTAATCCAGAAAACTGAAGACAGCACAGTGAGCACTGCACGACGTGCAGGACTAATGAGACTAAGGAAGATTTATTTCCAGAGCAAGTCACCAACGGAACTAGGGATTACGATTTAAGTAACCAATACGGATACCGTTAACAGGATACATACTGATACCATCTGAACTGGGTAAGTCACCGTCAGTGTTATTTGTTTAACCTACTAGTTGATCCACAAATCCAAACTAAAAAATTGGTCATTTTTTAAAAAATGAATCTAAACTTAACTTGTGTATACGTCCGTAAATATATATTTTGCAAGAGCAGCTTCAAGAAGACCTTCACTTGCTTAAGACAAAAACTTTAACTTAGCATTTTTCTTTAAGTTTAAATAAAAGATCTGGCGGCCAGTAGTCCCAGCTTAAACTAAGTTATTGTTAAGTCACAACTACACAAATTGAAAGTTACATAGAAAAAGCCAGTAACCACCCACCATTTGCTTAAAGGAAGCCAAATATATAACATCTTGTTGTGCATATCAGATTATCAGGATGGTGTTGTTTAGACAAGTTAACGTCCTGCTACACTGGGACTGCTGTTACAACACAGGCTTCAGTCCCACCCAGTCATATTACAGTACTGACACTGGGCCAACTAGTCCTAGTATTGTTTTGTTCCCTATAGTACCAGGCATCTGACAGAGCAAATACTAGATTGTCAAGGTTTAAATTTTGGGTTTGCTGAAGTGCGAACTACTGACCTTCAAATGAGTCAAGGCCAAGGTTGGACTCCTTAACCACTATGGCACTAGACCACGAGGGGGTCTGAAACCAGTGGAGGTGACTAGGTTATCCATCTCATAGTTGAAAATAGAACCTCTGTTTCGTTACTTCCTCAAGTTGGTCAAAATCACTGTTGTGTTAACAATATGCCTTTCCCCAGCTTTTTTAATTCTTGTGTTGTGTCAGATCTGGTAACCCTGGTCTTGTGAGTTTTGTCTTCCTTTATTTACTTAATAGAGTTGCTGACAGAAAGTGAAAGCAGAAACGTTCTGTAAGAATGGGAACGCCAGAAGACAAGGACAATGACACTACCATCACATCAGACAAACTGAAATTTCATCTTGATGGACATGACGCACAGGCTTGTGTGCTGGCCTCACAAACCCCTTCAGTCCAAGTTTACTATGCCCTCCGAGCTCAGATTGAGCGTAGCAGCACATCATGGCTCCAGGATTTCATCTCCCTGGGTGGTTTGGATGGTTTGCTTGAGGCCATGTGTCAGATGACAGGTTGGCCATTCATGTTTTTACTTCCACCTTCCATCAACAACCCCCTGTTTTGAAGTTTGATGAAGTGCAGGTGCAAATTCAGCAATGATCACAATGCTAGCAGTAAAGCCCATTAGCATCTGTTCATATTCAAAGTTTGTTAAGTATGGTCTGAATGCTTGTTTTGTTATTCTCCATTCTGCATGCACCTGAAGATAACATTCTGATTCTAATCTTTTTTGGCTTCTGTAATGTAGGTGTGTAAAAAATCACCTCATGTCACATCCAGTGAGATGCCTAACAATGTGGCTTTATTTCACAGGCTCAGCTTTCACAAGTTTCAGTGATGCAATACTACAGATAGACTGTATATCTTGCATTCGTGCTATTCTGAATACATCTGTTGGCATAAACCATTTGCTGCAGTCCACAGATGCTGTCAACAAACTTTTGACTGGTGGGTTGGATCACATTTAAAAATCTTGTTTACAATGATCAGCTTAAAGACAAAGTAGAAAATATATATTGTACAAATGTGAAGAACATCTAGAAAATTTTCAAGTTCTACTAACTGTGCCACACTTTACCTTTGTCTTTGTTGGCATCTGTCACTTCAAATGTTCTACTTCACTTTTTCAGGCCTTCGCATTGGCAACACACTGCCAAAAAAACAAATTCTAGAGATGGCTGCTGCACTTTGTGCGCACAGCTTGCTGGGCTACAAGTCTGTGATGGCAGGACTAGACTATGTGAAGGTGAGAATGCGAGCAGGTCTAATTCTTATCTGGTCGTGTAGTACTGAGTTTACTATTCATGTTCTTTGACTAGTGTTGGAGAGTAAGTCACCAAGTGGGAATGTAGGGGGGGTGTGCATGTGTGGGTCCAGGTGCTGCATCTTATCCGCCATCGTGGTCTCTCCTACTCGCGCTTTGCTGAAACAGGACGCACTGGAATGCCCAGTTCATGCAAAACACGATTAATGTGTCTTTAAAAGATGTCAATCTTTTTAATTTTTTTTAGCCATTTTTACCATCATACATTCAAATTTCAATGTTTGGACATGAACTTTGTAAAATAAAAAGTAATAATAATTAGTATAATGCACTGTTGTGCAGCGGGACACCAACCAGTATCATAAGTTCAGCACTGTGGTCAATGAACTGAAGTCTGCTGAGACAGTTCCACACAAAACAGCTGTCATGACCTTCCTGAACACACTTATCACTTGCAATCCTGATCTTAGTCAAAGGTGTCGGATTCGACAAGAAATGATTGGTAAGGTACTTTTAGTAGGTTCTGTGTTTAACTTAAGATCTGTTTTTCCCCCTAATTTTTCGATGTACTTTTCAGCACACATTACATTAACCCGTATGATGAGTCTTAGAACTTTGTAATTTTTTCATCTTTATCGGCTTTTAACCAACTGCCCATTATATTGTGTTCTCAATAGGCTTAATGCTTCTGGATATCATAAATTTCCTTCAGCGAGAGGAAACAGATGATGACCTACATATTCAATTACAGGTTCGTGTTGAGCTGCTTGTTTTATAAAAGATTTCTCTTTTTTTCCCCGAGACACAGTACATTTTCTTTGTTTTTGTTTTTCGTATGTTTTCTTTTTGTTATTTTGGTATGGTTTTTTTTAAAAATTGGTACCTTGTGATAAATTAAAAATATCTGTTTGTGAATTACCATTAAATGCCAGATCTTTTAGTGCTTGGTAAGTAATTTACTTAATGCAGAAATGAGAAATGCTTACCAGGTATTTCACGATCGAAAACATCTTGATGAAGAGGCACTAGGAAAGACTGAACCAGACTTGTCCAGTCCCGCAGAACTTGTGGATCTTCTGCAGAGCAAGGCATTTGGCACTGGCCGAATGGCATCTTTGGTTAATGTCCTACAGGACCTGCTGGTTATTGAATCACGAGCTAAAGAGGAGAAGTAAGCAAGATTAAATTTTAAAAATTAGAACTGTGTAAGGGGGACAAGTAAGCAATGTCAGAAAAGTTTCCTTGCTACTGCTAAAGACTTTTTTTTAAGAAAACAAAACTAACAGACATAAAGAAGTGAACAAATGTAGAACCACACTTTTACTAAGTACTAGCAATCTTAATTCAGTAAAGCATTTACTCAGGCAAGCCTGTAAAATGGCTGTAGATACAGTAACAGATCAGGTCCTCTGTGAGTCAAACGGAAATATGAATATGTCATTAGTTTGTGGAACACAAAATTAAAAGTGCCTTTGAAATCAAGCAAAGTTATTTCTGCTTGTTCATATACCTAACCAGTATTGGCTTGTCAGAAATGCACGTTTTTCAGTTGTGAGATGTTTGTGAAATTAATCTGCTTACACAGTGAAAAACAGCTCTTTATAAATGACAAAGAACATGAATGTTTATGCTAGGGAACTTTGACCAGCTGAAGCATGATTTGTGGCACATTTGTGAACTTGCAGGGTGGTCTTGCAGAGCAGATGCATGTGTTTGTGAATGTTTCTGTACTAGAGAACTAAAGACCAATATAATTTTACAAGTTTTGACTGGCATGTGTTGCATGCAGGCAAAAAATATTTACGTAAACCACTTTCCAGGGTCCCACAGTGAGAGTGGTGCTATGAGAGTGCACCAGACAATATTGCTACAGTGCAAGCTTTCTCTCTCTCTCTCCACACATTACACTTGTCACATATACTCATCATGCATCCCATGTTCTGTGGCATTTTGCTGGCTGACACCTGCATGCTTGTAGGGAACACTTGTGGAATAAAGTGGAACAGCAGGTGCATCACCTGGTGCATGCTTCTGACATGGTCGGCAAGCCATCATCTCTGTCAGCCAGGAATATTCACGACTTACTCTTTGAAGAGACCCAGGTAGTAAAGTCACCTAGAAGTAAGAAAGGCATTTGCCAAGAGCCCTAGTTTTGATACATTGTGGGAGCTGTAGAATGCTTAACCCATTAGCAGCGGACAATACAAATGTGTGTCTTACACAGGCATGAGTGAGCAAAATGATATTGTTAATACATTTTGTTCTGTAAAGGATTAAAAACACTAATGATAGCCATGATGTAGCTAGGCATGTACTGTCTGACAAGAATTGCTACTTAAGGAATTTTGAGTTTAGCAAGTTCTTCTTTTCCCCTGCCCCTTTGTGAGTTTTGTGGATGTGCAGGGATCTTTTTTTTAAAAGGTTGTGCTTAATACTACAATATGCTGATTCACAGGTAACACAGAATCTAGTGAATCAAGTGTCTGGGCACTCGGGTACAGAAGTTCCCACAGAGAAAGACCAAAGCGTGTATGACAACCTGGATGGCCGAGCAAAACAGGCTTTAGGACCGAAGCTGAGGATGAAGGGCTCAGAACCAGACTTGCTTGGTGACCTAAATAATTTAAATGCCCTGTCCCCTCTTGAAACCACGAGGTCTGGGAGTGGCAGAGCAGCAGCTGACAGACCTATGCTGCCTGCTTTGAACGTGCAGCCTTCCTGGTCAGTGCTGCCCAACGCTCAAGCACAGACAGCCGCACTAAGCACCTGTCTGTTCTCACAAGTTGGAACAAGGAGAACCTCCAGTGGAGGAAAGTCGTTCCAGTATGGATTAAAGGCAGAGATGTTTAATAACAGTTTTCAGCCATTCCCAGCTTGCCCGATGCGCAACTTCAAGTGGATTATGGTTCAAAAGGACACTGTCGGTATGTGGGAAGGGGTAGGGGTATAATGTTAACATTCCAAAAGGATTAAACATCAGCTATCACATACATATATTAGAGGCAGAGAAACTGAAGATGTAACAATGTCTGCATCTAATCAGTGGATGCAAAGTTGATCCGTATTCAAAGTAGATCTCGCTATCCTGTCATGGAAGGTCACATTGACTGCAACTGTCTGTGAATGCTGTGAAATCTTGATTGTCTGCATTGTGAATATGTACTCAAAACAATGTGAATATTATTTTGAATCCAAAAGATTACATCATTGTGCAAAAAGCTTTTTTTTTGTCACCTACCTACTGAGTTGCAATTTAGTGAAATTATTTATACGATATATATATAGATAGATATGTTTTCCAGAGTCCAGCAAAGAGTGTGTGTGGGAGCCAAGGGATATCTTCTTTAGACTTGAACCTGACTACAGCCATCTGGAGCAGTTGTTTGCAGAAACTCATCTTTTAAGTGTAAATGATGAGGTAGGTTATTTATAAGGATACTGACAGATTTATACTATCAGTTGTTGATACTGTGCTTACTGCGGTTTCTAGTTTCATGTGTCGGTGTAACAAAGATTTTCTGTACTTGTGTTTGAATAGGAAATCAATTGTTAAGATTTTGCCAAAACATTGCAACATTCTATGTACACCATTGTTACTTGTCACCTATATTTAAAAATAAAAGGTAACAGGTACTCAAACTAGCTGAAAATCTTCGCTGTTGTCATCAGGTTCCACTTTTGGACGGAGAGACACGTCTTAAAATAAACCTTTTTCTGAACCGATTGGAGGTGGAACCAGATCGTCTGGTTCGCAGCTTAATAGAGAAGGATGCACCTGGCTTAACTCTTCCACTTCTGAAATATCTTAACGATATACTTCCTACCCATGATGAGGTAAGCTAACATACTTTCTAAGAGTTGAATTTGGGGCTTTTTAAGCAAAGCTTAACAGCCTGTATCTGCAATAACAAGAATAAGGCTGGAGAATTTTCTGCTGAAGTTGTCAGCATTTTCTGCCAGAAAATAAAGTTTTTTTTCTTACATAAAAAATGAAAAACGATCTCTGACTGCTGGGTCTGCTGCGCCATCAAGGATTCAGTCAGTGAAACCGCGGATCACTCCCACAGCAAAATAGCATGAACAAAGAGCCTATATTGTGTGTTTTAAAAAAAACAGTCGTGCCTAGCTCTATCAGCCATCTTGAGTACGTTGCTGCAAGTGTGAACTTAAAAATGTCATCATTGGCAAACATTGTACATAGCCTTTTTAAAAACAGCCAAGAATTGTTGGGTTTAGGCATAGACAGAAAGGCAATTGAAACATTCAGATGACAACATGGAATGTGATGGAGACCACATCCAAAATATCAAAATCAACAGAAAAGCATGATGTTTTGTATTGCCTAAATATGATGAATGAGTGAAAACTGTGCACAGATTTGACAACGGTATAGATTTTGAATGTGTAATTTCAATCCATTAAATTTTAGACCCTGCTGCACAGAAGTGACTGTTCACAGACTGTTTAGGGTAACTGTACTTGTACAAATAGTTCCACTCAATTGCTGCCAGGGGCATACCCAAATGCCTCAGCCTTACTACGCGTGGAAGTCTGGGAATGCCTAGTTCTGGTTTTTTACTTGTTAAATGGAGGAAACTTGCTCAATTTGTAGCTCATTCACATTTTATGAGGCTGTTTCCCTCTGACCATGAATTGAGGTTGGTTTAGCAATACATACAGGTTTTGCATTTACCCTCAGCTGACCAAAATAGTGTAACAGTACATAAGCCAGGTTTTGTGCACAGATTTCAGTTAGCTTATTGCTGCTGGATTTTAGCTAACTTTGAGAAGATGGCAATGATTAAGATAATAAAGATTTCATTCAGCATTTGTTTACATTTTAAAATCAGTTTGTTTCTCGTCAGTAGTGCTTACGGTTATTTCTTGGGATTTTTACACATGGCCTAAAATGTATCCAGAATGAACGACCACAGACAATCAATATGGTGACAGCTACTGAGTTTTAAAAACTGTGGCGGGGGTGGGGGGGGTCATAAAGCTGCCTCTGGACCCTGGCTTGTTTCTCGCCAATGCCCAGCCTGAAGAACAGTTAGTAGTTTTCTTATCAAGGGATCTTAGTGAGAAAGGGGAGAGAATGATGTGAGCTGGATTTTTAAGAGAAGTAAAGTTCCTGATGTATACTTTTGGAAACCTCCCTTCACCCCTCCTCCTTACTTCACTCTCAACTTTTGTCTATTTGGGTCTTCGTTGTTGTGGGTTTCACAGGTGTTGATCTTGAAGCAATACAATGGCAGTCTGCTTGACATCGGGATGGCAGAACAGTTTCTGTTACACCTGGCAGATATTCCTGACTACCACACCCTGATTCTTGGTCACCAAGTCCGCTGTGAGTTTAGTGTGAACATCCCACAGCTGAAGAAAGCTCTAAAAGCTATGGCGCTAGCCTGCAACTTTATTCTGGACAGCACAGACCTCAGAGATTTGCTACAGCTGGTTCTCAGGCTGGGAAACTTTCTAAATCATGTGAGTGGATTAAAAACATGTTATAAGAGACACTGGGAGTTAGGCCTGTAGTGTTTGTGTTTAGAATTTAATGTTGAGCATTTGCTTGTGTACGTGGATATGTGGATGTGTGTAGCTAGTACACATACGTGCATATATGCATTCACACACCACAGTTGCAAGGGTACATGTGTGCGTGCATGTGAATGCTAATGTGCATGAACGTGCATGCACATGCAAACGTGAAGTAGAGGGAGACAGAGACATTAGGCTTGTACTTACCGTTGACTGTCTGTGTATGTGTCCATCTGTGCATGTGTGCGTGAGGAAGTATGTGCATGCCAAAGAATGGTAGGGGGGAATGGTGGCAGGAGATGATGAAGTACCTGCATAAGGTCAGTGACACAATTGCCGACAAGACACCATAGGACAGTAGAGAAATGTCACCAAGGCAGATTGATTTAATTGTAGGCAGACCCTACTTCAGGGGTGTATTTAAAGTTATACCAACATTTTTCTGCTTTGTAAATTTGGTTTTTATTTTACTCTTCTTGTTTGTCTACAATAGCTGGAGAAAAAAAAATGTCTTAAATTGTGTTCAGCATACATCCGTTTATTATTGCAACAGGGTCAGTTTAATGGCAATGCCAGTGGACTGCATTTGTCCAGCTTAAAACGGCTGGAAGAAGTGAAGTCATGCAAACCAAACCATTCCCTTCTTCATGAAGTTGCTTCAGTAGCAGAAGATAATGACGATCGGATTCTGAAAGTTTTCTCCGAGATTCCCAAGCTAGAGGAGGCAGCAAGGTTTGTCATTTGTGTGCACGTGCAATCAGATTTATGTAGGAACACAAGGCTCGTGTGTGCATTCAAATGTATATAAATTCATTTGTGAATGAAATTGTGACATATTCAGGACTGCATAATACACATTACTTCTGAATGTAACTTTGCTGTAAGTGCCAAGGATGTATCCAGCTTTGAATAAGCACCAGGTTTGTGGCTTGTAGAATGTACACCTGCCAAGGCAATATGCATCATGGGAAATCAAAGTACATATGTGTTAAATTTAAAAATAAAGTGTATTTGGTAGCTTTTGTCTTCATCAACATGAAACATTATTGGTTCTGTAGTGTAATCATTGGATGGACTGTAACACAGTGGTGATGTGTGCACATTGCTAATGGTAATGCAGAAGATCATGGGTTTGGTACCTGCTTACAGAGCTTCTCGTCAGATTTTTTTCCAGGTGCTCATTTCCTGGTCCTGCCTTTTCCTCCAGTATTCATCATGAGATAACCGTTTCTCTGACTTGACGTTTTTTTTAACTGCAATATTCAATCAATAAATCAGCACATTAAAATGGTATATAGTTATGTGGATGGAAGTGAATGCCCCCAATTACTCACAGCATAATACCTCAATTTTTCACCCACAGATACCGAGAGAACCACAGGTACCCTTGACATTGTGGATCAGAAGCCAAATAACAGATTGCCCTTGTGACACATGCATTATGGTGCACACAGCAGTTCTGTACAAAATGATGTACATGTAATAAAAATAAATACACAGTCTTCAATTTGTAATAACCATCACCTTAGCATCTTCAATGTTGCAGCAGCTGCCATTCAACCAGACACTTCTCTTGAGAACTTTGTAGTGCAGATCCACTGATATGAAGTGATTTTGTTTCTTTTCAGATATTCACTAGAAGAGATCAGAAAAGATGTAACAGCAAAAAATGCACAGCTGAAACAGTTCACATCTCAGCTGATGTTTGCTGAGGCAACTGTTAGTGAAATCTTCAAAGTTTTTCTTGAGGTCTGATTTTTGTTTTTTGACATAGCTTTATCTGTTTTCGGGATTCATTTTTGTAACATAACATGCTTAAAAGAGATGAACTATTTAGAGCTTTTTTTTGTAACACTGCATGAATAAGAGATAAATTCATTTACTTGTTTTATTTATTTTTGTTTGCTTTCCTATGTCTCTTTGCAAGTTTGTCAAGAGGAACAGTGTGTGCAGATATATTTTACATTATATTTTGTCATTATATTCTTTGTTTTACAAATGATAAAATACTTTTGGCAAAGGACGAGTTACTGCTAGTATTGTTTCTTTTTCCTTGCACCAAGGGCTGCCAAACAGCCAATTTCTTTAGACTCACCTATTTATTTCAACCAGAACGTGAAGAAAGATTTCCATGAGGTGCAGCAGTTAACTGCAGATTTGCGGGAACTTTGCAAACGTGTTGCTGAGTACTTGTGTGAGCCAGCAATAACCTTCAATCTTCAGATATGCCTGCAGCAGATTCTGGGTTTTTTGAAGGACTTACGCCGGGCCTGTCACGTAGGATTTTATTTTTTGGCCATCTCCCATTTACACCCTCCAACCCCAGCGTGCTTTGGGGATGGTGGTTTATGTAATGATATCTAAAACAAAATAGAAGAATATAATAAAGGCATGCATAATTGTCACTTTTATGGGGATTTTTTTTAATGGTTGTGAATTCTTTGTACACAACAAGCTGCACATGTGATTACTACTTCGTTCGCAATACACATACGTGCCATCTAGTATTTAAATATGCCACATGCTATTTATCACCACATGTGTATATCAATAAAGTTCCTGTAGTTGTACAAAGGTATAGAGAAAATGAGAGAGAAATTGAATTTTCCTTGAAATCTTTTTTATTCTTGTCCAGCAGAACATTAGGCCTCGCATTTTCTTTCCATTTCAGGAAAATACTTTGTTCAGGAGGCAGAGGACACAGGCTCGTCGCCGTAGTGACCAGTTCAAAGCTAAACTGAAGACTAAGCGTCTGGCTTTGGAGTTCGGAAAAGAAGCTCGTAAGTGGCAAATAAACAACAGGATGATTAAGATACTCTGCATCAAAATCAGATCACAAATTTTTTTATTTACAGCCAGTAGTTTAGTGAATACAATATATTGATAAACCTCCTAGTAATAATTTGAAAAAAGAAGGTACTTGGATGAAACAGCTAGTAGCTGATTGGATAAATAGGATATATTGATAAAACCCTTTAGTAATTATTGGAAAGTAAAAGGTACTGAGAAGTCAGCTGGAAACATGGATTGAAAGACTATTTTGAAAGTATTGCATGCTGATTATGTGCTGCAGCCATGATTTTTAAAAGAACAGAAAAGGGGAGGGGGGGATTCTTTTCTACTTGAGCATGTGGACATCTGCCAGTGCCATCCTCATGGCTGGAGGAAGCCCTTCCCTGACCCTTGTGAAAAATGTATAGCCCTCCATATGGTGTTCTTTGTTGTCACTAGGAGCAAGCTCTTCAATGCTGGAGGACCGTAAGAAGATTCTGGAACGCATCCTAACAGAACTGCATCTTGGAAACTTCCACCCTGTCATCATATCTGAACTACCCACTCCTGAGCAAGAAGAGGTGGGAGAAAATGACACCTGTCTAGCTGCAACAGCTAAAGAACACAAGCCTTCCAGCCAGGAGCAAAATTCAAGAGAAAAAGGATCTACTGTAAAAGTTCCAGCTGAGACTTCAGTGGAAGGACACAGTCGGCCGCTGGAATTAAGCCACATAAGCATCGTAGGTTCCCCTATGGTCAACCGTCCTACAAGTGAGGTCTTTGACGATGAGTTGTTCCATTTTATCCCTAAAGAGGCCAATAAAGGAAAAATTATCACCAGTTCTGGTAAGTGTCTCTGTAATGTTTCAGGATTTTCTGCAACAGTAGTAGCAGTGATGTAGTTCCGTTGTTTGCAACCAAACGTTAAGTGTAACCAGTCCTGTATTTGGCAGCTATGCTAGACTGAATACTGTGTCACTATCAGAATAATAGTCAGCTTCTTATAAACATTTTCAGCATTAGGATTATCATCTGCTCCCAGCGTTGGGAAGGTTTTTAAAGATAAAGCTTTTTTCTGGATGTTGATGTCCTATGACCATGGGATCTTCATTTCTGGAGCAGATAATTGAAGGGTAGTGTTGGCAGAGAGCAATCATTTTCAAACAGATGATATATATATATATATATTTCTTCAAATTCCAGCTAGTGACTTGCTTGATGGTCAGATGCCACCTGCAGCAGCCAGACTGCAGCATCAGCGACCTCACAAGGTGCAGGAACCTCGGGGCCGGCTGAGTGCACCCACACAGAGGGTCAGCCCACAGACCCAGCACCACCGCAGCCGCAGCGACCTGACAGACTCCTTCTGCCATTCCAACGACAAGTGGTTGAAGTATGCGGAGATGCGGCTGACTGAAAACCAGGCTGCCCCCCTGGCTGTTCCGGAGAGCAGTCTTACGGTAGCAACACTAAACCTTGAAGACGTCCGGCAGCGGCCGAAGAAGACAGAACACGTCATGCCGTTGCATGCTGGTCCTGTAGTCTATGTGCCTCAAGTACGTGTAGTGATTCTGATCTTTTTTTACGTCGATGTCATATTGCGACCACTGGCCTCTGTGTTTCTTTTACAGCTTACTGTATATGCATATTGATGTCTTCAGTTATGACTCCATGGTTCTGAGGTTTTCATCTTTTTAATGGCAGGGCTCTGCTGAGAGAGGAAAAGAACGAAAAGGCGACAGAAAATCTTCGATTGGCACCTTCTTCAACAAGATCACCAGGGCAGTCCTGAGGCCCAGGAACACGCCGATGAATGTTGAACATAAAATCATTGGCAAGGTACCCACAGTTCATGAGGTCAGGGGTAGAAGGAGCCCTTCAGAATCAGAAGTTCTGGATGAAAACAAGGAAAATGCTGGGTCAATCAAAGCAGAAAGTAGGAAGTCGACTGTGAAGCGTACTTCCAGACAGAACAGTAACAAAATGGTGGTGTAAGTGCCTTCCTCGGAGGAATTACATGTACATTGTTACAAAATGGTATGTGCTGCAGCATTATCAAGCTGGCATCAGGGTCAAAATTAATGCTAAAGGTAATGTCTTTGTGCCATTACCAGAGCTGGAATCATGCCCTGAAGATGTTTGATGCTAAGTATGGTATTTATTATGTTTTTAAAACATAATGATGTGATTTTTGGAGAGAGCTGCTGTGTGGCAGACCATTCACTTTGCTGCATAGGGTTTTTTCGGGGGGGGGGGGGG
>SMGT01008227.1:80554-140361 GCA_004794575.1 Lanistes nyassanus | reverse complement strand
TGCATGTGATCGAGAAGGGATACACGCAAGGTATGTTCTTGTTCCCGTCTTTCGATTAAATGCTTCGATCGACAAAGACTTTTAAAGTCGGCTATCACACTGGTGAAATAAGTATAGCGGATAATGGAGAAGTTACAGGCTATGAGTGATTATTACCAAGCAACATTTGAGAACCTCCAACCATAGCCTCCCGAACTCACAATTGAACCGCCCGACCTTTCCTCCCGTTTTTTAGCGTAAGCATGAGGCCTCAGTAAACGTTCCCTTTGCCAAGCTGTGCACGAATCAGGATATCCTCCCTCAGCAGTATGAAAGAGATTTAAAGGGCTGTATAGGTTTTTGGTGCGTGTAGATATATCTGAACGAAACGAGATTTAAAGACACTTGACTTGGTGGCATGCGCGCCAAGGGTGGCTTGCATGGGCGATCGTATCTGCAGTACATAGGTAAAGGTCCACGTAAAATACACAGGGCAAATGAGCCTTAAGCCCACTCTTATGACTGGAAGTGTGGATGTACAAACGCTCGTGCAAACCACCCCTGAGGCTTTAGACGTAAGTAAGACAGCCTATGTTTTCATGAAAAGTTATGACCTTATAAACAAGACTAATCTAAATCCAATTTTGTTTCAGTCTTCTGAACGATGAATGTTTGTCGCCAATATGTGTGACAGAATTTATACCTGAACAAACAAAGACGACAGTAGACTACGATGGCATGGATTTAGAGAAGGAATTAGCTAGGTTACCTACGTTAGCTACTAACTGAAAATCTTGATTTTATATTGCTACAGGAGCGGACATCATCACTACCCCCAACTGTATACTGTACACCATTTCTTCAGATATACATTCGTTTTGCGGTCATAAAGGAAAGTTGTAAAATTAAAGCCGTCTCTGAATGTACCGACTGTTGACTCTGAAGTAACCAAGCAGATTGCAGCAATGGCAGAGGGTAGGCGACGTACTGCAACATATGTGCTACAAAACGTTTGTTATGTTCCTCTCTGTGGCAGAAAATGCGTGATGAACCAACCAGGAAACGTGCTCATAACGGCATTTGCGTGCAGTGTGTATGCATGTCGTCTGCGGCTAAACGTACATATCTGGTCAGTTCTTCACATAAACCTGGCCAAATCTATTCAAAAGCTGAAGACAGGTAGAAGATTAGGAACGTCTACATTTTCCAATTACTCGAGCTTTGCATAGCATGAAAAGATGCTGCCTGCTTGGCAAGGTGTGTGTTCGCGCTTGTACGTGCGTCCGTGACATCTCGTTCCCACGTACATACAGCGCGGATTGATTTGAATCAATTTCCAATCTCCAGGCGTGTGGCACTTGGGGACTACAGTGTAAAGGCTTTCAGAGGTGTGTCATGGACTTAACTTCTTTAGAGACAATGTTCGAGAGAACTTCCCTTTCCAGTAATGCACATAGTCTGTGGCTGGACGTTAAGCAGCAATCCCCCCCCCTCCCTTTCCAGTAGCAATAGAACTTTATTTCCCTCTCCGAAGGCAGGCAAATCAATGGTTCACTTCGCCAGCCGGCCTCGCGTCATTCGTGTGAATGGAAAACCAGCTCGGTAGTAATGCGGAAAAGGGCCACAAGGACACGAACTTGTCAAAGGGCTGCCAAAACAACCGGGAGGCGGGTAGGAAAAAGGACTTAGCGGCGCCTCGCTGGAATCTCGGCAGTGTGTCTCTGCACACAGTACCAAAGAGTGACTTGGTCACACCGTGCAAAAGCATGCAACAAACAGGATGATGTTCCGGTGGGGTACTTCCAGACCCTGCCTTCATCACGATCGACGTAGTGAGACAGCGTGACGTAGTTTGCTATCCTGCTGTGATTGACAAGATTGTGCCAGTCTATATTACCCAATCTCTCTGCAGACCCGTTGTTAATCCAACCACAGGCAACTCACAACTGAACGGCTTAAACTCTAGATTCATCCAAAACTTTCTGCTCCTAGACGACAGTTGGCTATTTTGGGAAAAGTGTTGATGTTCATTCCCAGCCTCCCGCTCTTCTACCCTGCCCTACACTCACTGAGAGAACGTTATTTGGGGTGTGTTTACAGAGCAGAGGCTTTAATCAGAGAAGGGGGAGAGGCAGAGAGAGAGAGAGAGAGAAAGAAAGAAAAGAATATGATGACCACTGGAGCAGTTCTACATAAACCTGGGAAACGAACAGCAAACAAACATTTAAGGAATATTTCAACATTACCGATGCTCCTCCCTCTGTTTGTCCATAACAACTATTATGAGGATTCTCCGGCATTGCGCGAAAAGACTTGTATGTTTACCTGGATTCCGATGAAATATACTACACGTGCATGTTTACTCTCTCCCATCCGTCACGTGCACTCACCTCTGTGTCCGCCTATGCGCGCGCACATCCACCCGCAAGCGCACAAATCCACACAGCTCATGCTAACGCATTATATGCGTATACACGCATGCACGCACACAAACATATGTTTTCCACAGCCACATTTGCTGCTGGGAAGCGAGGAGACTTTTAATTCAAGACAGCAATAAACGAATTCCATTTCTGGAAACAACGTCGTTAAGGTTTCCTGAGGCCAGTGTTTTGTTGAGGGGTTTTTTTTTCGAAGTACATTACCGCCACGACCTTTAAACAGTAATCGTTGCCATGGTTACTCGCACAAAAATTCCTGTATTTGTGCAGCCCTCGGGTACATATCGTTCCCCTTCACACTGTGTGCTGACGGACACACACTGTCCCGAGTTTAATGTGATCAGCTAAATACCTTGTGATCATAGATTCGATTACCTGATGGTGAGGCCTGCAGGTAAACACGGGGATGAAAGACAAGTTTTATTATCGGTTCTTCCCTAGGGATGGAAGCAATGAGTGGATTTCCCTCCGTTTTGCTGTTTATCCGTTACTCATTTTTTCTCTTCAGCTGGAAAATTAATCAGTTCCCATTGAAAAGCACGTGTGAAACGGCGTAGCGCGCAGCGAGTCGGAGACGTAAATGTTAGATTAACAATTTACTAAATATCACCATCACTAGATGCAGATCCCAGGTAGGGGACAGACAAGCGCCAAAGCGTCAAACCATGTTTACACATCACCACCAACTATAGACACTACAACTCAAATTTAGTGGCGGATCTCTCACAGTCCAAGCTGTGTGTAAACGTTAACTGAAAACTTGAAAATCAAAATTAGGAATTGTGCAAGAATGTACGGTTTCTGTGGATCAAGCCATCACCATATCTAGCAATCAGTAAGAAATTGCTGCTCCCAATTGCTATGCAAAAATTACGAAAATGGACAAATATATGTGATGGCCGTGGTTACAGCTAAAACGTCTGTGACAGCCAACGTCATCACTGCACGTCACTCCCGCAACGTACAGCACCTGAGAACGAGAAAGAAAATGCAGCTCGTGGGCCAGGAAAATAGTTTCTGGCTAGGTGAGAGGGATTAATTGCTGTGAAGACACTACTGTTTCTCGCGCGCGTGTTTGCGTGCGTGAGTGTGCAGCTGAGTGTGCATGTTCGATGGTTGCTCCGTGCCAGTGTGTTTACATGGTCCCACTTTGCTTGCTGGTTTTGGAGGACGGAACACTGCATTCGTGCTGGTGTACATATGAGTAAATGAATACCTGCCTCACTTGTTGGGTTGGAGGGGCATTGCATTCTACGCATCTGTATTGGACTTTATTAAATGTATCCTTCATCCGCCCACCAAACCACACCTTAATTCTGGGCTGCATTTTTCTCTCAGAGCAGCAGGACACTCTTCGTTCATCAGGAAGCCCCGAAATAGACGCTGCTAGCCCTAGCGAGCTCTTAATGGAACTTTATGAGGTGCTAATCTGGCAGCCCAAGGAGAGCGAATTCTCCTTTATATAAAGAAATCCGCAGTGAAAACTTAGGGTCTTGCCTGGTTGGGCATCGGTGTACTGAACGGATTTTGTCTGAATTGATCACAGAAATAAAGGAATAATCAGTGCAGCTGTTTCGGCTGCCATGGTCTCATATACGGAATCGGCTGCATTCTGTCTCGGACAATTTAAAATTCATTTAAATTACTAACATGGCTGTCACTGTCTAGAACTATGGATCGTTCAGGCTGACGATCCTGTCAGTTTGTCTGCATCGATTAAGCTTCAAGCTTTTTTTTCCCTGAACTTATATTCCCACGGAATATACAATTTCCACTGCTCTAAACGTTTCATAAAGTATTCCGTGTCCTGAAACGTTAACGAGCGCACAGCGTTCATTCCTAGGTATTGCGTTGCACGTGGATCGTGGAGAACGCACCCAGACCAAAGCTATCGAAGCCCCAGGAAGGCCGGCAGGTGTGAGGGTCGTGACAGCTCAGTATTCTCTCACGAACTTTGGTTCCATATGACTGAGCATACACATGCTAACTGCCACGTGCTTTATTTCTGTCGCTTCGGCTGTCAGGCGCGCCGGTTCATGAACCCGGTATCCGGTTAATACCCCCAGCAGTCGGACTAGACCAAGACGAGCACCTGTCTTTAACATCTCACCTGTGTTCTAGTCGGAAGGGGGTGGGGAGAGAGGGGGGAATGACAGATATTGTCTTATAGCTGCTATGATCTTGAACAGTGCAGTTTTGTATCTTGTCTAGCATGCCGTTATTTCTCCTTTCTTTCTTTCCGTCACTTCGTTAATTTACTTCCTTTTTTCCTTCTTTCTCTTCTTCCTTTTTTCCTTCTTTCTCTTCGTCCTTTTTTCCTTCTTTCTCTTCTTCCTTTTTTCCTTCTTTCTCTTCTTCCTTTTTTCCTTCTTTCTCTTCGTCCTTTTTTCCTTCTTTCTCTTCTTCCTTCTTTCCCTTCTTCCTTTTTCCTTCCCTTTTTTCTTTCATTCGTTTCCTACTGTTTATACCTTCCTTCCTCTATCACTAGTTGTGCTTTCTTTGTAGTTTAAATGTAAACCCGTTCATTATATTATATCTTCATTGCTGCACACCGAGTGCGCGGCACCTCATCTTGTACTGTATAGATTCTGGATGTATGATGAAAGGAACCCGTAAGCAACACAATAATCCTTGGATGACTTCAGTCAGTCTGTTTAGGTCTCTGTCTTTCGCTTCGGGCCTCGGGGTCACCGCGCGTGCTCCTGAGTGCGAAATTCGACGATCACGACCACAGCGCTTAGTCACGTGACAAATTGATTCCTCGAGCTATTCAAACGTAATTAGTCTGGGGGCCGTGCCGTTTTCTTTTGTCAGATAGCTTGGGCCTTTTGTCGGTTCCACTGCACACGCACACGACTTGTGATTTATGTGTCCGCACGCCCGTATCGCTTTCATTTTAAGCCACGAGTAAAACCTAGGTAAGACTCTTCTTGGACCCGGTGCAAAATTCCCCTAAGCTCCGAACTTCAAAGCGTAGGGATTATTAATTAATGATGACATCCTAGCGATGCACTCATTAACTTTTGTCTTCTCCCAGAAGTACCGCGCCTTGGAGTTCACAGAAACTGACAGTTCTGTTTAGGACTAAGAAATTGAGTTCTTTCATTAATATGTTGTACCAGTGAAAGTGAGGAAATTAGGAATTCAAAAATATTTCGGATCACTAGCATTTGTTAAAAAAAACCCAACGTTGTTGTTAAATGTAGTTATATAGGAGGGGAAAAGAAATCAGGCTGAAAAAAACGCATTAACATACCTTACATTAATAGCTAAATTAACACACCTTACATTAACGTACCTTACATTTATATACCTTACATTTATATACCTTACATTTATATACCTTACATTTATATACCTTACAAGAATTAGCATCTTACCAGAGAACAACAGACGCAGAAAATTACTGACCATTATTTTGACCATTAGTGTTGTTGTTATGTTGTGATGTAATGGGAGAGGAAGGCCCAGCACCTCTGCAACCGTTTACCCCATTGTGCAAGAACCAGACAATTCTGCCCTCAAAAGCAGACATTTATGTCAGGAAAATAAACTACACGGTTGTTAGAAACCTGTGCGGTCTTCCTTTAAGATATTTTCCCTTAGCAAACATACTTGACAAAGACGGATAGAAGCTTGTAATTTTTTTTATATCTCTGTAACCCTGAGGCATACTGGCTTCAACGGCAGACGATGTTTATACAACCAAAGGGTCTCGCTTGGCGCTGCGTCTTGTTGGTGGAGAAAATTACGAAATTATTGAAGTGGTGTGGACACGCACAATAGAACAGTGCTGACTGCAATGTGTGCAACTTTTACTATTCTGCTGCTTGTGAGATAAAACTGAAGGTGGAAGATAGTTTCCAGCTCTGATAAGAGTGACTGTGAGCTGGTTGGATTTTTTTGTAACTGGCCGGCAAGCGCTTCCTAGTATCGTAAAAGAATTGGTACAACAAACGTTGTACTGCTATACCAAAGGCTTCCTGTCACAACATGTGCGATTACTAGACGCTGTCACGTACGTTGACTCAAAACGTGCATTTATGCGACAGAGAAATACATGCCGGGAACGTGATCGGACGTAAACCCCGAAGTTTTAGCATTTACGCACTATGTGCGCGTTTTTTTTCTGCATAACCCCACATTTACGGCCTGCATTTTCCACATTATCTGTAGGAAACCCGTCAAGCACGTACAACGAAAATCGATTCTCACATAAAACCCCTCTCCCCTATACACACACCTTCACACACATACACGCACGCACGCACATACACACCCCTTTCCGTCGACCTGTTAAAATATGGAAGAAAGAAACAAAGAAACAAAGAAAGGAAAAAAAGAAAGAAAAGAGAAAGGAAAAGGTCGGAGGCAAAGACAGACAAGGAAAAAAGCTGACATACAAGAAGCTTTTAATCTTTCAAAGATAACGATACTGGGGCAAAAGGTATAATTGTGGTTGTGGCCTCTTTGAAATTAATCCCCTCTGGTTTCGGAGTGACAACAAGGATCTTAGCGACACGCGCTGTCCTAGCAACGTAAATCTTTTTTGTGCCCATTTGACCGTGCAAGATTTAGATGACGGTTGCATTTGGGAAGGGGGAGAAGAGAGGGGAGGGTGTTGGAGCGTGGATGTCGGGGGTGCACATGGGCTAAGTCCTACACCAAGGAATGTGATTAAAGCTAATTTAATCTGTCTTATGGCAGTCCTGCATTGTGCCAGCTTTTGAGCTAAAGCAGGCTAACTGGGTATTTGGAACGACCCACACAAACACTAGGGGCGTCGAGTGTGGAAATGTGAGCTGTGCTCAGTCTGGCACTTGTGGACACAAACCACTTCGCTCGGGGGTTTTGTTTACATTAATCATGCAGTCTGCTCCTGAAACACAAAATACCACTTGGGGTTTACGTACGTACCCGGTCTGGTTTCTGTGCTGTCACGATCTGGGCTTGTGTAGGCAAAGGATTCAAACTGCCTGTGGTGCCTACTCTGCTGGCTTTCGTGACGCCCAGAAGTAAAAAGCTTTCAGAAGAAAACCTCTAAAAATATTACTCTCTTTTCAGAATTGTACTAACAACCCTGACGATAACATTCCATGCTGGCTTTTAGGATCACAGTCCTAACCCTTCTTAGGCGTGGCGTACTAGGAAACATTAGGAGCAAAATTACTAGGGGTCAGAAAAGGTTTCCAAGAAAATTAAGTTCTTGAACTCTCAGCTGAAGAGAGTCCCAAGCAGTCTACTACTGCGTGCTGAGTAGAGTTTATAACACAACTATCAAAACAAGTTATTATCTCAGAAATTAAGATGCAGTATCACACACACAAATGTACTCACTCGCGCACGTGCACACACGGACAAAAGCGTAAAAAGAAGGGGAGCTAAAGAACGTAAAATCTGCATTATACTCGAATGCCCTTCCACGGTCAGTTCTATCAGCTAAACCCCAGCCCACCCTCATCCACACTCCCAGTCAGCATGCCGACAGCGGCACTTGGCACTGGTGTTTAACACCGGCCTTGCCCCATTGAAATTGAGGTGTTCTGCACGCACCTTAGGACCACGGTGGGCAATCTGTCTTTTCCTGCACGCCTTCAGTCGGAAACCAGTGAAGGGAACAAAAAGCTGTACGTTCGATAATGCAGCAAGAGTGATATGCACCTGAGCTGAGTGCTTGAAAAGCAACTAAATAGTCTGCTAGTACCTTTTGGGGGGAGAGGGGTGCTCAAAATGGAAGTAACTTTCTGTGGAATGTGAGGGTCACCTCGACCTAGGAAAAGCTTCGATCGTTAGTTCTTTGCATAATCAATTTTACGTTGGCCTTTCTACGACAAATAATGAATTAAACAATAGGGCAATGTGGCTTTGAATGGAAAAGTTCTTCTTTGGGGCAAAGAAACTCTTTTGGTCGTTCTTAATCGGCTGCAGCCTGCACCAGCCTCTTTTGCGGGGTTTTTCGCTTTTTCAGCGAAACGTCTTTCGTGTGGCGGCTAAAACAGTGAAAGTCATTGTCACCAGCTTTTCTAGGAAACGCACTCCGTGTCCAGTGGCAGCAAACAAACGCAATAACAACCGTAAAAATGTCAAGCCTGGAGTCCCAAAAATCATGGTTTCTGTATTTTGTAATAAAACGCATGCCACACTTTCTAATGGAATACATTAACTCCTCGTGTTATGGTTGCGATATTTTGAAATAGAGCTCATTAACTGATCACGTTATAATGCTATATTTCCCAATCAAAATACTGCATTCTGGGTGTATTTTCATGGGCATTGTCTAGAGTAGGGCTACCTTGTCCGGACCAGTTTGTGACGATAGCTCTTTTGACACTTACTTAAATTTGAATGACCTCATTATTAAGAGAAAAGAAGTAGAAGACATGAAATAAGCTGCTCCTATACTTTATTGTTTACTGATCATTATGAATTGCGACCTGTGATTTTAGTGGTCACACTAAAGGCATTCGCGCACATAAACCTAAAATATAACAACTAGATGTTTTAGTTGGAAAGATCCTAGTTGTAGGGAAACTGGGTAGTACCCGTTTTAAGGAGAATCCCTCGCTACACTTTGAAGCAACGATAATAGAGACGACAGGTACACCAGCATTTCGCTCGCTGAAGTTTCGTTGAATTCTGATTGCAGGGGGATCCGGCGAAAAGTGAAGCAATGTCATTGACAGTCCGAGCCGGGCTACAGCGAGTCTACCTGGAGGGCATGAACTTCATGAAGGCCCGTGTCAAGGACGTGCTGGACGACCTGGCGCGCCTGCAGTGCGACTACTACCGGGTCACGGAGGTCAGCGAGGAGCAGTTCGAGGCGTACCTGGTAGCTTGCGACAAGCACTTCCTGCGCGCCAACACGGAGCTGCGCAAGCGGGGTTTGCAGCTGGACATCATCGATGGAGAGACGAGGCTGGTGGCGCTGCTGAACCAGCTGCGGGAGTTCGAGAACTTTGATCTGGAGTGCGTCAGGTTCCTGACGGAGTATTGGGAGAACGTCATGTCGGCTGTCGAGGGCCTGAAAGCCGTGGTGGCCAAGTTCCAGTCCAATGTCCTGAACCGGCTGAAGCTCAACTACATCAGCCACAACCACACGGACATACATCTGGACGTGTGCATACAGTACACTGGGGACATTTCCGAGTACATGACGGAGATCGAAAAGATTATGACAGATGCCCAGATCCTTCTGAAGAGCTTCCACAGCGGAGTGCATCAGGACTTGTTCCAGAATACGAGGTTTGCCGAACGGTGCCTTCTCAGCTGTGACCTTAAAGCTTTCCCCTTGCTTCGGTTCGTTGGGGACGTGTGCTACAAAATAGACTGCACGTGCGACCTCGCGTACAAGTGGCTGACGAGGGACGAACAGTTTATGTACGAAATTCACGACTTCATTCGTCAGACCAGGACCATGACTCGCAAGAGAGAGGAGGACCTGAGGTCTGGCAGCATCTATTTTTTTAAAATAGATTTTTCTTTCTTTTTCGTTTCCTTTTTCTTTCTTTTCAATATGAATTGACGAAACGAAGATTAATGACACACACACGCACGCGCACTCGCACGCGCACTGACTGACTGACTGACTGACTGACTGACTGACTGACTGACTGACTGACTGACTGACTGACTGACTGTTTCAAATAGGAAAGAGGAAGGGAAGATAAAGAAGAGACTCCATGCAGAAAGGAAGGACAGAAGGAAGAAAAGTAAGAAAGGAAAGGGAGGAGCCAACTCGCGTCTGATGCTCATAATATGCATGTACTACGACTATGAAAGCCATGCCAATAGTTAAACTCGACTCATCTCCCCATCCCACTTCTCTCCTGTCTATCGCCCTCTCTCACAAAGCCTGAGGTGCGGGTCGACTAACGCACGCACGACTGCGCAGGTCGCAGAAGGAGAAGCAGAAGAAGAACGAGAAGAGCCTGCGGGCGGCCACCATCCTGCTGAAGAACAACCGGGAGAAGCTCCACAAGATCGAGACGGAACTGCTCGTGCTGGAGCAGCAGCTGAACGACAGCGAGCACGAGCGGCGCGTGCGGCACGGCGAGCTGCAGCAGAAGGAGACCATGGTGGACTTCCTCAAGCTCACCATGGCCCAGACGCGGCGCAATTACAGTCTGCAGACCAAGCGCTCGCGACTTGTACGACAGGTGAGCGTGCGTGCGTGCTCGCGACTTTAACTATCTGTGACATCAAAAGCATGGCACATTTGAAAACGTTGTCAGCTGTGCGGAGGGGTGAGTAGGCGAGCGGGCCATTTATGTGAGCAGGTGATTGTGTGCGTGCATGTATAAGTGTGAGTATCTTAGGTTATATGAGCGTACATCAGAATTTAAAAAAACAGCAGAGGGGCAGATCTTTTTTTTTAAAAATAGAGACAGGCAGACGACAGAAAGAGGGGGGGGGGGAGGAGACCGAGGAAAACCATGAAGAAGGAGAAAAAGACGGGTGTGGGTGGGGAGGGAAGCAAAAGGTCTTTAGCTGAAGATTCTTCTTATCCTATTTTGTGCATTTATGCTACTTTTCGCATTTTACTAAACTTGAGAATTGTACACAAGGGTTCTTGATACAAACCGTTCGATAATTCTGTTCTGACATTTAAAAAAATAAGCTCATAACACCACGATCACCTATACAATGTAGTATTTTCACATGCCCACTTTCTCGACCTTGTACAAGGACAGCAAGCATTTTAATGTAATGGATGGCATTCAGGAAGCTCAGTCAAATATAAAATACACCGCGTCTCGTTTCTCTTACAGTGATCCCTTTGTCAGCAGCGCTTCGTTGCAGGAAGTTTGTACATCGAGTGGAGAGTAACGGTCTATTGTAAAACAAATCAGTCAAGACCAACAGAAAGCTATATATGCCAATTTATTTTCAGGTCTGTGCCCGTGCCTGCTGTTTAAAATCCCCAGCTACACCCCACCCCTCCCTTCCTCACACACACCGCCTACTCACATGCCGCTATCTTCATTCTTGTGGACACATAACACTCACAGTTAAGTTCCTCCTCTGAGCTCGCATTTTCTAAAACTACTTTCTGTAAATTTACCTTCAGATTATTAATAACAATCGATTTTCATAATTTAAAAAACCTGCAGTTGCCCAGGTCACGTTTCATACGATAATTGACCGTTCACTTTTGTGAATGTATCCACTTGTTTTCATTCGATAAGCCGAAGTTCGGCATTTGCGCGAGATACACATGTGACTCCTCTTACCGTAAACCCACATTTTCGCGCAGTGCAGCTGTGGTAAAAGCCGAGTCTCTAAGGCTTAGACCAAATTTGTCCAATTGCTCAAGTGCAGAAGTACCTACCGAGTCTGGTTTTGCCGAACTAGGCCGGACACATATTCTTGAAGAAAGTGGCTTAGAAATGATTCTAGGGTCGTGTACGTGTGCCTTCTCGTTGATAAGAAGGCGCAAGCCTGAGAACCACAGCCTAACTCGAACCTTCTATTGCCTACCTGACAGTCTGGTCCCACGCTCACCTTCAATTTCGCCAGTTTCAAGAATAAAGAATTTTACGTGCGCTACAAAGGTGTCAGCATAGACTGTTCCTTATATTAGTCTTTTAAAAAATAAACCACAGTTGTGGAAACACAATTCCTAAGGGCAGTACAAAACGATGTTTGTGACAGCATGACCTGACAGATCGAACCCACATCTCACTTCGCCGAACTCTGTCAGTAATTATATATAGCTACTTTAGCGAAGTAGACCCCACATACATTTGTCCTGTTAAGAAAAACCCTTAGCCGGGGATCATGTGACCACGGCATGAACGCCGCGCTTGTCCAGTCGAGTGACTGACACTGCAAATATCATTGCTCGCTAACTTTCTTGTCTGCCGCTCTCCAGGTACAAGAGCTGAAAGAGCTGCTGGTTGCCATGGAGAAGGACCTGCTGGCCATCCAAGGCGAGATTCATGTCAAGTTCGAGGAGAAAGTGAGGCTGTCGGTCAAGGTCGAGGACGGTGAAAAGTCATACGAGACCCTACGCTGTGACGTGGACAGAATCTCCGACAGCCTGGAGGAGCTGGAGTCCGAGGTCACGTCCTTGTCGGGAAAGCTGCTGCAGCTGGAGATCATTCACCACCTGAAGACTAGCCCCGAGAAAGTGGAGGAGATTTACGACCGACCGTCCACAGTCAAGTTAGCACCGTCGCTAAAAGAGAAGATTAAAGAGAGAAAGAGACTTGCTCTGCCAAGATCCTGACGTCTGTAGGAGAAACGAGACTTATAGGTTGCTATCTGACGAGCGTTTGCTCGCAAAACCAAAGAGCAACAGATAAGAGAAAACAACAACTACAACATCCCCGTAACAAACAAAAGCACAAGCATTCTCTTCCATATAATCCATGACGGTAAACTCGACGAATTATTTATAAATCCGGACACTAAACTCGTTCAATTTATCCCGAGAAGCATTATTTCGAGATCTCAGCAAGGCAAGATGTAAAACTCCAGCAGGAGGCTGGTGTTCTGCAAATTTCCTGACTACCATAATGTTTTCTTTTTTTCACGGAGGAAGCAGACTTTTAAGAAAGACAAGAAGGCGTGAGAGTCTTCATCTTCAGAGATAGCATATAATAAGTTTTTGTCTTTGTGAAGAACTTCGTAGCCATGTTAGAAGATAATCCGCGTATCTTCAGGTCGGTATAACCTCCCCCTTTATTTCAGCATTCAACAACTTGAATATTACTGTTAGATGAAATGCTCGTGAATAAACAAAAGCAAGCATTGTTTTTTTAACTGCCTAGCACAGCAAGCTTTGTATATCACAAAACTAGAAACCATTATTTTAACCAAACCGTCATTTTAGCTGCCCCGAAAATGCGTCCAGCCTTGTGTGAGCGTCGCTGGATTTTTAAGAAGAGTTCTGACTGTGTTTGACTAGCGCATTTGGTTTCCGATTTCTTATCCGTTAAACCGTTAGATTTCTATTTGCCGCCCTATGGCATACAAGGTTACGACTTTCTGAAAGCTTCATTTTCTGGACCTGCTGGTGGGGTAGGGACTGTGGGTTATCGTGGCAATTAAAATGAAGCGGGGGAGTTGGGCAAGCAGGAGGGCTGGGATTGAATGTGGACGCCCAGAGTCACTTTTGCTGTCAGCCCACTCAACTCAATAGTTAACAATGAACAAGACAGAAAGGAAGCATTTAAAAAAAAAATAGCTGTTGCTTTCTGTGCACGCAAGTCACGAGGTCCAGATTCAAGCCACAACCTGGTCACGTCGTAAGAGATGAATGAGAAGGACTGGATATAAAGGACATGAGAGACGCAGCGCTACATACCGTGTCTACAATGCACAGAAGTCACAGTTGAGGTTCAGTCAACTCTCCCTTCAGACTGCTGAACGCGTACTTGTAGCATAAATAAATGACCCAGAGCGCCTTACATAATCGAAAATCACACAAGCGCGTACGCTGGCACACACTCTTCGAAATGTCTTAAACTTTTGCTGCCCGAAGGCGTTTTCAGGCAAAGAAGAAACATACGTGTATTGTGCATAAATGCCAAAATTTTATAGTAATTTTATGACTGTGTTGAAATTACTGGCCGATATACTGAGCAAATTTACTGCAGGACGACATTTTTTTCCATTATTATTTAGGCTTGATAAGTCAGATTTGTTTATAGGCTTCTCTTTAATTTTGCTGATTCTTTTATTCTTTTAAACAGTGGATCAGCACTTTAAATATATGGTGGTGATGGCAGGAAAATGGACAGGCTGGTGGTACTTTGTCGCACTGGATGCATGGCTGACTGGTATATCCCCCGCACGAAAATATGTGATTCACGCACAAGGGAAAACTAGCAAATATCTCCCATAAATTCTGAAAACCCGAGAAATATATATTCCTAAAAAAAATTCGCGTTTCCTCTTTGCGTGAACACATAGGGCCTATATTTTTCGTGGCGTTTTCTAGAGTTATGTGTGTGCTTCTCTTTGTTTGTTTAACAGGGAGTGCACCTCGACAAATCACTCGACAACGTGTGCAAAAAAGATAAGTTGAGTGACAATACTGAGTTCCATAGACACGCGGAATAAAACCTTATGTAACACAGTACTGTCTCATTATTTTTTTTTCTGTGGGGCACAGGCGCGTGTCCCTGTGTCCGCATTTTGTAGCTGTAATGACATTGTATTGCTTCAGTTAAAACTGTCAGTAAAAAGCCGCTCACGAATGAATTGAATTTTCTCTTTAAACAAACGTTTACGAGTACATGAAAACTTAACGTGCCCGTGTAAAATGGTAAATCCAGACTATTATAACTGGTTCTAATCTTGCAAGATTCCCCGCCCCGACAAACGCAGTTTTTTAAATTAAAAAATCCTGGGTAGTATGGTGTGCCAGTGTTTTCTGTCATTAAAATACAGAAGTATTAAGACCTCAATATCTCTTAGTGTTGAGAGGCCTCCCTGAAACATTTTCGCCCAACATTGCAACTTCCATATATGGTAAATATTGCAGAGAACATTGAAAGTGTAGGAAGCCCTTAAGGCGTCTTTAGTCACGCTAGCGTCATGCCCCGTTTCCGTGATGTACCAAACCGTGTAAGAGTTGACAGCCTGCTCCAACGCTATCCCGAACTTTCTTTGATCTTGAACAGCCTTTCCGGCCGACAGAGTGCTTGGGGTGGGTGGGGGGGGGGGGAGCGCTGAAGTCGCTGGGAGGCCAGTGCGAGAAACATTTAAGCAGGTATCTGCTCTTACACGAAGTGTGACCGATTGGGACCTCTGAAGGCTGTCGGGACGACCCCCCCCCACCCCCAGCCCAGTTTCTGCCACGCCAGAAGTGTGTAAGCAGAACACGAAAGTTGGTGATCTTCGCACACCTCTGCTCTGCCTTTATTTGTTCTTAAACACCTGTGCGCCGCCCAGTCGGAGAGGGATAAGGCACTGCTTACGCGCGTTGCCTAAGGGCGAGACCTTGCAAGATTTCGCCTGCGAGATCTCTAGCGAGCGAGCGTCTGTAGGAAACATCCAAGAGTCTCGCGCACGAGGCGGAAGTTTTTCGAGCCAACATGCGGTCATACGAAACCCCGAGCAGCCACGAAACATCATTGTTTTAGGTCTAAATAAAAGGTATTAAAGGTATATTTAACATCAGAATGCACTTTCTTAATTATTTGTTGCATAAAATGCCAACAATTGACACGTGAGTACGTACATTTCAAATTTGTGTAAGTACTGTTATCGTCCACTCGTCTGCCGCGTATACGAAATACCGAACAGCCACGAATAGCCATGAAAAGTCATGGTTTTAGGTCTAAATAAAAGGTTTAAAAGGTATATCAAGCATCAGAATGCACTTTCTGAATTATTTGATGCATAAAATGCCATAAATCGATACTTGAGTACGTACATTTTATGTCAGTACTGTTGTCGTCTGCTCGTCTGCGATGTACACGAAATACCGAACAACCACGAATATATATGTCGAATACCCACGAAAAGTCATGGTTTTAGGTCTAAATAGAAGGTTTTGTGTCAGTACTGAAAACTACTGTTATCGTCTGCCGTGTATACGAAATACCGAACAGCCACAAACACCCACGAAAAGTCATGGTTTTAGGTCTACATAGGTTTTGTCAGCCATCTTTCTCTTGCCGGCGAAGATGCCCTAAAGGCTCCTCGCGAGTCCTTGCAAGGTTTTTCCCGCGAGAGGTGCTGGGAAACACTTAAGTTCTCCTCGCGAGGTTTCGCGAAACCTCGCCTTAGGCAACGCGCGTCTTGAGTGCCGTTGTGATGATTGTCAGACGCCAGGGCAGCACCTTGACTGTACGTCAGGCCAAGTCGCTTCCTGGAGAGCGGGCCGCTACTTTCTTTGATCTTGAACAAGTGTTCGGGGTGACAGACTGCTTGGTGTAAAGGAGACTGTGTGTGCGTGTGTGAGAAAGAGAGAACTGGTACGTGCGTGGGATGTAAGAAAGAGGGAAAGGAACACCGTCAGAATATTTGTGTCCGTACATCCGCTTTGTATTTTTGTATCCATGTGCGATTGTGTTAAGGCGTGCGTGTTGTTTCCCACTTTCTCCCCCACCCCTCCCACTTCGGTGTCTGTGCGTGTGCATGCGTGCAAGCACGTGCGAGAGAGATTTTGTTTTTGTTTGCTTTTCCGCCTGCCCGTCCAGTAACTCAATTGACGACTGCAATTCTCAAGTGATATTATAACGGCACGTACTGCTGTTGCCTGGCAGTCAGGATTTTGTGACGTACGTAGTACAGCAGAGCGTGTCTCACAGGCGATACGTGATTACAAGTTTCTCTCGCTGTACGCGTCGGCCTCTGCATCAAGCGCAACTACTTGACGCCCGAACCTAACAAGCGGTCTAGTCGCTGGCTTTGTAGCTCGGACAACCAGTTCAAGATTTAAAAAAATATAGTAACTTCGTGTACCTTTGGAGGTACTCAGGCTGACTTACAGTCTAGGTGTTGGTTTAAGTCATTCTCTGTCTCTCTCTCTCTTAGAGGGCTGTTTGGGTAAGTCAGAGGTTAACACTTCCAAGTGTGTGTATGATTGTGTGTGCGTTCGTGCGTGCTTGCGTAAAAGGTGAATAACTAAGGTGTCTTCTTTTCTGCGCTCAAACTTTGAATACAATTCACGTCACGATGCGAGTACAGGACGGACCTTATTCCTAGCTGGTGCTACATGGACAAGTGAGGTCCACTTTTCTTCAGCTCATTAAATACAACTGCAAATCAACCCAGAGCCTGTTAATAAAAACACCCCCTTGAAGAAGCCATTGGACGTGTTTAAACTGCGACTATCTGAAGTCATGAATTGTCGTGATGTCAGTGCAGCACAATATAAATGTTTACATTTTTGTTCCATCTCTTTGCGTCAGCAAGCGTCATCGGGATTGCTTGCGATTTTTGGATCGCTCTTTCTCATCAGGTGTTTGGACATCTTCAACAGGAGAAGTCAGTGTTTTGATTTTGTTGTTTCGTTCCCAACTGGGGGAACGACCAGGGTTTTACTTTTAATGCTGTTTTACCTCTCACCCCCCAACCAGCATAGTGGCTCCTTGAAAAACTTAAAACTGTCTGTGTTTGCTAGGAAATTAATAAATAACCAATAAAACATCAAAAGCGTTATTAAATTCTACAGTAAATAAAAAACACGTCGAACTGTTGCAAGGATTCTAGGCGATGACAATGATCACAATAGTAAGCAGTATCGCTGTCGTGAAAACGACAAAATGTGCAGTTTTACCCGGAGACGGAAACGATAAAAACTTGGCGCTTGCGTATCAGCGTTGTTTTTAAACCAATCTTTTGACTGGGAAACTGGGAGCGCATGCGGATTGGCAATATTTTGATTAAGGGCTTCCTACACTTGCAATGCTCTCAACGTTGAGCGAAAACATTTTCCGAGCATTCTCCGTACACGGGCGCAAGACACCTGCAATATTTTACCCGCCTGATCGTCACATGATCATCACGTGTTCGCTCTAGGGGCTGACAATAGTAACACTATGGATGATCACGAACAATTTTTTCTGACCGCTGCAGCTTCTGCGACTGCATTTATTTTCGCCCAGCAGTCTCAGAAAACAAAACGGAAAAGACGAATGTGGGTTCCACAGTGCATTGCTCGTCGAAACCAGTTGGGAACATACGCGTACGTGTCTTCTACAAGAATATCACCACACGCCTCCACCGAAAGCAGACGCTTCTTGCGAATGTCGCACGACAGTTTCGTGACCCAGCCGTCTCGCAATCGACGGGTAAACTTCCCGTACTAAATCTCTGTTTGAATAGTCAGGGGATGTGTTTTCGTATATGCTGGGATGGTGCTGCAAGAGATCAATTAACTGGAAAATCTTTTTTTCTGACCAGATGACTATCAATTGAAGGCCTAACATGATCACGACCAGCACTAGACCACACTGCACTAAATAGCAGGATTGTTTCTGATTGGCTGACACGCTGCAACATTTTGAGCCCCTGCTGGAAAATAGCGCGGCGTGGTATCCCTTAAAATGTTGAGAGGCCTCCCTGAAACATTTTCGCTCAACATTGCAACTTCCATATATGGTAAATATTGCAGAGAACATTGCAAGTGAAGGAAGCCCTGTAGGAAGCCCTTTAGGGGATAGCCCTGCGGGTAGTCAGCTCTGTTAGTCAGAGCATGAAAACGCGCAGAATAACTGGAGCCAATCAAAATACAGTATTACGTAAAATATGCTAATCTCATAGGGTCACCACTGAAAACTGCCTATACCCCACCCCACCCCTCCCCAACCCCCACCTATCCCCTACTCCTAGCCCCCACCCTAACCCCACCCCTTCCCCTAAATCCCCCTCCTCTCGGAACATCCCCCTCTCCCTCCCTTCCCCCCGCCCCTTGAAAGACCTTCGAAATATAGCTCGCCATTTGATTGGCTCCGCTTGTTACACATCGTAAATAGAGCTCGTCATTTGATTGGTTCCAGTTGTTCTGCGCGTTTACATGGTGGTCACACTTTCAGAGGACAGTAAAGCAGTCACGTGGCTAGCTGTTTCCTCAGAAGCTTGACTGGAGAACTTTGGTTTGGTATATCTGACAGTCTACCAGGCGCACTTTCTACGAGCATTCGTGTGGAGCAATAGAAGAAGAAAAAGACGGAATGGCTAGCGATTTTAAAACCCTCACTGCTTAAACTGGTTACATTGACTCTACAAGTTTAATTTATCGCATCTTTACAAGGAAAGAAACAAGCCGGTATGGTAGACAGGTTACTGGCCAAGCGAAGGGAAATACAAGGTAATTTATGTTTTTTCTCTAACCCATCAGATAAAGCATTTTGAACGTAAATAACCCTTATTTTTACACAATTTCCTTTCAATAATATATTTTGATTTTACAAAATCAATTAGGCCTAATTAATATGCATGAGAGTGAGCAAGGCAGTGACTGCACTGAATAAAATGCATTTGAAAAAAGCTGCTTAGTAATCATGTACCTTGTTCTTGGACTTGCAGACCTGCGCTCCAGAGGATGGAGGATGGTGCAAACGGCACATCGAGGTACGTGACCGATTTTTCCCCCTCTCTCCCTCCTTATATATTATTTTTCATACCCCGAGGAAGTATTTAAAGGCTCCTAGGCTCCACTACCAAAGATGGGGGCCTGGATAGCTCAGTTGGTAGAGCTGCGGACTAGCAGATGGAAGGTTGCTGGTTCGAATCCTGGTGTGGCAAAGGATTATTTCCTGGAGTTATACATTGTGCAAACTCCATTCGGCCATCTCCCCGCACATTAAACTGTCTGTCCGCACTGACCATCTTACTGCAGCCATCAGTCTGGTGGATAGTTTAGTAATAGGACCCCATCCCCCATAGTGCGAAATCACCACGAGGTGGAAGCACTGTCCCTCTAAATCACCACCACCACCACCACTACCAAAGCTGGTGCCTGGATAGCTCAGTTGGGAGAGCTGCGGACTAGCAGATGGAAGGTTGCTGGTTAAAATCCTGGTGTGGCAAAGGATTATTTCCTGGAGTTAAACATTGTCCTTTCCGCACTGAGCAACTTACTAATAGGACTAATAATACTGCGATATCACACCATAGGTACATGCACATCCGCTGTCAGATTTATAAAGCCTATACACCACCCTCGCACTTTCACTTGAGACTGTATAGTAACCCCTTTAGCATAATATCCACTAGTGAGGTAGTTTAGTTATTTAAATCTATTTCTCGTCATTGACGTCATTTTCCTGCTGTCCAGCCTATGCGCCACATCTACTGAAGCTAAGTCTTTTTCTTCTGTTTTCGTTGTTGTCGTTTTTTCGTCGTCCTGATGAAGGGGTAGTAGATGTAGATTGTCTTTGTCATGTCTTAGCTTGGTCCAGTTCCCTTGTTTCAAATTTAAGAAAGATTTTACTCCAAGCGGCAGTCATCTGTTTTTCTTGTTTTTATATACCTTTCGCAACTGTTTTTTTTCCAATGTCAATGTTTGTTTATTTCAACTTGTTATTGTTATATTATATCAAGCGTGGTGTGCACGATCGTGCTAGGCTCTTTTAGTAAGCCATCAAGTGAAATGAAATGGAATGGAATGAAATAATAAAAATTAAGGCAAAGTAACTACGGGATGGGAACATCATGAAAGATGAAAATTGTTTATAAACTATCACAGAGATTCCTGCAGAATTTTATGTGCTGCTTTCCACAGAAAAATGTACAAGACCACTCAGCACTCTCATTATGAAAATAATGGCCCAGAGAATGCATTTGGAGTTCGGATTGTGTTTCAGATTTCGAAGCTGACGACCCCGAGTCAAGCGATGAACACGTACCGGAATCCGAAGACAAAGACGACGACTATGGTCAACCAATGACATGTCTGCCTGAATGGAGTGTGGAAAAACCCTCACAATGTCTGGAGGAAAGTGACAGCAAAGGTCACGTTCGAGAACAAATTCATTCTATGCAGTGTCTAGTGGACAACACAGATGCCGGCAACCACCATGCAGAAGAATTTAGCAGCTCTCAAAATGTAATCCAAGAAGTGCGACAAGAAAAAATGTCTGAAACTCAACATTCAATATCGAACCATGTACTGCAGTCTAAAATCAGAGTTCTTGGAACAAGCAACGAAGAGACAAGAATATATGACAAAAAGCAGTATTGTCCTTACTGCCTCGTACCTCAAAGCAAACTGCCAAGGCACCTGGAGTCACAACACCATCAAGAACCCGAGGTTGTCAAACTGCTTTCGCTTCCAAAAGAAGCTACAACGGACAGACAGCTACAGCTTCTGCGATTGAGAAACCTCGGTAACTTCAGACACAATTCTAAGGTATTACGCGAACAAGAAGGGGACTTGGTGGTGGTGTATAGACCCAACACTGATGTTTCGTATGCAGACTATCTCCCTTGCGAGCACTGCCTCGGTTTCTATGCGAGGTCCGATATTTATCGCCACACTGCAGAATGTAAACTCAACGACGGGAGCAAAGGGAAGCACGAAATGATACAGGAAACATCGAGATTTCTTGTAGAGGTGCCATACCAGGGATGCGCAGGACTACATGAAGTAGTTTCTAAAATGCCCGCAGATAGCATCACACAGGTGGCAAAAGGAGATGTACTGATAATGACCTACGGTCAAAAACTATACAACAGATATGGGCATAATGTAGATCAGCACGAAATTATCAGGCGACAAATACGTGATCTTGGGAGCCTTCTTTCAGAGCTTCGGAAAGGTTATGAAAATGTCAGGACTCTCTCTGACTTCATCAGTCCCAGGTATTTTCAGGCTATATGCAACAGTGTACAAAGCATAGCGAACGTAGACGACAAAAGCAACGCGTTTGCTGCAGCAGCTGCACGTGCAGCAGCAGACAGGATTGACCGAGCTGTGAAAGGCGCGGCCAGAACTGTTCAGTCAGCGGCTTTACAGAATGGAGACAAAGAAACAGCCGAACGAGCAGCTGATCTGCTGACGTGTTTCGTCCTAGAAAACATCGACGACGAGGAAATGGAATGTGGCGGGAGTCAGCAAAACAGAAATGTAAGTATTATTTCATTCATATCTTATCTGAATACTCTGTCTTGCTTTCCTGGAACCTGCTAGCTGTGAAGTACTTTTGATGCCGTCACATAATGAACGATGTTTCGACGATAAGAGATATATTTTTTTCCGCATGGTTTCCTTACATTGCAGGATGAACAAGCAGAATCTGTTGACACTGGTCTATGCATGGAAAGGCAACCAATATGTGCAACCAAAATCATCGTAGAATTGGGTCCCAAAAGAACTGGTATGATTTATTAGCCACCACCACCACCACCACCCACCACCACCACCCACCACCACCACCACCATTTTTAATTGGTGGTGGTGGTTTTTAATTGTACTTGCGACCTTTTTTCTGGTCATTCAAAAGGCTGTGCTACTCATAAATGATCTATTTTTTGACAGGGAGAAAATGCAAAAAAAAAAGACCATGGACTGAGGACGAAAAAGCTGCAATCAAAAAGTGTTTTCTGAAATCGATCAGTTTGAGAAGATTGCCTGGAAAAGCAAAAATCGAAGAATGTCAAAGAAGAGAGCCAATTCTGCGATCACGTCAATGGAAGAACATTAAAGATTTTATTCGTAACACGATTACTAGAAAATCTAAGCCATGAGGGTATATAGTCTGACAACTGCGATCGTAATTTATGGCACATTATGGTTCACCGTTGAAATGCTACACACCCAAAATGCATCATCTTTCAATGTTGCATAAGCCCTTCTTGCCAATTTCTGTCAGTGCGTAACGGAAGTATTTTCACTTGTGTATGCACGAGAGTGTTGAGAAGACACAATGGAGTTAGAGTTATTTCATGTTGGATTTGATGAAGTTCATGTAAAGATGCTTTCTTTACAAACATTTTTAAAACGTACTGCAGCTGAAGCGGCAAACCTCTTTCGCTCTGCAATCTATATTCTTCTAATCGAGTTACTGTCAGCACTGCTCGACGAGTCTTCTTCGACTTCTTCATCGGAATCTTTGTCTAAATGTCTTAGATTATGTCCCTGCGTTCTTTTTCAAGACCGTACAGCAGGAAATATTTTCATGATGCCATAATTTCTCAGATCTTCCAGCCTAGTTTGCTATCCCATAACAATTGCGCCTTTGATTTTGAAACAGAACGGGTTTGTTGAAGTATCAGATTGTATTTTCGCGTGATTGGCAAAAAAAAAAAATAAAAAATAAATAAATAAAAATAATCATTTCGTTTCAATCTACCTATTTCAAAATTATTCGAGGTTCACTTAGTCGTTTAATAATAAGTATCGAATTCTTTCGATAAAATTCAAAGACTTATAAATAATTGTTCGAAATAGAAATACACTGAACGACAGTCAGCAGGTCCTACAAACCACCCGCTTTCACACCACATTAATTCAAGATACACATATGTTTTGTCCGGACTTACGAAACTTGCATACCGTTTTGATGTAATATTCCTCCAAAAAGGACACTCATTTGCGAAGAAAGCATAATTCTTTCTTGGTGCGTCCTTCTAGACAATGGTAGCTTCTCTGGTTAAAAATCACCACTTCCGTACGTGATACCTGATTACATAGCGTTTGTAAGTATCACGTTCCAACCATATCATTTAATATTGATGCAGCACTGAACTTAAAAACTTAAATAATTGCCCCTCCTCCTCCAGAGCCGTATGTAATAAAACTGAAAACAACATTCATTTTTACACTTCACATTATAATGCTGTTTCTATTACAAATCTTGCAGTGTTGTGTTGATGGATTTCCAAAATTGTATGCCGTACGAACATTTGTGATGCTTTCTTTGTGCGTTGAATTAAATGCTTCAATGTTTTAATGAAAGACCTGATTGAATTGAAATGTTTTAGTAATAAACCTGATTGAATTCAAGTGTTTTAGTGATTCTTTTAGTGATAGACTTGATTAATAAAAATACGCAAATCCTAATCATACTTGGCCATCTGTTGATCGTCTGTTTATTTGTACGTTTATCTTCCTCTGTCTTTCCCGGTCTTCGCGTCTACATCTCCCCCCACCCCCTTTCAATAAACGCGAGAATCGATGAGACACGGGTAATGGGGACAAATAAACGAAGTGTGGCTACGCGCAGAACGGGGAAGTCACCGGCTCCATATTTAGCACTGAACTGTGCTCATGAATTTACTCTTTGTTAAAGTTGTGTGGAATATGATAATTTTATCAAAAGTACATTTAAACTACTGACTAAACGTTGCACGGGTTGGATCCCCACCACAAAATGTGGACACGTGTATCAGTACCTGGCAATGAGCATTAAAAGACTGGTATTATCCCGTGTATGCCACACAGCCATACAAAATGGGGACATCGTCTAATTGAGCTGGGATTCCACCAACACCTTTTTGAACTACAAAGCGCCATAAAAATTAGAACTTTGGGATGTTTGGTTGTACAGTACGGTACAGTTACCAATGTGCCGCTGGGCTCAAGCCCACAGTGACACACTGACCTAGAAATGTAGTTCAGTGGTGACACACTGACCTAGTAATGTAGTTCAGTGGTGACACACACACAGACACAGAGGCGACAACTCGATTGAATAAATGAATCTTATGCTCAGAACACAGAAGTAGTAGTGAGAAGTTTGTCTTTTTTTAAATTTCTCAGAGCGAGAGAGGGGGAGGAAAGCTATAGTTGGTTATAGGAGAGTTCGAGTTACACGGAAAGGGAGTGGGTGTCAGTGGGTGAATCCCTAGTGCATATCCACAAATGGGACTTGCTGCCGAACTCACCCAGCTGCCAGCGCAACAGCTTCTAGCAACAACCCCGAACTTCTTGATCTTCAATAGAAGGGAGAATACTCCGATTTCTTCAAAGGGATGTCACTCTAATCGATTAGAAAACCAAATGCGAAGCAGTGCAAGACGTCTTTGTGAAGAATGGCGTCTGCAGCAGGCGAAGATTTATCCTTTGAAAACGAGCCTAGAAATCTACGAAAATGCCTGGAAACGTTGAAAAATTCCAGATCGGATAACGAAAAGTTTGCAGCTTTGTTGATGGTAAGTAATGGAGTTTTGCATGATCAACGCCGAATTTCTGCTTTGACTTTCTTTCGAGTGATCCAGTCGGATGAGAAATGAATGAAATCGTAAGAAGAGATTCAGACAATTTAGGCCTGAGGATTATCTAGTAGTTAAGATTTAATTAATTTTGAGTAAAACAGGTTTATAGTTCTGTTCTGCGTCGTGATCTTTTTGGCAAATGTTTGTTAAAACTAAAACGTCTTTAACTAAGGATGTGACCAGACTCCCTTTAATGTGGTGATGAATATTTTAATTAAATGAGACAAGTCAAATGTGACTTTGTGAGTCATCCGAGGAAAATTAAATTGAATATTAAATTCACTATTATTTCGTTTTTAGTTTACTTTGAATGCCAGGCCTCTTTTTTTTTTTTTTGCTCACTGTCTTGCGTTGTTGTTTTAGTTGGATACTTGGCAAGGATTTAAAATGTTCAGGAGAAACTAATTTAAAATTTTGAGTTTTAGAAATAGATCAAGAATGGTTTCATCTTAAACATGGTTTCATCGTCGTACACTTAACTTGCCCTGGTGTGTTCTGTTGGGAAAGTCTTGGTCAGTAGAGTAGAATACCAGAAAAAAATATTTCCAGAGGGAATATTTTCTTGAGTAACTGTTTCTTCAAATCTTTTCCTTAAGGTGACAAAGACAGTAAAAGCATCACAGTGCAGCACCCAGGACAGAAAAGCCATAATTGAAGCCATGGGATTTCCTTTCCTCACACGGTTGATGAAAACAAGTGAGTCATAATGCTATTTCTACAGGATTTCTCTTGCAAATTGCATTAGTGCAACCCCTCTACAGCATACATGATTTATGACTTATCCATCATTCCTGATAGTGGTAAGCATTCAGAAAAATGAGAAGGGTCCCCATCTTGGATTATAGTCTTTTGCTTGTGTTACTTCAAAATTTAGTTTATGTGCCTATTTATATGTCCCACAATATAAATCATGTATAAAAAATCTTGTCTAATGTATGCAGTTTATAAAAGAAGAAGCAGACCTTGCTTTCATGGCATATTTCACTGATAAAACATCTGTGAAAGCTAGGGCACAATCATTTGGTCCTTGTTTGAATGTTTTCAGTGAAACAGTTAGCAGTCCCAACCCAAGTTGTATTTATTTAATTTGAACAGTAGTCTAAATATTAGTTGATACCAAAGGGTGCTATGCTTTGCCTTAATTCAAACACTAATTTATATATATTTATGAGGGCCATTCTGAAAGTCTGTAAAATCAAGACTGTGGCACTGTGAACATAAAAATTGAAAAGACAGAATCATAGATAGGCTTTCATCCATCTGTGCATCAAATTTCAAGCACTAGAAGGCAGTGGATTCCTCAGAATCAATTCCTGAAGATTGTTTCCAAGGACGTTTTCAAACTACATGATGAGGCTTAAGAATCTTGACTTTTGAGCCACTATTTATTAAAATTTTAAGAGAAAGTGTTTACAGGGTGACCAATTCCTATGAAATTACTTGAATTGAAACTTTTGGTCAACAGTTTGGGGAAGATTGCTCTATGCAAGGCCATTGTATACAATATGTATAGTGCATTCAATCAGGGCAGAAGGAGCTTTGAAGATGACACTTGTCGTGGTTGGCTCTTAGTAGGGTGGAATGGTGCTGGACAATGCTGGAGATATTTAACAGTGGACATTCAAAGTCAAGATGGGATATACTCACTGGAGACAAAACCTAGGTGTACCAGTAAAGAATAGTGTTATTACCTTATAATGCAACTAACAGCACTAAAGTACAAGTAATGAGATTTCCTAGGCAGCATTTTTATTTTTGAGAAGTTTTAATTAGGTTGCCATTTGGACTGTTTTCCTATTGCAGTGTACATATTAGGAGACAATATCACCATTCAAGAGAAAAAGACTGTGCTGTCATCAGGTGCACAATGTCCCATCACCCTTCCCCTGTGCAGTACAAAAACATTCAACTCCCTGATACACATAGAAACATTATTTTTAGACAGCCATGTACAAATGACTTTGTAGCAATATGAACACAAACTTCCATTAGCTGTCATTAAGTGTACAGTAATTAGATTGCACAAGCTTTTTAGTTCCCTCCAAGTTGTTATAGTTAACCATTGATATGTAATCCAGTTCCAAAGCTAATATAAATTTGACAAGTGGTTTCGTAGTTTTGACCATTTATATCATCTGACCCCAGTATCACCTGGCTGTTCCACTGTCCAAATTAGTGATTTGGCTGACTTGGGTGGCATGTGGATTTTTCTTTTCAGAAGTTAATCCTGTCACTAGTGTCAGAAAAATTTGGCTTGTTGCCTGCACTAAAATGGATGCGTTAAACAAAAGTGACCACAGTTGCTTTGAGTTCTTTTTGGTTCACGGCACTGAAAATGGCATCTGTAGGCAGGTTCACAGTAAGAAGAGTGATTGTGTCAAATTGGGGGCTTGAAAACATGTAAATGATTTAATATGCTGATCATCTTTGGTGTATTGATTTTCAGTATTATGTAGTGATGGTATTCCACGTCTAAATGTAATGAAAGCAGAGTTATATTTGTGGCTGCAGTGAAAGCAGGATTTGTGAATTTTTTCCCAGTCCAACACTAAAAGCCATTTTCAAATGGCCGTAACTCGAAAACTGTAAGAGGTAGGGATTTGTGAATTTTTTTGTGTGTGCTTTAATGTTTCTGCAGATCCAAGATAAGAAATATTAGCTGTTTTAGCATATTTTAATTGTAAAATTGTAGTTTCCAGGACCCAGATTTATAGGAATTTCTTTTTTCTGTACTTTAAAGAAAATGTTCCTGAAGGTTGCCCACCAAGTATCTACAGATCACTTGCTGTTAGTATTCTGTCTAGTCTTTGTGAGGATCCATATGTGGTGAGTTGTAAACATTTATAATATTATTTTAGATTAATTGTTTATGTATTCACATTTAAATAGGGAGTCACTTTAAATCTGTGAAGTTGTATTAGAAAGACACTACCCAGACACTGTTTTAACATCGTTATAGAAAATATTATATAAAAATAATATTAGTGATTGCACACCCTTTGATACACAGATGACAAATGACTGAGAGTTATAATTCTTTATGGTGATTGCTGTGCAACAGAAAATCACTGGTGGGTTAATAAAAGTGTAAAATAAAAATTTCTGTTCATTCACTGCCATGTTTCTGTTATCATACTGTGCAAGTAACCATATACCTTCCTTTGTCAGTTAGTCCTGTTGAGCTTGTCATTGTCAGGACATAAATTTGTGGAATCATCAACTTGTGCGCAAGTGCTGCTTCTCACTTTCACATGTCAGTCACCAAATGTATTTTGGTCAAGGACTTCTGCTGCATTTGCTATCATTAATTTCTGCTTGGTCAGGCTTGCCTTCCCGAGATGAAGAAACTTGTCCTCTACTTAAATGAGATCATTTTGGCAGAACCAAAGTGAGTATTTCAGCTGCAGACCATATACAGTGAACCTTAATGTGGGCAAACCTCTTGTTCCATAAACACTGCCACAATCTATGCCTTTTCTATATTCTCTGAACTTGCACCAACAATCAAAACTTTGGTGCAGATTGTTCCTCATATTGATTATGGTAGGAAGCATCCAGGATATTATGCGCTGTCTCAGAATCAACATGTAACTGGAAAAAGAAAAAATTGCTACATCGAATAGTGGTATATTTTTGTGAGTTTTGATAGAAAGCCAGAAAATAGTACAGATGCCAAATCTATTCTTCAGAGATTCAGATGATGCAGAGGTCCTAAAGCAGACTCGGATGGATTGCTTCTCAGTTTTGTACAAGATGGGTGCAACGCCAGTTGGTTGTGACTATCTTATTGAAGGAGGCTGTCCTCGGACCCTGGTTGGCATTATTGTCAACGCATCCTCAGGTAAAAGTCTTCATCCAGGTGGGCGAAAAAGAAACTGAAGCATGAGGCAAAACTGGAGAGCTTTTCACTTTCAACAAAACCATCTGCAGCCATTACAGAGTGTATACAGGTCCCAGAGCTTCTAGAAAGGTTCTGGCAGAATGGCACACCATGTCCAAATGCCAAAATATTTTTTGTGAGCTTCGTTCTGCAACTGTAGAATGTACCATTAACTTGGAAACAACTTTAGCAACAGACTGACTACAAATCGCTTGCAGAGATCTCCCATGGGGAGCTTTTGGGCTACACTTAACTTCACAAAATGTTTCTTCCACCATTTGCCTGCGTCTACCAGGAGAAATAATACAGTTCAACATTAGGTAGCAGAACTCAAAATTGCCACCTGCATCTGTTACAATAAATAATATGGCTGACTTACTGTTACTTTTCAACCAACCATCATGCAGGGTCAGTCATATGTGTGGTGTCATTCACATTTGTCTGTACCAAATTTTAGTACTGTCACATGAGCAGTGTGGATTAAAAAGTGGGATTAAATCACAAAAGGAAAGGTAGTTGTTACTGACCTTTTATTGTTCACCCATAAAGCTTTTAACTGTAAACAACAATGTATCTGTGAAGATTATTGCAAGGATTGAATTTGAAACTGTGGTTTTCACACACCTTGTCTTTTAGATAGGAGGGAGCTGAAAGAGAGTTTTCCTAACAGGAAGCAAAGTATTGATATCGTTTGTATGCTAAGTACCAACACTTGTGATGTCATTTTGGCTGAGTGAATTCTGGACAGTTTTATTTGAGGTCTGGAAAAGTCACAGAATTTTTTTCAGAACAATCTTAAATAAACCACGGACATCAAAGATGTTAGCTAACAACTCCCTGTGGTTGATGTGTTGTGAGTTAGGAAGTCTTTTATTGTATAACGCTGGGTTTGTTTTGCAGTCTGGTATTATAGGCTTTATTTTTAGCTGGGTTTCTTTCAGATGTGGAGAGCAAAGCGATGGGAGTGCTGCTTCTAATGTTGCGACAGAAGCGCCAGGCTACCTGGACTGGATGCCAGCCAGCACTACAGCAGCTTTTGGCACACCTGTCCACACAGGTCAACACCCGACAGGTAAACTTGGTAGAAATGAGTAGAGTGAATAGTGTAAAACTCAAAGCATTGCTCATGGAGTTGGTGGTGAAAGATTATTTGCCCCCATAGAGCAGTGGCTTCACTCGAGGAGATTAAATGGTTCTTCGTGTTTGTGAGTGACTACTTGACGCTAGCATCAGAAAATATTTTCCTGTCAGTCAAGTTGTGATTGGGCACCTGGTGGCTTATAGGACTGTAGAAAGAAAGCAGCAAGAGAGAACAGATAAAGCATTATGAAAAAATGTAGCGCAGATTTCTGGATTGTAAATGTAATTTTTTCAATTTTTGAACTGCTGGTTTGCAAATGCTATTTTCTTGTTTATGCAGGATGTCAGTAAATTCAGCATGTGTGATATTCTGGCCTTCATTCTTGCCATGAGTCCTTCAGTAAGACTATTTTGCTTATAGTTATTGTTTCATGGGATATGCATGAAAGTTACAGAATTAAAGTTTAACATGTGGGAATAACAAGTTGGGAAAGATATGCAGAAAATTCATTTTTTTAACATTAACGTTGTTGAAACAGATTTAAATAATAGCCATCCTGTGCTCTTGGAAATGTGTGCAACTCTGCACAAAGTCTAACGTAAAGATCTCAGAAACCTCACAGATATCCCCTTCCCAAGCACATATCTTTTTACACATCTTTGTTTCACTTTGATTTTTCTCTGCTCCAGCAAAAGTATTCTGAGTGCAGGCAAAGGTGGGTCAAACCATTGATGGCAACTGTTGCACTGCTGGTCAAGTCCAAACTCGGTGAGGCTTCTGATGCAACATTGAAACTGGGGAAGGGGTAGAGGTAGTTTGCATGGATAGGCACAGGCAGCTGGCTACAGTAGCAGCAGTAGAATTACATGATTTCTTAAAAAAAATCAAATGATGGAAATACTGCTTTGTATGTTTTATCATCAGCATTGTTTATATGTATAAATTAAAACTTGCATGTGGATGCATGAAAGAATACTATCAAAAGTGTATTTACTTTTTGTGACATCTTTTGTTCTTTGCCACTTTTCTCATGCTTTTCTCATTCCAATCCAATTCAAAACAACTTCATTCTGGTTTTTTTTATGCTAGGTTATTTAAGAGACAGACTGCTTATCACAAGTGTTAGGGGATGAAGAAAATATTGCTTATATTGCCTGGTGCTTGTTTTAACAGCATCAGACAGGAGAATGCCAATCAGGAGTGACTCCATGTTAACCTATTTCTTGTATAATCATGACCAATGGCTGCCAGACTGTACTGTACTTCATTCTTGCAGGTGAAGGGCAGCGACAGAGTGTACTTATGATGGTGTCCAGCCTGGTGCAGTTCATGGGGGTGACATGCCTTTTGCCACCTGTAGCTCCAGAACCAAAGCTGCTGCAACTGGTTGCTCACCTAGCAGCCATAGAAGTTCGCATGGCCACTGAAAACTGCTCAGCACAACAGGTACCCATGAGCTTTATTGCTGTCTGCAACTTATCCCAGCCCCATTAAGGTCAGAAAAAATGAGGATGGGTGGGTTGGAGTTAGGGTCTTGCAGAGCAAAGTTCCTGCTTACACAATGACAAAGTATGCTCACCTTGTGTGCTTTGCCAACTTTGAAAACTGACTGAAGTTTATAGTGCCATGTGGTATTTTTTAACCTTGGCATCCATGCATGTTTAGACCTGCAGGGAATAGTCCTAGGGTCTGCTTACAGAAGGACGTGTTGCAGCATTAAAGGGTCAGCTACAGACTTGCAAGTCAATAGCAGAATGGATGCCAGAAAATCAAAAAGCTTCTTGAAGTGCAGAAACTGCTAGGAGATGAAAGCTGTATTTGATCTTTTGTTTTTGAAAACGTTTCTATTTGTTGCAAAGCTGCGAAGGCTGAAAGGGAAACTGCTGTCCTACTACAACCTTCTGGAAAACATCATGTTCTTCATCCTGGATGCAAGTGAGGAAGAGCTGCCAGGAAGTCAAGTCAAGATGATACATTCGGCCATGTTGAGTGCACTCAAGGGTGTGACATACCTGCTGTCGGAAGTCAGTTACGGCTACATGAAGTTGGTGAGATATTGGAACTGCAGTAAACTGCAAGCTGTCTTTATTTTCCTATCTGTTCTGTCTGTGAATAAGGACAGCACGAATTCTGGACACATATTGTCAAAATAATTGTCTTCATATGGCGCTTGTCTCAGCCTTTATCTCGAGTGAGGCCGTTACACATGCAGTGGCTTGTGTAGAAATCCCAGGCAGACGTCAAAAATTAGCCTGTAGACTTCGACAGCTGAGCTGAGATAGCAATTGAAGGCTAATGACAAGAGTGGGTGCATAAGAAGAACACTGAGCCAAGTTTTGACTTTTGGCATTTGGTGTAGTAAATCAGTCTGCCTTTTGTTTTTACTTAATAAAACAGAAACACGGACATTCCAATTTTTAATTGTTTTATGTTACAGAAATTGCATGACCCTATTGTACTTGGCTCCATACGCATGCTTGGTGCCTGGATGGCAGAGGAAACGACAGCCCTGCAGGATGAAGTGGTGGATCTTCTGCCTTTTCTGATTGGTGTATGGTAGGTAGCATTGTTATTGGTTTGCTATTTGTTTGGGGTAATATTTTAACCCGTGTTCTGTGTAGACTTAGTTATTATTAACTTTTGATAGACAGAACAAGATCTTTAGCTATTCCTGACCCTAACTGTAAAAGCTGTAAAAAATCTACAAACTGATGACAGCCATCAAATCTGATCTAAAAGCCTTGTGATCATTTTCCCTTGCCATGTTCCTTCTGAAGCAAAATCGAGGTCGGGTTGCTGACAGAAGATAGCACACTTACCTTGGTGGAGGAGAGAAAGTCTGCAAGCTTGCAGGCACAAGTGGAGGAAAGTCCACGGTCTTTTAAGAAAGGTCTTGCAGCCATCACTTATCCAGGAGAATGCCAGATACCTGGTCCCAGGGCTAATAAGAGTGGGGACCAGACCTGCACCATGGATGTCTGTGTACCGAACAATGGGACGGACACAAACAGGTCAGCTGGCCTGGCTGGAGAAGCTGTCAGTGAGACAGTCACAGCCGATGTGGAAGATGGCGCAGTGGGAGGTGGCTGCGAGCCCATGGCTGTGGACGATGCTGGGGATTTCGGAGAGGACTCCACTGAGGTGGGTGGGGTTAATGCTGATGGAGATGTCAAGGACAAGGCTGTGACAGGGATGGCCAAAGACTTTGAGAACTTGCTGAGTGTTCAGGAGGATCTTGGTGCTGGCAGCCAGACCTTTGAGTCTGCATCTGTGGACGTCATGAAGTAAGGTTCTTTGCTGTTATTTCAAAAATACCCAAAAAAGCAAATGGCAACATTGTTTGTCTTTTCTCACCAACCCCTAAACTGATTGGAGCTGTAAACTTTAGGGAACCAAAATGCATATATTCTAGCTATGTGTGCATGCATATGGATTTATGCGTATCCACATGCAAAACTTTCTTCCATTTAAAAAAAAATCCATTGTGTTTGCAGCATAGTCGGAGACCTCAAATTGCAGGAAAATGCATCAAATATGTTAACTTCAGCCCCTTGACCCCATTTCTATTTTTCACTTTTTTCTCAGCTGCACCCATGATGTACACTTTTCAGCAGTATTTTGTGCACGTTGGTGCATGGGATTTTGCAGGTACTTGATGCCAGGTTTTCTGCACATAACTGTGGATGATGAGGCACGAGACCTGATGGTGAATTGCGGTCTGCACCAAGCTCTTCTTATGCACTTCATTAACCTCCACGGCCAGCTGACTGGAAACCCTAGTTCTGAAGACTTGCAGGTAGAGTTTGTCACTCTGACACTATTCGCTTTACAACAACTTGGTCAGGATGTGGTGAGGGTGCATCAAAAACTTTTTAACTCTTTGCACTCATCTGGCATATATCTTGGCATGTTTTTAAAAAGTTTTGCTAATAAATTAAGATGCTTGCAGTAATGTACTTTATTTGGATAGATCATTTCTTGGATTTCAAAATTCTTGAAGAATTTTTCTTGGAAAAGTTTAAATATTGCTTACCATTTGATGTTAAATGTTGTTACTGTACACACAAAATAAAAAGTCTAATTCCGTGCATCACTGGTTGCCCACTTTCGACGTCTCTAAACTGTACATTATTATCATTTCCTATCCTTTGAATAAAATCTAAAATTTAGTATTTTCTCTGAACTTTCGGCCTAAATTGTATTTAAAGTATCTTTTTCTACCAGACTTAATACAAATTTTCTCTTCCATCTGACAGCCATTTCTTGTGAGTTACGTAACTTGCCTGGTAAGCAGTTGCTCAGTGAAAAGTTATCAGCAATCCGAATCTAAATTTTAAAAACTCATTTAAACAGTGCAGGGGATACAACCAATGATAGAGCTTTCCAATGAAACCAGGATTAGTTCCCTCCCTCTGTTAAGTTTGTCTGCAGGTATTTCTTAAAAAGCCATTGCGACATACGTTTCGATGTACCATGAAAATTATTTGGACCTTCACAACTGATCTTTCAGAGTGCAGAGTTTTCTGACTGTGGGCAGCTGGGTGTAGTGATTTGAAAGTCTTTAAAGGCAATGATTTATTTGGATATCAGAATACCATTGTATTCATGCCGCATATATTTTTAATAAGAAAAATAGAGTGACATTTTACTGTTCACACTATTCTGCAAGAAGTTAAAATCTCATTGCCATTTCTGTGTTTCTGTTTCAGGGGCGAATGAGCACATTGTGCAATGTATTGCTCAATTTTGCTGTGACGGACAAATCCCTGTGCTCCGTTGATCCAGTGTTCCAAGACCTTGTGGACAGAGTTGTTCAGATTCTTCCTTCTGTGGGTGTGTGGTTATATTCTTTTAATACATCGTACAGATTTGATCTGCTCAGGTTGAAGGTTAGATACAGCAAACTTAGTGGACAAACCAAAGTCTGGCATTTTTAAAAAAACATTCTTCACATTTAACCGCTTTACAGAAAGTGGAGGAAATAATAATAATAACAATAGCAGTGATTTCCCATTAACCAGCTGATTCAAGTTACTGAGTCCACTTCATACGCTAATATGTGGCATGCATTTGTAGTCATAATTTGCTCAGGTTCAGCACCCCCCCTCTTTTTTTTTTTGGTCAGTAGTGCACGAGGTGTGGAGGTATTGCCTTCCATTAGTGTTTTGGGATGGGGTGGGGGCAATTTTGCTTAGGAGTAACAGAGGTATGTGTAGTGTTCAGCTGCTATGCTTTTTTTCCATTCCCCCGCCCCCCCCTTAATTTAACTGTTCTGTTACTGTATTAACTTTGAGGATTATTGATATCTGTTTCAGCACTTCATGGGCTTTACTTTTAAAGTATTTAAAGTAACTGAGAAAGCTGCAACATTTTAAGTGACAGCATTGTAATTTTAAAAGCATATTTTCATCTGGGAGCAACAATAGTAACTGTCTTTAATATGTATGTCTGGTATTCTGTGCAGTTTACAGACAGGAACTGTTGCTCTACTCCTGCCATTTGACAGTGCTTGGGTTGATGTTGACACGAGTACAGGCTCCACATTACAGTGAGTTGCTCATTGGCAGTTTTTTGACATGCTCTTGTGTGTCCAAGACTTAATGCAGGCTTGTTGTCCAGAAATTTTTATCTTGCGAAGGTCAGTATGTTGGGTTTTCACAATCAACCATCAAAGAGATTTCCTAGAGGAAGGCGGAGAGGCTGTCCAGGCTGCTAATGCACTTTTGAAAGATGCAGTCTGCGCATGCTGTTCAGAGAAGGGTGCAGTCTAGAAAATGAGTGCTCATTTCCCTGTCGGTCATGTGTCCGCAGTCTTAACTCTTTTGACTCACAGCACTCAGATATAAGGAAAACTCATGGAATCAGATTTTGGCATGTTTTAAAAAATACTGCTTATAAACTACCTTACTTTCATTTATAAAGTTTATATATTTGGAAAGATCAGTTCTTGGTCATCAAAATCCTTGTAAGTTTGTTTTTGGGGTGGAAATATTAGGACTATTTGGTTTCCGAGGTAGTCGCTATTCCCATGAATAAAAAATATGCATTGAATTCCATGTGTCACTGCTTGTACAATTCACAAATGTAAATAAATCCAGTAATCAGCCACATTCTATTTAGAATCTGTTGGTGAATGCTTCCGCTATGAAATATTTATATAGTAGTAATTTTCCTGTCAATCCCCTTCTAAAATAAAGGCGATGTCCGTAATATTTTAATCTGTCATTTCATCCCTGGTAATGCGACTCCATGTGGTCTCACGACTGTCAACACATCTGACCATGCGAGTACAGTGAGTTAATAAAAGAGGGACCCTTTGTTGCATGCTGTCAAAAAAGTGGCAAATTTTCACCCTGCTTTTTTCAGGGCTCACTACATAATGAACTTGGATATTTTGCAGCGTAAAACCTGATAGAAATTGAACCAGTCCATAATTCTTTCTCTGCCATCACCCTTTTGGGTTCTTTTCCTCAGGGACAGAGTCGGAAAATCGGAAAAAATTTTTCTCTGCATGTATTGCCTTTCTGAGCCGAGGACTGGAAGTTCAAGTGCGCCACAACAAAGCAGTGGGTGTCAAGATTTCTGATGATTACAAGACAGAATGGCCTCAGATGCATGATCTTTGGGTGATTTCTGTTCAAGGTAAGGAGCTGGGGTTTTGTCTGAGCTTAGAACAGTGGGGCGTGAGAACCTTCAGAACATGCTGAAAGGGTGTGCTTTGCTGTGTACACACAGGGTCAAGAGCCACTCAGTCCATCAGACTGACAAGTTTCCAGTAATCATATTGTGATCCTGTCTTTGGTCTGGGATGGCAATGCGAGGGGCATAAAAGTTGAGTCTTTGCTGGAGCTAGAGTTTTGACAGAGTGGACAGGTTTCTGCTTTTGACCAGTTCATTATTTTTGATCACAGAGGTGACAGCAATTTTGGCCCAGTTCCCTGATTTAGTGGAGACCATTTTGAAGTCTGCGTGGATACCAACTCTGTGCAAGATCCTGATTGATGCTGCAGGTGACGATTTGATTGTTTGCTTGAGCCACCATTTTTTTTTCAGAGTCCTTACAAGAAGTAGTAATGCCTCTGTGAAACTGGTTACTGCAACAGAGAAATAACGTAGTGCTTGGACCAAGATAGCTGTTGTCTCATCTTGGATGGTGTGGTTTCAATATTTATCCTTTTAGAACCATGCTTGTGGGAAAGGAGTTTCGTCAGATAAATGCTGTGTAGCATAACAGTGTTTGTCCAGGATCTTTGTTTCATTCTTTGCATATCTGTTGCCACTGGCCAGCGAAAGGTCTTGACCCCGACATGAAACCAGTCCTGCTGGCACTAATCTACAAACTGGCCACTGTTGACGACAAGGCTCGTTCTTTGATCACTGAACTCAGAGGTGTGGAGCTGGCCAGGTAAAAAGCATTGCATTTTGTGGAGATCATTAAATCAACAATCCAAAATCAACCATTAAATAAATCCTCTGTTTCATATATTGGTCACAATAATTTTGGCATCACTGAAATTTAGGAACAGTTGTTTCTCATGCTGTCAGTTAAAATGTAATGGGCAGGTGGGAGGGAAGAGGGATGGAGCTAAACCATCTTCAGAAATATTTTAGAATACAAAATTGCTTAAGAGCACTCGCTGAACCAGAATTATAATTCCAGCATGTAGGTTCGGCCTCTGAACTAATTAGTGGCATGGATTGTCTTGCTGCAGGTTGCATGGCATGGTGGACTTAGAGCAGGTGCTGAAAGGAGAACAAATATGAACAGCAGTCTCACTGCAGCACTTGAAGCCGTTCGTTCTTCATTGGATGTTTGGGCAGAGCATTTGATTGATCCATAAGGCACTGGGCAGTCCTATCACACAAGAAACTGTACTTGCAACTTTTTCCATTAAAAAGAAATCTCACCATATTCGCAAATGGACCATCTTGTGTGAAAGTGCCTGTCACATTTAAGTATAGACGACAACCGCCATATCTATATATATATAGAGAGAGGAATATTGCATTTGTACATTAGTGAATGTTCAGAATAAATTTGCAGAGACATCTGTGTTGTAAGTTCTGCATGTGATAGAGCATTCATGAAATAAACATCCATGCCTTGTTCGGTCCACACACACACACAAAAAAACCCCACCCCTGCACATTTCAATGTGATAGAAATGAACAGTGGCATTATGCAGACCACACAAAGTTAATTATGCTTTTATTGGAGGAGGCCTGGTAAAATGGAAAGCTGCTGGCACCAACCACTGCAGTCGATGCCATGATAGGAGTTATTGGAAAGGTGCAGGGAAGCATATATGCACAAAAGCAACTTGTGTTCTGTGGCTTTTCATAGTCAACATACCATTTTAAATTTGCTTAACATTTCCAATACTGATGTATGTTAATGTAGGCAAATTTTCCACAAACTTCAAATGCACTACAGGCAGATTCATTCAATCATCAGCAGATGAATTAGCTTATTTTGTGAAAACATGATTTGCTTGGCCCAATATATTAATGTTCAGATTGTTGATAAACAATACATGTACAAAATACCATCACTTAAATTTAAAACATTACCTTGAGCTGAATGGGCTGTATAATATGCTGTGAAGAACATTTCATGATTTCATTTCTACCATAGTTAAAGGAAGACCAGGTATTTGAAAAAAAATGATAGAATACTTATTTTAAAGAAAAATATTTTAAGGAACAAATGTAAAACGATAAGTGCTCCTTACCCAACCCCATTCCCCACACAATCCCCTGCCCAAGAATATTGCAAACAATTTTGAGATCTAGCACAAAACAGATATATGAGGAAAATATAAGTAAATTGGAAACAATTGTCACAACAATGGAACTTCATGAGTAACTGAAGAAATCTATAAAAATTTATAAAAGGTTTTTAAACTTTTTCAAAAGAAAAAAAGATTTGGCTAAAGGTAAGGACTAAAAGTTGGTGCCACCTGTCAGCACCATCTATTTACATCTTAATCCATATCGTTAATGAGTCCAGGGATAAAAGTAGCTATACTGGTGCCAGCACAACTGTTATGCAGTTCATTCAAATGGATCAAGCAGGCACAAAAAATATTATTCACTTGTTTGTTTTTAAGAATGACGGTACCTTGTCATAGGATTTACAGGCCAATCACAATACAGTACACAATTGCAATGGCATTTTTTTTTGGTGGGGGGGGGAAGGGGAAAGACTTTTTAAAAACAGTATACAGCTCTTTTAGCAAGAAATACAGCTTCAAACCAAATATATACAAACTGTTCTGATTACAAGTGTCTTGTACAATGCAGCTGCCTTGATTGGGCTTAACGTTAATGATGTTAACATGTTCAGTTATTGTCACAGGTGTAAACATCAAAGTCTTGTATTTATACGACTATGTACAAAGTTTTCTTTTCATTTAGTCATATGCCTTTAATCAATAATGAAACCGTGATCGCCCTCCCCAGCCCCACTTCACCAGAGCTAAACTTTTACAGATGGCAGATATTTGCCATTACAAAAACAGCATGAAAAGACCACGCAGGTCCGTCATTTTTTAAAATATATTTTTATATGACTGTGAAACTAACACCATTTAAAAGCAAAAACAAATATTTAAAAAAAGCAACTGTTTGCCATCCTAATTTATCTACACCCTGCAAGCCCTTTAAAAATAAGAAAGGTGATCTTCTAAAGGACAACAAGCTCTTTCCTTTGTCACAAAATAAAATCACCAACTAGATCTACACCCAGTTGCAATGAATGCCATGTGTGTTAGTTTGGTGTGCTTCTGGTCCAAGGGTTTATAAGCTTTTCCTGAAATCCTCTTGGTGTTCCATTTCCCCTTTCCAATGGTTTAAGACAGGAAAAGATTTCATGACTTTGTTTAAAGATTTGTAATTTTTAAAAAATATTAAGTAGCTGTAGTAATACTTTATTTTAATGTCCATCTACATGTATAAGAAAATTCTGTAATGTGGAACCAGATTTCAAAATGTATCAAAATACATTTTTAAAATCACTCTAACAGAAACTGCACATGAACATGAGCTAAACTGGTGTTATGCCCCCTTAGGATTTTTTCAAAAGCAGATCTTTTTCTCTTCCAGATGTTTTAAAATCATTGCCAACCAAAACTGATATTCAGCATTCATGATAGTTCCATAGGTCTAAGTTACAGGCAAAATTTAATACATGTACCAACAACACATTCCCTTTCGTTGCTCACTAGGACACTGATAAAATGTCATTGGTTAAAGAGTTTTAACAAATGTTCTCTTGGTCCCTTGTTGAAATTTGCAGCAGCATTTGTGTCCTTTTTGTGACCTTGCCTTTGGAATGTGCACAGGGGAAACAACTTTTAAAACAAAATAGTTCCTGTGTATGGTGTAAGGTGCTTCTCAGCCAGATAGGTCCTCGTTCTGGGCATAAAAAACAGCTTAGAAATCTTGCAGGAAGCCTTCTATACCATGAAGCTGGGAGTTCACTCTTTGCAGATCCCTCCATAATGCCCCCACAAATGTCAGGTTACTGACCTTTTTATGTTCAATAACAGCAAATGTGGTTTCTTGACTGCTGAACACACAAGATGCTATCATCAACAACAGATTCTCAGCACAATTCCACAAAGATGCAAGCCACATGCAAGGTCATTGTCATCAGACACAAAAAATCATATCAAAGATGTACCTCACTCCTAACTTCAAGCCCAAGGATATGGCATCAGCTATAACTTAAATCTCACAATTGTACATCACTTCAACCAAATTTTGGCCAGGCCAAGGCCGTAACATCAATGTCACTTCTATCGAAGACCTTTTAAAAGTTTTATACCAAGACATGACAGCCAAGGGTTATCATTCACACGTGATGGTCAGAACGTAGGTTACTTCCCTTTGTTTCATGCTGGTCCTCACCAACCACAGAATAGAGAGAAGAATGCTTACTTGTATGTTTGTTGTCATATGGAATGAAGTTCTTTTAGATCTGTTAGTGCATTTCTCAGATATGTGCACAGTATTAGACTATATTTTCAGTGTCCATGCACTGCATTTTTTGTGTAGAGAAGTCTATCAAATGTTTTGGAGATTATAAATTATTTGACGATCTAACATGTTATTTAAATATTTTTAGAATCTGTGCATTATTTTCAATATCTATAGAAAATTTTGTCGTAAATACTTTTTACATCTTATAAGATGTAACTTTAAGTGTAAATTTACATCCATTCATACATAATACAATTATGCACACACAAATGCACACTCTACATGTGGAAGACACTGTATAAAATAGTTTCTAAATTTTATCAATTCTACATTATCACGGAAACTCATTGAACTGATTATAAGCCTATGCATATTCTATTTTTGTTAAAATAAACAAAATGATGCTTTTGATTTTATCAGTTTTTCTGTTTTTTAAAACGAACTTAGTCTAGTGAATGTTTGATACTGAAGAGGAGACGAAAAACTCTACATGAAGAATGGCACACACAGGCTTACTTCTAGTAATTATTACCTCCTAGTTATAAAATGACAAACTGAACAGTAATCAACATTTCTTGCGGCCAACAGATTTTACTACGGCAATAAAATAAAAAAATAAAATTGCTATCGGCAATAAAATAGATCTACATTCAGTTGTCTTGATTTTCTTGGATGGCAACAGAATTTGTAAAATACTTAATTAGTATTATCTACAACTTCAGCAATCATTGAAATAAAAAACATACCTTGCTTTATTTTTTGGAAAACGAAAAAACAATACTCCGTCGCAATCCATTTTGTAATAGGCATTTGAACAGCCGATTGCGCTCTAAAATGCTCCACCTTTCCTCAGTCTTGGCATCTTTAGAACACTTGGAGCACCACAATTCTAAGCGAAATCACTCTTGCAGCGACTTCACAATAAAGCGCTGTAATGTCTTGGTATAAAGGGTCTTTGCTTCTATCATGCACAAGATGTACATCAATCACTGGCATTAAGTCAGGTGAGAGACTATCAACTAAGCCACCTTCCTGTTTCAGAACAATGCAATTCAGATCAGTGCAAACTGAGAGAAAAAGAATTTTGGTGAAAAGAAACTGTAGCTGGTACTCATTTTCAATGAAAGGTTGTCATAACCCTAATCGATGGTTGCATGAACAGTGACAAAGACAAACATTACCAAAAACAGAGAGAATGTGAAACCAAGAAAAAGGAAAAATGTGTTGGAGATAAATTTTACCTTCATAATTAAATATATGCTTTTGTTGCGGGAAACAGAAGTGGCTGACATCTTGTTGTTAACAAGAAAGTCTTTGAATACTTTGCAATGTGATGTTAAACATATCAAATAGATGGAAAAATAAAACTGATTGTCTGAATGTTAAGTACTCTCTTCCAGAAATATCTACATAAATGATATTTTTTCCCCTTTCTGTCACAGACACATAAAGAGACACATTTGTCATACTTGTTGAATATCTAAACACACAATCCAGTGGCATGAAAAGGAAAATTTAAAACAGGAGTGTGTATCACACACTATTTCCCCCTCCCTTTCCCCCACAAACACACACGGACTAACCTTCAGTCCTTGGTTGTTAATACTTATAAGAAATACAACATACATTAAAATCAAAATGTCTGAAGCTTGAATACATGGTAAACAGAAGGGTCCGAAAGGACAACAGATTCAAACTAGAGGTCAGGGCAAGGATCATGCCTCCGTGGCATCCTCATCAATGGCGGAACGTGCCTTGATCTCTTCTAAGTTATCGTGGTAATGGTAGTTGGTGCACTCATCAATGTTGACGTAGGTTGTACGGATGTTGCGGCGCTCGTTGCCGGTGACGTGTTCAAGCTCCTCCACCATGTGCAGAATGTCCGTGACCAGCTGTGTGAAGGTCGGACGGTTAGCTGGCTCTGCGGACCAGCAGCTCCTCATTATGTCATAGCTGCAAATACATGCACATTATTCCCGACGACGCTAAAGCAAATCCAGTAACAGACCATGGGGGTACATTCTCCCGTACTTTTGGGTCAATTTTATTTTTGGTGGTTGTGATGCCTTGTGGGAAAAACCATTCCAACGGGGAAAAAAAGTCACCAGGAAAAAAAAAACCTACAATGTTTTTGACTTTTCCAATAACTTTTTTTCCTTTTTTCCCCAACATCCACGGTTGATGACCAGCGTCTCTGTTAGTCAACCGACCCATTTTGTTGTGCTCTTTGTTGGTACCTTTATTACCCTAAACCACAGTCACCTGTTCCTTTACTCTTTAAATGTAAAAGTGTTGCAAAATTATAGCAAAACTTTTTTTTAAACTTCCAGACTTTTCCTATATGAGTGCTACATCTGATTACTTGTGCTGATCACGACTGTGAGAGTGATATTAACAGTAGATATTCTCTACAACTGTTAATGCAGACTTACGGAAAACTTAATTTAAATTACCATTTTTATGTCCTCAAATATAACCAAAGACAGATTTTACGTTAAAATATCTGTAAGACTACACATGGGTACACTTCTGATCTAAAGCATGTACTCACAGCCTGTTGGGGCAGTATGTTGGTTGTGGCATGCGCCGCCCTGCCTTCAGGTAGCGTATGATATCCCAGTTGTCCACTTCTGGGTAGGGAGTTACTCCACGTGTCAACAGCTCCCACAAGACAACTCCATATGACCACTAAGAAAGCCATTTCAAGATCATGGAAACACAACACATGGAGCTTAATGAGGTTTCATGAAGCCAAAACAAAAGATAAAAATTTCTCAACATCACAGGCTGATTTGCTAGTTGAATTATGAAGTTAAACACAAGAGAGATTTTTACTTAAGAAATGACCTTGGGATTTTCTGTACTTGATTCACGACAACTAGCTGCTCTCAGGAAAAGCAAAATTCAGATCATTCAGTTTCTCCTAATAGGATAATGTTGGTTTTAAAAAAAATGAAACTCCTTATTTTGCATCATTTACAAATCATATTTCAAGGCATCTCAAAGCCAGAAATTTTTTTTTTAAAGATGGAAACCCAGGCTATTGTTTACACCTTGTTTGCTAAAGGTCACATGTGTTTGTACATATATATTCTACCGATAAAACCAAATTCTAACTTTGCCAACATGAAAAGATAGTCAACTCACCACATCTGACTTAGAACTGTATGTGCCTTTCTCCAGACTCTCCAGGGCCATCCATTTTACAGGGAGCTTGGCTTTTTTGTTCTCAGAACTGTAGTACTCTTTTTCATAAATGTCCCGAGCTAGGCCAAAGTCCGCTACTCGTACATGAAACTCTTCATCTAACCTAAGGGGGAAATATCAAATTACATTAATAAAGAACAAATGAGGACCAGCGCTTAAATTATCACAAGATAACTCCAACAAAGGTACTAGCAGTGCTATACATAGCCGCATGCAGACACATCAAGTTCCTTTCTTTCGGCCCTCTCTTTGCTATGTGTTTGGGTACGATAAGCTCCCTTGGTCACATGTGTCTGCATACGGCTATGTATAGTGCTGCCAGTACCTTTGTTGGAGTTATCAAATTACATTCATAAGTTCTAGGCATGCTAGCCTACTGACACTGACAGCAGTGTGTTCTGTGCACACAGACGGGTGCATACCAAAATGCCTGTGAGGAAAAAACTCAACAGCATGTACAGTTCATCAGCTCAACTAATGACTGATATACCTTAAAAATTCACAGAGAGAAAGCATGCAGTCTATGTACAGAAAGTATCTGATGAGTTATATGACAGCAAAAGAGTAAGCAAATCCCATTATGTGCCCAACAGATTCCAAACCACAAACACTGATTTTATGTGTCTTACTATATAGAGTTGGTGCTGGTAAAACATTCCACCATCCCAGCAATGGTATCATTTGCAAGATATTTATCAAGTCCATATCTCTACCACCCACCCCATACTCCATGCAGTTGTTATTTCCCTTGACTCCAGCAAGCAGTGTCTTGAAAGCGCACTGCAATGGGATTTCTAAACACCATGCAAATCACAAGCCGCTTCTACCTACAGTTATTGTTTAATGTTTCTGCTAGTAAATCTGCAATGTGCCAACTTCTTCCAAAGATAATAATCAAGCAGTTTGTTTAAAGGTTCTCCAAAACACGATACCAAGTACACACAACAGCTGTCCCCTGTCTTTCAAACACAAACTTTGTTGTGAACCTATTTTTGGGAAAACTCTTCATAACTTCTAGGAAACACGCCTGCATAATCTATGAATGTACACCTCTGGCTGAAATCTTGCACCAGGCAGATGATGTAATGAGAAGGATTGGGAGATGAGAAACCATGACCTTTCCTTAAGCTAAACATTATGACTTTTGAGCAAATCTCACTCTTGTTTTGCAGAGGCAGTTGGTAGAGTATGGGAATGTGTTGATTCAAGTGCATCTTACCACAGAAGATACAGTTATACTAACATCCATGTGACGAGTTGTGCATCGAAGTCTAGCAAACAGAGACACATTTAATGACAGCTTGGATAAATATGTATTCAGTGTTTCAGAAGGATTGTCATGTCTTTCTGCTGTGACAGCTATGTGTCAAAGTACCTTGGCATGGGGCAACATCAGCAAAGTGAAAAGTGAAAAGGAGTAGGGTCAGAATGCCCCCTTTTTTTGGGGGGGAGGGGGTGTTAAAAAGAGTTATGACCAAGATATTTTACTTGTGCTCACATAACATTTCACATAACATTATCCCACCTCACTCATATTTTATGGCTCCAGATAAAAAAAGCTATGTTCAAGAAGTGACACTGTTTTTTCAAAATTATATTATGACAGTCTTATTACTACCAGGGATATGGTGTTATGAATACTCACACAACATATCTCTAATCATGTTAAAATTTAACGACAGCAGTGGGCAGCAGTGGTGAAGTTATGGAACAAGCTGGAGAAACTTACATGCAGTTTCTGGCAGCTAGATCTCTATGTACAAACTTGAGTCCAGCCAGGTACTCCATGCCACGGGCAATATCAACTCCAAACATAATCAGATCTTTAGTTGTTGGTTGCTGGAAACAAAGAAGTTATGTGATAAACGCAAACAGGGTTGGATTGCTATGCCTGCATTTCACTCCTTGCAGCTGAGGAGAATCTGTCAATTAGCCAAGACAATGGGTTTAGTAATGAGTGGCCCAGACCCTGGAAAATAATCCAAGAAAGGGATAATGGTTATCATCATTATAAGAACCTTGTCATTGTTAGAACACAATGCCAGGTGCCATGCAAGGGCCAGGGAATAGTCTGAGTGTAAAAGAATAGCTCACCCATACCTCCCTCTATTACCACGACCGCCTCGGTGGTCTAGTGGTTAAAGCGTCCGCTTCCGAAGCGGGAGGTCTGTGGTTCACATCCCGGCCGAGTCATACCTAAGACTTAAAAATTGGCAATCTAGTAGCTGCCCTGTCAGACGCCTGGCACTACAGGGAACAGTACTAGGACTGGTTGGCCCGGCCTCAGTATAATGCGACTGGGTGGGACTGAGGCCTGTGTTGCGCCATCAGTCCCACGTGTGGCAGCACGTAAACTTTGTCAAAGCAACACCGTCCTGATATGCACCTAGTTTGCGACTGGACGTTAAGCAACAAATACCCCCCACCCCACCCCCCATTACCATCCCGAAAAAGGGGAATGTGTGGTTTGGCCAGACACAATTTTACAGTCTGCACAGATGGAACTCCCAAGTTTGAAAAAAAAAAGTTCCATCACAGCAAAATTGCGCTCAGCCTTTAAGCTACAAAAGACATCATTCCAGCCTGAATATCAGACTTCACATAAAACAGATAATGGTACTTAACTTTTATCTCTTGTGTCTTAATAGTTTTTTGAATGCATCTGGATTTTAAGTGCCTGAATGGTTTTCTTCTACTAAAATTTCACTAATTAGACATTTGTGTTATCAATTTATCTTTCAAAGTGCAAATATATGTAATAGTGAACCACTGTTAAATAGAAGATTGTTAAAAGAAAATTACCAGTTACATAAACATTTATATAAAACGAGACGGTATAAATGTTTAATTAATTTTCCTTTTGTCTCTACTGGTATACAGAATATTATCTCATGTTGAGAAACTGAGTGACAATGCAATGTTTGGTACCATAAACAAAGTACAATAGCAGAAAACATTAAGACATTGCTCAGACACAAGTGTCATGAATAACAACCTGCAGGAAATCAGTGAGGGTGCCACATGTGGACATACATATGAACACAAACTAGAAAAGATTACTAACTGGCCAAAACATAATCAGGTTCATATGTAAGTATTCTCTCCTGCCCCCTCCCCCCCCCCCCCTACACACACACACACACACACACACACAAAAAAAGGGTAGTCACTATGCATCACAAGAATCCACAACAACGGGAACTGTCTGAAAAGGGGCAGTGGGAGACATCAACTACACACATGCGCACCAATGCAACAATCAAACAACACTAAGCAAACTGTAACCAAATTATGTTAGCAACATCAAAACTATTGGGAATAATTTTTTTTAAATCAATCAGCTGTGAAACACAGTAAGTAAATAATTTCTAACAAATAAAAAAATCAAACAGGTTAGCATATGCATCTAGGACTGTGTGATTATTTCTTTTCTAATTCTGCTATTAAAAACCAAATTTCTTATCTAAATTTGCGTTTCGTAGCAATACTTGCCATGACTCCGAGTGCTAAATCTCAATTTAGCGATCCCTAACTGCACCTTAAAACCAAAACACTTTGTAAACATAACCCTGGTAAGGCCTCCCATGCGCATGCACACTCACCATGCACACAGGTCACTGGCAACCCAAGCTGACTTTCAAAACCCAAAGAGACCAGCGGGGAAGAGGGTGGGCATATGATGGGTCATGGTAAGTACTGCTAATTTAGCCAAGAAAATTGGTTTTTCTTGTCACAATACTGTACCATGACCCAGAGTGATAAGCAGCACAAACAGGAGGTGGGCGAACCCAGGAAAAACTTACCAGGGTGAGGTGGCAGAGCCAGAGGCGTTGGGAGACCACAATGGTGGGAACCCTCACCTGCCGATCTCCCAGTGGCAGGAGAGATCCTGGATAAACAGTTATACACAGGTCGCCGCCAGCCAGCAGGCCAAGTGAAGAACATCACAGAGTAAAACAGACTGTGAGGCAGCAAGAAGCTGCCCATGCACTCACTCCGAGGACACTGGCAGAGGACAAAGGGGGTGAGACCTGCTCCGTGCTTCAGTGAAGCACGCAGGATAACAAGGGAAGACGGAGCGAGAAACCAGCGTGAGAGCTTGCGGGGCGAGCCAGCCAGCAGAGTGAGGGACAGTTGTCTGCAAACTGAGCCCATCACATGTGAATTGTGAGGATGACGCCACTAGGCATGCAGACCACGAAACAGACAGCCCAACTGTCAGGGTCAGATAGTGAGAACTGTGGGGAGAGGGAGAAAGACTCAAAGGGACGGATCTCAAGAACAGGGACAATGTACCGATACACACCCTGCACACATAAACACACTGGACTGGCACGACAGCCAGATGGCATAAGACCCAAATATCCACCAACAAGATCAGACTCACAAAGGAGGATCTTCAGGAGGAGCAGAGGGGGGCCCAGGCCCCAAGCCGACACCGGACAGAGTGACTGGACGTGGGTCAATGCCAGACCATGGAAAATCTTGGCAACGAGCGTCGCAAAGCCACATCAAGATATGTCTGCATGCCTGGAGAAGAGAACAGCGGTTCTCTAGACTGGCACCGCTTTAATAGACAGGAGGACGGAAGCTGACAAATATGACGATTGGATGGTTAAGTCTGCCGGGGGCTTGGTGAGGGCACCATCCACCCAGCATCTTCTGGTAGCATCACGCCCGTTGCTGGCACACAGCTGACACCCCTGGTGCAACAAAGGCCAGGGAACCTGAGTGATCCCTACCCCGAGAAAGCAGGGACACGAATACAGAGGAAGCTCAGAAGGGAACTGGATGTGCGTCTGAGGCAGCAGCAGGTCAGGATGGAGGGCCATGCTCACCATTCACCGCTCACCAATGGCGATGTGAGCACGAAAGAAGCAGCCCACCCACCACTAAAGAGGAGAGTCTGAGAAGACAACCATTGGAGGGGGTAGCTACTCAAAGGAAATTGCCAAATGTCAGTCAGGCCAAAACTGGCCATGGGAGCAACAAGGCCACAGACACCACCAGAACTGGAACCAAAACAGCCCACAAGGGGAGGTGGAGACCAGCAAGCCACGAACACACATTGTATTGGTCACAGGAACACAGCTGTGGGGCAGACCAATGACATTAAAAACAGCATGGCCACGAAGGCGATGGGTGACTGGTCTTCATGCAAGCAAGCGAGCAAGTGCGGGAGCTGGGCAAGCGGCACTGGTGAGGGCATGGAGCACGGGACAGCTGCCAGTGCAAGGGTGGCCCAAAACATCCTGAAGTGCCCAGAAGAGCATCCCCGCATGCACATCAGCGATCCATCGCACGCGCACAATGGGGAAGACTCAATGTGCGAGCAGGAGGCCAAATGAGATGCCCAACCCACCAGAGGAAGCAAAGGCACTTCCTGCATGCCAGGTGTTGGAATACAAAGGTCTCCAGGGGTCAGGCCGAAGCCATGACGACACCCAGTAGGAGTGACACACAGAATGAAAATGGACTCACCAACAACGCACTGGCAGGGAAAAAGCAGGGATCTGCAACCAGCCGAGGATGGGGGGAACCCACCTACAGGCTTGGGCCTGGAGAAGAAACAACAATGTACACCAGGAACAGAGGTGCCCAAAGGTATCTATCATGGAAAACTCGCGATGGGCAGGGACTGTCATAGCCCAAACAGCCGACACCCAGTGCTGGCAGTAGGGAGAGGGTAACAGGAAGGCAGTCATAGCAGAGGAGCAGGTAAGCAGCCTGTGTACAGCATGCGAAACCCAACACCATGTACACTCAGTGCCCATGTAAAGCGCTCTGGAGGTGGAAGGCTGATGGAAAGCCCCCACAGAGAGGGGTAAAGTGGCAGACCCCACCGGCAACTCCAGAGCCCGGCGGTGCTGGGCCAAAAACTCCTCTGGGCTGGGCAAGGAAGCCAGTCATCAACATCAACAGCTGTCCCACAAGCACACCTACTGGTGTGAAGGAAGAGTGCTGGAAGGAAGTGAACTCCTTCACAAAAGACAGGCCTGAGGCCATGACCAGAAGGAAGGAGGAACCAGCCATGGCCACCAGTGGATGGCCAGGCATGTGCGCATACCAGAAGTGGGAACCGAAACAAAGGTGACCCTCATGGTGAACCCAGCAGTGACACAAGCAGAACCAGCTGTCCAAGGAGAAGTTAGCCACGTGTTAACCACCAGGTGGAAACAGAACCAAGAAGCTGCGAGAGCTGCAGCACCATGAAAACCCATGCCAACTGCCCAGTACATAAACCTCGCCATGGATGGCAGAGACCAGGACTGAGGACAGCACCCGTTGGGTGGTTGGGGGTTGGGCGGCCATAGCAAACAGGCAAGTTCGGCCAAGGAAGGTCACAGACCAGGTAACCAGTGACTCTGCAGGAAGCTGGCCCAGGTCCACCGACAAAACCATAAGGGCAAAGCAGGAAGGAGCAAAAGGGAGAGCCAGGCATAGCCAGGAGCCAGAAGCATGCCACACACCCAATGGAAGCAAACCTGCTGGTTCCACCTGAAAGTGGAACAGAGAGGAAGGCCTCTCAACCAAAAAGTCATTCTCACATGAGAAGGAGACTGCCCCCAACACGCATCTCACTTGCTGCCGTGATGGAGGAGGAGCAAGGAGAGAGAAAAGCAATCCCCCACAACCAGAAGAGCGTGGCAAAAACTGGGGACAGTGAGGGGGGCGATCAGAACCATTTGGACCCGTACCAGAAGTGTGGAAACTTCCACATCTCACCTCACCCGCTGCATCCACAAAGGACACGATCAGTGAAAAAGGCACAACACAACCCCAACCCGAACCAGCTGCGCCAGAAGAGCTTTGCTCATGGGTTGGAGGTGCGTCAGAAGGAGGTGGTCAGATGTGACCGACACTGGAAGCATGGGAACTTCCGTTGAGTGGCCAGGAAAATCGGCTCAAACTGAAACCGCCCCGCCCCAACTGGTGGAAGTAGAACCACTAGACCCATGTTTCAGCAAGAAACAATGAATCAAGAACACAAGTTTCCCCTTCATCACATCCGCCCTCCAACAGCAGTGGAACGTCTTATCAAAAATCCTTGGACCCATCTACTCCGAGAGCAACGGTCAGGGCACTGTAAAAGCGTGACTGCAACCTGCCTGCAGAGGCAGGTGCCAGGGCCAAGAATCAGGCTGAAGCCATCACCGCAGCCACTGGTGCAGGACTAAGGGGGCCCACATCAGTGCCTGGGTGGCACTGCAGGTACCCCCCCCCTAAATCATATGAGATTCTGCCAGCCAGCCGAGAGGAAGGCCATGAGGCCAACACCGCCTCCACTGGCACAGGACTGAGGAGGCCCAAAGGCAGCTCCTCCTCACAACCAATCCTGCGTTCGTCACCTCCAAAGTCCACATTGCTGAAGTGGAAGTCTGTGCAGGAAGCCAGGACACAGGAACTGGCTGAGGGACTCCATGGACACCAGCAAGAAGGTCAAAGCAGAGGACCAAGCAGAGGCGGCTGAACCAGGAGCCAATGAGGCAGGGGCACACAGGGACGGTGGAAGCACCAGGAGGCAAATGACGTCACACAGAAACTCTAAAGTTGGGGGTGCACAGCTGCAAGAGGACCTGACCCCTGGGCAGAAGCAGAACGTGACCGTAGGACCGTTAGGCAAAACACAGGACAAACATAGAATGTTGGTCACGAACAAGACATACATCTGATCCAGCCTGAGCACACAATAAGTATGCTGTCAATACGCAAAAGTAGCAGTAAACATTGTAAGACCACAATAAAAATCCCTAAAAACAGCAAAAGAGCAAAGCTCAAGTGCACAAGCACACAAGCAAAGCATAAATAAAGCATGATAAAATGCACACAGCTTACTCAGCACAAACACACCTAAACAGGTGCAGTTAGGGATTGCTAAATTGAGATTTAGTACTCTGGGTCGTGGTACAGTATTGTGACAAGAAAACTCTTTTATCTGCAGATCTCTGAGCATGGCTCTCGTAATGAACCACAGAGTAAGTATTCAGCCATATGGGAAAGATGCAAGAAAGTGACAACCTAAACAAGCTGCTGGTATGGTACACATATTTTGCTGCAAAATAAATGCTTTTGTACACAACTGCTCACTCCCTGGGAAGTACATGTATTAAAATGGAAGTTATATTGCCCAATAGAAAATCTCTCACAAATGAGATGTCGTGACATATTTTTGTAATATATTTGATGGTTATCTTTCATATTTTCTCAGAAAATGCTTTTAGCAACGTTTAAACAAAACTGTTGACTAAGAACATAAAATCCAGAAGAGAGAAACAAAGCAGCATAAACAACTTGTAATAAACACAAAATGTGCATCAATTTAGATTGTAGTTACTTGCCTAGACTCACGGGTAACTGTATAGAAAGACCGAATTCAACAAACTGCGATCTTTTCCTTGTTATTAAACCTAACTAGTATTTTTGAAAGTATTTTATAACACGATGGCCATAAACATCCAGACAGGAAACTGGAGTGAAACAAAAAGTTTGTGAAAGGGTTTTAGACATCTGAGAAAGCAGGCTTTTGGGATCCATCAGACATATATTGGCTCACACTTATTTATACAAGCGCAGAAGATTACTAAAATGTTGAAATGTCCTGGCATAGATACACAGGTCTACGCATGTATGCACATACAAACCCATAGACACATTCAATCATGCTTTTTGAATCTGTATGTTCAGGACTTTCTTACCACTGCATGTGCTGTTCAGACTTTCTGAATAGAAAGAAAGCATTTTTCCTGGATTGTTTTAAAAGAAAAGTAAAATGAAAACTAACAAATGATCTTTCTCACATTTTTCTCGTCTCGAATGTATGTGTGAAGATCTCCATGTGTCATGAATGGCAGTACAACTAACGGCATGGCATCAAGGTTCAGGCAGATTCCAATCAGAGTCAAAACATTGGAATGGTGAAAGTCCTTCATGATAAGAGCTTCTTGGAGGAAACTGTTCAACTCGATTTCACGAGGATTGTTATCTGAAACACATGTAAATATTTTTTAAAAAATAGTCAGCTGATATATTTGAGATAAAAATGTGTGTGCTTAAAAATAATACCCCCAAAACTGATCCTTATCCTCAAAATGATTAAATCGGACTGACAGAAAGCATGTTTGCGTATGTGAGTGGGGGTGGGGGGAGGAGAGTGGGCTATCTTAGGTCCAATCTTCAAAGATCCATGCATTTTTAAGTGACAGTTTGTTTTAAAGTGTGGCATATGAATAAACAGCAATCCATACTAAAACTAATTCTTTAAAAAATGTCTAAATATATGTTCTTGAGAAGAATGGAGTGCAAGCAAAAGTTGATGGATAATAACTAGGACTTACTGTGCAGTGTTTTAATGGCCACCAAAATATCTCCCTTCTGTTCTGGTAGTGTAAGAAATCCTCTCCGGACGCATCCAAAATTGCCTGTGAAATTATATAAATGACACAGCTTTAAAGTAGCTTATTTGTAACATCTTGAAGTTCTAATGCTCAGGGGAGAGGTTTAGCGAGGAATAACAAACCCTATTTCCCCATATGAAGAGAATAACAACACGTGTGGCAACAATTTTCTTTATTGGTATTTTCCCCAGAGTTTCTTGGGCCTCCCATCATGTTCTCACCGTTTTGCAAAAACGAGAGAAAGGTAACTTAAAATTATCTGTATTAAAAGCTGTAGTCAAGCTTTAAAATTTAATGGGCTTAGTTAATGTAGTCAGGTCATTCATCAAAGGCCAGATGAACTACAACTCCCTCCCCAAAAATAAGAAAAAAAAAGACATGATGAATGATAACAGTACAACTGTAATCACATTCACAGGAAAGGCTATGCATTCCCCATGGTGACACAGTGTTACAATGCCTACATACCTCATCCTCTTTTGAAATGAGAAAACATTATCCACTTTTAGCACTAATAACAGACACCAATAGTCACATTTTCCAAATACAAATTTTGGTAAGGTTAGAAATGTCGTCAACACATAAGCTCTTCCACTGCCCTGCAGGGTGGCTTTTCTAAGAAAAAAAAATGAAGTGTGTTGGCACATAAAATATAAGGAGGCAGGCCAAGCAGTACACTGATGACATGCGTTCTTTGCTCTGCTGTCTGAATGATAGACACAAACATGATAATCGTGGTGTCTAACAATCAGGCAAAGTCAGACGTCAGTTAGAAACAGCTCATGCCACCCGATTTATGCATCTGTAAATCGAAAGGCAGGTACAGAGAGACAACACATTCAAAACTCCTCCAAATCCCCATATAACTAAGCGTCAGTGACTCAAAGACATATTAAAAGTGAACGTGAAGAAAAAAGGGAATACATCTAATTAACGAAAAAGAAGGAAAAGGACAGGAAGATAACTTTCATCCTTTTGTGTACCTGGGTTTGTGAGACCCATCAAAATGTAATCTGGACATGAGCGTACTCTGGGTAGAAAACATACTTGAAGAATGAACTTTAACCCTGCCTAAAATATCACAGCTGTCTGTTCTCCTACCTTTACCAATCTCTTCCCCCAGGACCAGGCAGTCGTGGTCTATCAAAAGGCTCTCGTTTTGAATTAGATTCAGCATGTCCTCATCTATATGGATCAGAGGCGAGGCTTCTGCTCCATACATGTCATGCTGCCTGAAGTAATCTTAAGGCAAATATAAAAGCTGTTTCATTGCAACAAAAATTACAATCCCTCAAAACATGTGTGATCAACATAAGCTATCTGGTCTATAAATTCTTAAAGAGCTAAAGAAGTCTTGAGACAAATATGAAGGCTATTTATTACAAGACATCTTAATTTATCCATTTCTGAACTTTGAGTATGTCTGCTGTGCAGACGTTATATATGTACATATAACATTACACCATAATACCACAATCCATAAATCCAATTAAACACAGTTTGCATGTATACCACACCATGTTACACACGCCAAATGTCCACACAAGCATACCCCATTGCACAATACGTTACAAACGTCTCACTTATCTCATAGATTGTATCACCACTCATACCCCCATAAGCACGCGTATAGAAAACGGAGGAAAACAGAGGAACAAAAGGGTATGTTGTGACGAGAGCAGCTCATGATTGTGTGTGTGCAAGTGACTTTGACAAAAGTTGATTATTTATATGAATGCCTGTAGGTATAAAGGAGGTATTGCAACAAAAATTATAGTCCCGAGTGTTCAGGTGTCCAGTCTATTATTCTTTTTGCAAAATTACGAACAGACAACTTGTGATACCAGTATAAGTTACCGCGAAGAGTCAAACAAATGCAGTATCATAGATTTTATCCACAGGATTATTCCATGAGTCAGACCCTACAATAAAGATTGTTGGCACGATGCAGGTGGGCAAAGGATGACGCACATATTTTAGATTCTCCACCTAACAAAGGTAAAATATGTGACTGCACTCATTGCAGCCTGGAACCTAACACACAATAACACACAAAAATTCTCTCCATGTGCCTGTATATGCAGAACACTAAACAATGGACTTGACCTGAGCAGCAGCTTTAGACTTTGGAAAATCAGGAAATTTGGGGCAGTTATTGTTCAAGTCCACAGTAAAATCAAACAAAAGTCAAAATCTGTAAAGTAACTTTCATGACTGATGCAAATCCAAAAAGTAACATCAGTGGCTGACACAAATTTGGTTAATGGCGTGTGGCATACAAAATTTTGGACTTTCATCCAAACACTTACCATTCTCTCTAGGTTCCACAATGTAGGTTCTTGTTCCATTCGCATCCATACTGCTGATTCCCATTTCCTGACCTGCAGTGTATGTCACTGAGGGTGATCTTGCCCTCAGCTTGAAAAATCCAACCCGTTTTCGCTTCATGATAATTAACAACATGGTAACCGACACGATTATCAGCACTATCACCACAATCAGTACAATCACAGCTATAGAAAGGGTGGCTGTTGCTGTTTTCTGGAAGATGATGTACCCAATCTCTGATGCTGTGAAGTTAAGGTTACCTAGGCGTACCTGGATTGAAAACAAAACAAGTTCTTTAAGACACCCTCCTCACATTAGATCTGCCTTTTTTGACTTTTGTGACCTGAAGGAACCTTGAAATAATCGTTTTAATCTCAGGGAAAAAATTACTTATCTGCAGTTTATATTGTTAGGATGTCTTTAGTTCAATCAGTATGTACGAGATCCAATACTTTCCAATAATTGCCAGTTCTTCACTTCAAAGAATGCTTTTCTTATTGATCATAGACTGTTTTTTAACACTTGCTTATCTCGGTCTTGTCAGTAGTAAAAAGTATTGTGTGAAGCAAAAATCCAAATTTTTGCTCTAAATTTGTGTTCAATAAGTCATACTTACCCTGACTCAAAGTGCTACATTTCCACTTTGGGGGATGGGGGGGGGGTGTAACTTCCTGCAAAAAAGGCCAAGACACAAAAGGCGAAAGAGGGGTTCCAGCAAGTAAGCCATGTAACCCATGGTATGGGGGGGGGGGGCTGGCACCAGGGTGAAGTGAAGACTCATTTGATGGGTCGAATGGACACCATCCTGTGGGTGGGGCTAACGACACAATTGTAAAATCATCCCCCAAAGTGAAACCATCTGGCAGATGACAGACCAGAAGGCAGGTGCTAGAACAATGTATGCACCTTGTCAAACAGACAAACATGGTCCAAGTGACCGAGCCAAAAAGCAAAGCCGATGACAGCAAGCTGTGAGGGCAAGGACATCGGCATATCAAGAGTGACGAGGAAAAACTCATGGGAGGTCACTAGAGACAGTGCCAGTTGCATGTGCGGGGAGCACAGAGCGATGGCCACTGTCCTAATGGCCCCGTCATCAGGTAAGCCTAACAGATCTCTTAACTTCAATTTTGCACAAGAAACAGAAGCAAGAGACATGGAGAGAAAGTATGTGCACTCGACCTCTCCACAATTCCCACCCTCGGGCACGCCACACGGTCCAGCTGTCCCAAACACAAATGCACTGAGACGACAGACAACAAGGTACCAAATACATGAAAACGCCCTAATGGTTTATTGCATATCTGACAAGAAAGCAGGATAGGTGCAGGGGTGCCATGAAAGTGAGCAAAAAAACCCCCGTGAACTTATACAAGAACAATGTGGAGCACAAGGCACATGAGTGCGACGGCACAGGAATGCAGGAGTTTATACCTGAAAATTCAAGTCTCTCAAAGCAGAAAAAGGAGCCAGAGGCAGAAAAAGGGGCCAGAGAAAGATATTTTGGAAAAAAAATCAGTCGCGCAACATACCATCAGCTAGCTTAAAAACACCAAGCGCAAGCTCTAAAGTAGCAAGTGCGTACCTTCCTGCAGAACAGGCGCACGACAGTGAGGTGTAGCAGTCAGATGAGAAAAGCAAGAATAAAATGTTCCTCTAACCTTCGCCATATTCACTGGGAAAAGGCAAGGTGAGAGAGTGAGCATGTGTGTGGTCAGACTATGTCAGTTGGGGAAGTACGCATGCCACAGGAGGCCTTACCAGGGAATGGTATTTTTATCTTTTGTTTTGAGGTGCAGTTTGGGTTCACTAAATGGGAAATTTAGCCCTTTGAGTCGGGGAAATGTATGACGAAACTGAATGTTCTTCTTGTAATAATTTTTTTAAAAACTCTTAACTACCTTTCATGGAATTCTAGAATTCTATGGCACCTTGGCTGAGAAGGATCAAGTTAGATTATAATTTATTATTTATTAATTTGGTATTGGCAGCAGAGTTATCACAGGTAAAATCTAACACTTTGTCCATGAGCCCCTCTCCTTATACAGTTGAATTCATATAGTGCAAGAAGATACCCCAAATGAAAAACAGAGAAATGTTTGAACTGATAGCTACAATGCATCAAAACAACTTCAGCTTTAACTACGTCTTAAAGATTTCTTGGGGGAGCTTTGTTTTATTTTTAGTTGAAATTATAAATGAGAAAACCAAAATCTCCTTTAGCTACCTCCACAGGAAGATGAGTTCCACTCTCTATGTACTCCTCCTTGACTGTGGGCTTGCAACGCAGAAAGTTTTCAGACTTCTCTGTGACAATGCAAGGATCTTGTCCAATAAAGACATGGATGTCTCTTAAAGTGAACCCAACGTTCAAGTTTTCACCCTGTTTAACAAAGGCAAAAATAAAAACATCCACCTGCTCCACAAAAACCATGTAAGTTACAAAAGGTCAAAGTGCATTAAACATGATTAATTGGTGTACAGCATGCAGGTTGTCACGACGGGCCGTACCTTAACTTAATGGACTCGACAACATCAAATATATCTACAGGTTATTTACAGAGAATCACCGTGCTCGTATCTAGGGTAAGACATTGCCTGATTACGTCATACACCGAGGAATCAGACAAACAGGATAAACAAACAAAAGCCAGAGGGGAAATCAAACTGCAACACGGCCTATGATCCCGCTCTATACACCGATACAATAAGTGACTGACAACAGAGCACCTACTCTTGTCACTACCGAAACAACTACTTCACCGCGATACACAACTCTGAAGCTGTTCAACGACCCAACACTTCATTCTAGCTCCTCTTGGCGTTCCCCCGGCCACTAGCCTATGACATCTCCTGTCTCCGGCAGGATAAAACCATCTTAATCAACCCGAGTCCCAGACTCTAAGATAGTTATTTATGGCAGAGCAGTCCTAACCTATAAGGCACACCAGCAGTCACTTACTCGTCTGTTTCGTAGACTTCCAGTGTATTTAGCGTGAATACTGGAGCTGCTCTTCCGACGTCCTGGCTAAGATGGCGAAGGGCTGAGGTCAGTGGGTCTACACGTGGCCGCATGTCTTTTGGTCCTACTCTCTGTGTCCTATTTCACGCTTTCCCCTGCTTAAGTAGTATGCGTCCCGACGCCTTAAACTCGATTAAACCGGTTCTGGCTGGCCTAGGCTGGTGCAGAGCAGCTACCCTGACTAATGACGTAGCATTCACCTACCAGGTGTCAAGAGAGAGAAGGGGGAATAGGCTAACCTAGGGGCGACATGTGACACAGGTATGACTATGCAAACGGATCATGCATTTCCCTTTCTCCCCACCTCCTTTTCACCCTCGTGTTTCTTTTTCTCACCCATGCTCTCAAATTACTGCATCAAATTGAAGGCATGAACTCACTTTCAGTTCTAAAACGTCTTCTTTGCTGGCATCAAATGTTTTCAGCTTGTTATCCTCACGGAAGGAATCAAAGTCTGGATCCAGAAAATACTGGAAATCAGCTACATCCCTCTGTGTTTTCAAAAGTTCAACTCCATCCATCACCACATACAAATGTACAGATTCAGGCTGGTTTTTTGAAGATTTGAACAAACTTGCCAGATTTAGAGCACGGCATGTCATCACACTGCCATCAGAGCTTGGAAGACAAATCTGAACAAACAAACAAAACAGAACAAAATAAAAAAAGGTTATAGCTAGCTCTGGAGAAGAATATTGTGCGTCAGTGTACGAGTCAACCAACATGTGCTATTAGTGCAGTTAACTCTTTAAACTCAGCACCACTGTGATGTATATTCTTAGCAGAAACTGTATGTCCGATGTGTTACAAAAGTTCACATTAACAATCTAGCTTTGCGTCACGGAAACGTGCCATGAGAGCAATGACGCGTGGT